>LPNX010152841.1:164881-231720 GCA_001517045.1 Pseudotsuga menziesii | reverse complement strand
ACCCTTTTTATTTTTATTTTTTAAGGACAAGGTCCTATTTTTTTGGGAAACCCAAAAATTCCAGGAAACCTGGGTGATGGCTAAAAGCCAAAAATATGGGCAAAGGCCGGGATCTAGCCAACGTGGCTCTGATACCACTTGAAGCAGTAAAAGCTTCTTTAACGTTCGTAAATTCTCTAAAATTCCCATAGGTAATATGAATCCCACATGTTGGTAAGTAATAATAGAATGGATAATAGATAAGATGATGAATTACATATGAGGGTCTGTTATTTATATTTTGGTGAAATACCCTTTCATTAATAGTCATGTCTTTTCGTAAAGACATTATTAATTATTATTATTTATTTTATATAAATATATTTATTATTATTATTATTTTTGTTGTTGTTTGTTGTTATTATTTAAGTTTGTTACAAGAACAAAAATCCATGGTACAGGCAGAACAAAATACCATGGTCCAGACTCAACAATAGGAGGAGGAAGAAACAGAGATAGAGAATCCAAAATATTAGGTAACGAAGAAGAATATCTGATAAATAGCTGTAGAAATTACTAAGTATTGGAAACACCTAGAAAGTATAGTAAAAGGAAAAGGGAAGCTTAATATTATTTTCCAATACATCTCAGAGAATGAGGATGAATTATATGTAGAGGTAACCGACAGCTTGATAGATGCTGCTAAAAACAAAGTCTCTATCGATGAACAGTGCAAACGATTTGTCGAAGAAGATACAAGGAACACCAAAGCTAAAAAGGTAAAACTTAAAAATCATTCTGTAGTAGAAACCATTGATTTAGATTTAACTCCCCACCCCCATCCCCAACTCAAATAATACAGTAATACATGCCAGTGTCGACCAACATTAGTCCTGCTGACTTGTGCAAAAGTGCAATGCTGAAAACACTCAAGGAGAAAATAGACAAAGATGTCAACCTCCAACAGTTCATCAATGAGTTACCTGATCTATTTCTCAAAGCCCAGCAGATCACCACCATAAACTTGTCGAGTCGAGCTCTTCCTGACAAAGCCTCACTATACAAACCATCCAATCCTCACCTCCTTTGAAAGTTGTGGGAGTCATTCAATCGACATTTCTTATAAATCCTGACAAATCATCCCAATTTGTTGCATCACACACCTCATCTTTCACTCCAACCTTCATATCAGCCAATGAACCGATTGGATACCTAGAGTACGATGACCAGGGTGATGCACTAGAAATCGACCAAACCATTGACAACCTCTTTGACTCTATCGAATCTGATGACCCCATCGAACCATAGCTACAAGTTGAAAATACTATATTAATAAAGGGAATCCCAACTACCCCAGTGACCCCAGCTCACTCATCACCCCCATCACCACCACCAACTTCAAAACCTCCATGAAACCCAGAACCACCATCGTCACCACCATTGGAAGCAAAAACACACACAAGTACCACCCATGTCAGTCAGCAAGTCATCCCTTCCACAAGAGAATTCTAGTCGACGAAGAACCCACCGACTGAAGAGCATCAAACGAAACAAAAACAACCAACATCAGTGTCGTCAGGATCAGTATTGGTCCGTCATTCCAAACATAAGAGAAAAATAAAAGAAAAGAAGAAAAAAGAGCAACAATAGACACAATATATACCAACGGTTATCCACCTTCATCAACTAGGGTCGACTACTGCAGTTGACACACCAAAACTTAGATATGGAGAATTAGGTCAGCTATTGGGAGCACTCACTCAAGAAGCTACAATGATAATTCAAAGCCAAAAATAACAAATTGACAAAATAAAAGAAGAACAAGTCAAATTCTTGACCAAATGCAAGAATTTGACTAATACAATTGTACCAGGAGAAAATGAGATCGACACTAACAAACCACTAGAGAGAGCTTACCAGCTACTAGAAAGTGTCGTGTCGAACCTTCAGGAACAGTTGCACGCCAAGAAATAAGAGAGAAAAGAAGAAACATTTGTATTATTAGGACAATATTACACAACATTCTCAGAAGCACACAAGGTACTGCAAGAACATTTGGAAGAGTCGATCACTACAGAAGAAGTACTACGCAGTTGGTAGACCCACTATGGTCAGGTATTTCAGCAAGCTCGAGAAACCCGCAAACATATCAAGACACTAGAAAATAAATAGGGTATTGATGAAGAAATGTGGAGCACAATACAAGAGCATATTGTATTGGAAACAATGAAGCTAGAGAATCTAGAGAAACAAGCTCATCAGTGGGTGAACCAGGCTCTTCCAAGCATTGACAAACTAGACACAATCTGTCCACAAATGCAAAGGTTGATTGACACAGTAGATGAAAAAGCCCAATTTTTGGGGCCCGACGTGAGTAATATTTTAGATGTTTCAATTTAGGAGAAAATGTCGACCTTGTCCAGCATTACAACCTTGACTATAGATATCCAGAGAGATCTCTGCAGCTAGGCAAAATTTCAGTAGCAACTGGCAATTACAACAAAAGCCATAGTCGAAGTATCTGTATAGAATATACCATCTATTAGATTGCACAACCAATGAAGCTAGAACAAAGAGAGGAAGCTACAATCTATCAGTGAGAACAATCTACCAGTTATAGAATTTGAGGTCATCACTTTGGACTCTCTAACAAATTGTCAGTTCTAGTTCTTGTTCACCCAACTAAAATACGAAAGGTTTTCAATTCTATTTCATATACCCAACTAAAATACCTACCTAGAAATGACTGGTAACACAAATGCTATTGTAATTTTTTATTTATTTTAATAAATTTTCATTTAGTGTGTATGTCTTTATAGTCCTCTTCTTTGTATCAAGTAATATAATAAATAATTAAGTTTCTACTATGTGAATCACAAGATTGTATTGCTGAAGAAGAAGGGATTGCAAAATTATTACAGAGATATTTAGTGTATTTTAAAATAGTTTTTTTGCTTTGAGATCTTTTAGTAAGGTGCGTTTGTAATTTCATAAACAATTAAGTTTCCACTCTATGAATCCCAAGATTGTATTCCTGAAGAAGAAGGTATTGTAAAATTATTACAGAGATATTTAGTGTATTTTTTTAAATAGTTTTGTTGGGTTGGGATCTTTTAGTAAGGTATGTTGTTGTCTTTTTTTCCTAAGAGAGAATTGATTTCCTCTTTTGATTTATCATCTAGATCAAATATTAATCATCTTTAAAAATTATATTTTGAAAATTATAAAACCTTTGTAAGGTCTATTGAAGAAGTTTCTAAATGGAAGATCTGGAATCAAAGCACATTCATATTGTATAATTTTTTTAAGTTTTCTAATTAGAAATAAAATACTTTATTTTTCTATGCAAAAGAACTCTTTATTACACTAATAATCAATTAATTAATCAAAACTTTGCTACTACATAACCTTTACTTTTGCTGCTACTCTAACTCTCTATTGTTGAGGACAACTCATTATAGTAAATAATGACTAAGCAATTTAATGTATGCTTTATTTCTTTCACAATGTGATTAAGCAATTCAAGGCATATGGGGCAGCTGAAGTAGCCATCTGACATGTACTAAATGAAGTAGGAAGAGCTTCCATTTGAAAGGTACTCATGTATTACCTAGACCATCTTTTCTTAGTGAACCTCATCCCTTTAAAAACATAAAAAAATTGCTTTCCATAATCCAAGAACAACCTTGCTTTTCAAGATTTTTTTAATTTAACTTGTCCATATAGCCATAAACTGTTGAGTTTATAAAAAAGAAATAACAATTACATACATAAAAATTCCAATTAATAACAATATATTAATTGTCAAAAAATTTATGTCATTTCTAAACTATAATATACAAATTTACAGGACCATTCAACATTTAAACTATGATGTAAATGTAATAATTGAATGATAATATATACTATTTATATTTATTGAAAAGAATATATAACCATATTGTGAGATCAATAATCCTCGACATTTAATTTACACATCCATTCCAATTAGCTTTTTTGTATAGGAATCGCCTCAAAATTGTACCTCTATAATAAAGATAGTCAATTCAACTCCACTAATGAGCTTTTTGTTCCCAACAATTAACTAAGATGTAAATGTAAAAATTAAATGATAATATATACTATTTATATTTATTGAAAACAATATATAACCATATTGTGAGATCAATAATCCCAATTCAATCCACGAATGAGCTTTTTGTTCCCTGGTCTTGCCGTGAAAAACTGAATTATGGGGCACCCTAATCCCAGAAATGCGTTTTCCTTAACAATGCAATAAGACTGCAAAATAATAACAGTTACCAATACCAGTTTCATTTAGGTATATAGGTATATAGCCTATGCTTGAGATTGAATCAAAAGAAGATAATATCAATACTCATCTTCTAATATGAAATCAAAGTGGATAGAGCGTCTTCTTGGAGTGTTGTCTTGGAGCGTTTTCCGATGAACTGGAGTTTGGATGCTTGGCTCAAGATTAATGGTTAAAATCTTTGTCGTTCTTTGGTTTTCAGGAGCTTTTCTTGACCGTTAGATTGGTATTTCTCGATCGTTCCAATATGCAGTGGTTTATTGGCCATGATTCGATTTGATTTTGTGCTGGTGTGGACTTAATTGCACTTTAAGTGTACTGTCCATAGACATTTATCATTTGAGCTATGGAATCTCCACGTTTTTGCTGGGTATCGACGTCAATGGTATGTTTTTCGATTGTCTTTCCATTTTGATAATCTAACCTGCAGAGGCGAGGTTTCTGGTTTATGCTCTGGTGTGATGTAGGTTTCTGGTCGTGTGTCAGCGTGCATGGAGTTTTTAGGGTTGTGAATGCACACTTTGTTTGCAATAACGAGGGTGTTTATCCCCTGATGGTATGCTGTGTGAATCCGTATCTAGAGATTATTTTGTTTTCGTGCTGGCAGTTTTTCAGTTTATCTGTGAAGTATTGGTCGACCATATTTCCATTTTGGAACTACATTGGCTGGCGGGTTCCTGGAATTTGGTTTTATTGGGTCTTCAAATGCTTTATTGGTGTCTTGGATAATCCTTTGGATTGTTTTTGGCGTTTTACTAGTGTCCTAGATGCTTTTGGTGTTTTCGGATTCACTTGGTTTTTGCGGGGGTGCTGAACCAGGGTTTGCTGGTTTATTCTCCTGGTTATCTGGCTTTGGTTGGTTTTAGGTGTTCTCTTGTATCGATTTCCTTTTGGTGGGCTTCTCACTAAGGTGATTTTGGTCGAGAATCAGAGGTGGATGGTTTTTTGGTGGCCGTGTGTTGTTTGGACTGTGCCTGATAATTAAGTCGAATTGACAGTGCCTGATTATTGTTTGGACAGAGCCGAATTTGGAGGCGGTGTGTAGTTTGGCGGATGAGTTTAGATTTTTGAAGCGCGGGTTTATTTGGAGGATGTTTCGGCATTGACAGGGTTCTCGGATGAACCTGCAGTGTGGCATTGGTAGGGTTCGGATGAACTTGCATTGTGGCATCAAAGCGATTTTTGCAAGTATGTTTCTGTTTTTTCCCACTGTATTCATCGCTTAATGTTTCTACTACTAGAGAGTTGTTCTAGCTCTAGGGTATGAGGTATAAAGCTTGGTCTTGGTGAATGGTTTTCTGGAGTTTTCTTGGTCGTTTGTGAAGTTTTTCTATTAGTAGTGAATGCTGTACTGTGTGCCTTTGCTACGATTCGAATTTTTGATCGTTTTTGGACCATGCTTAGTATTGTATGAAGCTTTTCATAAATGCTATGGATGCCTCTTTCTGCTGAGTTTTGAGTATTGGTTTTATTGTGGATGCCTCGATTTGCTGAGTTTTGATCATTGGTGCTGAGTATTGATCATTGGATATGGTATTGTATCATTGGTTTTGCTGAGTATTGTATGATGCCTTTCATCAATGCTGTGGATGAATCGAACTATTGATCATTGGTGCCTTTCAACAATGCTGGATGAATTTTGATCATAGGTTTTTACTGAGTATTGATCATTGGTTTTGCTGAGTATTGATCATTGTTAGTATTGATCATAGTGAGTATTGATAAATGTTTCGGATGCCTCATATTGGTTTGCTAAGTATTGGTTTTGCTGAGTATTGATCATTGGTTTCACTGTGGATGCTGAGTATTGGTTCTGCTGAGTATGATGTGGATGCTGAGTATGTTGAGTATTGGTTTTGCTGAGTTTACTGTGGATGCTGTGGATGCTGAGTATGCTGAGTATGTTGTGGATGCTGTTGATGCTGAGTATTGGTTTTGCTGAGTATTGATCATTGTGAGTATTGATCAATGCTATGGATACCTCGTTTTCTATGGATGCCTTTCATTAATGATATGTTTGTGCTGCGAGTATTGATCATTGCTGTGGATTATTTTCATCAATGCTTTGTTTGTGCTACCTGAGTTTTGGTATGCTGAGTATGCTGAGTATGCTGAGTATGCTAAGTATGCTATGGATGCTCTGGATGTCGAGTATTGGTTTTGTTGAGTATTGCTCATTGGTTTGAGTATTGATCATTGGAGTATTGATCAATGCTGTGGATGCTGTGGATGCCTTTCATCAATGATATGTTTGTGCTGCAAATATTTATCAATGCTTTGGATGCTTATCATCATTGCTATGTTTGTGCTGTGATTATAGGGATTTTTGGCCGAGAGTGTTTATTTGTTTTTTGAGCCCTGTCCTTAGGGTTTTCAGCTCGTTTTGTTTTTAATGTTGCTTCGTGCGACGAAATCTATGGCTCGTACTCCACCAGGGCATTTGATCGTTACTAAACAAGATATTGGAGTGGAGAATCGGGTCTCTGCGACCTATTTGCCTATTAACCAGGGAGATTTGGGATCTGTCCTTGGCTTGAATGATACTTTGGATAAGGAAATTTCTCTTGAGGGCTGTCTGGTTGGTGGAATTATAGGTGGATGATCTATGCCTCGTTTGAATTTATTTTCTTGTCCTATTGTTTCATCCCCCGAGAGTCATATGTCCGTATCCTGGTTGGGTTTTGGTGAGGATAAACGTGTTTCTATGGTTTATTCTCCTAGGAAGATTTTGGGAGACAGGGAGTACTTGTTTTGTGGTCCACAGCTCGAGGACTATTCGGAAATTGTTCAGGTCGCCACTTGCATGGAGTGTCGTGGGCAAGTCTTACCTGTTCTACAGTTGAATGTGATTAGAAATTTGGATGGGATATTGCCTTCTTCTTTGAACTTGGGTCTCCAATTGGATTCTCTGGGTTTGATGAACAGTGAGGGGGGTTAATGCTCAAGTTGATCCATTAACTAATTTCTTCCACAATCTGTTGGACAGTATGGGGATTGTTGACATTAACCCTTTGGTAGCTATTCCTTCTTGGAGTAATCGTAGAGTTGGTTCTTAGGGTATTTGTAAAAGATTGGATCATGTGTTAGTCTCGGCTGATTTCCTAGATTGTGATTTCCTTCTTAAACAATGGATTGGGTGTGGAGGTATATCTGATCATCAACCTGTCTTTCTGCAAATTTCTTCTCAAACTTCTAAGGCCCATAGTCTGTTCAAGTTTAATGCAGGATGGCTAGATCATATTGATTTGGTTGAAGCCTTAAAATATTCTTTCGTTCTCTTTGATGTTCGGTCTGCTTTATCTCCTGCTGCACAATTTAGTGAGAATCTTAAACGAATTAAAGTAATTGCTACTAAGTGGTCACTGAATAAAAAAGATTTGAACATTAAAGATTTGGTTGATATTGAATATGAACTAAAAATATTTCATGATAGCCATATTTTTGGTATTTCTTCAGTGGTTGATAAGGATTTATTGATTGAGATTGAATCTCGCAAGAGTGCTATTCTACTTTTCCGGGAAAAGGAGGCTCGACAGAAAAGTAGGGCGTTATGGTTGAGGTGTGGTGTTGATAATCCTCCTTTCTTTCACAAATTTGCTGCTCATAGGAAATGTCGCAATTCTATTTGGAAACTATACGATGATTCTGGAAACCTTGTGGAAGGTTCTGAGGCTATTGCTGAGGTTGGGATTCAGCATTTTGAAATTATTTTTAAAGAAGAAGCTGATCTCCATCTTCCAGAAATTGTTCATAGTGTTGGTCATTTCCCATGTTCTGTTTCTGAGGATGAAAATGCTGAGCTTATGCAGGCCATTACTCTTAAAGATATCAATCATATTTTATCCATTAGCAAAAATGATAAGAGTCCTGGACCGGATGGTATTCCAGTTGAGGTGTATAGATGTCTGTTTAATGTTTTAGGTGAAGACCTCTTAAGAGTCATTGAATCGTCCCAAATAAGTGGCAAGATCCCAGGTGTTTTTAACTCTAATTTTCTAGCTCTTATTCCTAAGATTGATAGTCCTTTATCCTTTGAGGATTTTAGGCCTATATCTCTGTGTAATTTTGTATACAAAATTATTGGTAAGATTATCTTGATCAGAATCAGAAAGGTTTTGAGTAGATGTATTTCTGGTGAACAATTTGGATTTTTACCGGGAAGGCAGATACACGATGCTGTAGGTGTCATTCAGGAAGGTATGCATTCTATGCATGTTAAATCTGTAAAAGCTATTATGATTAAGATCGATCTATCTAAATCCTATGACCGAGTCACCTGGGTTTATCTTTGGGTTATTCTTGCAAAAATGGGTTTTGCAGGAAACTTTATTGCATGGGTTATGAGCAGTCTTTCATCTGTCTCTTTCTCTTTGCTCATCAATGGTGTTGCTACTAATTTTTTTAAATCTTGTAGGGGACTTAGACAAGGGTGTCCTTTGGCACCACTTCTATTTCTTATTGTGGTTGAAGGCCTTGGGAGGGCTATTCTTCATGCTACTTTGCATGAGACTTACCATGGTTTATCTTTTGGTAATGAAACAATATTAACTCATGTTCTCTTTATCGATGACATCGTCATGGTTAATGATGGTTCTGAACTATCTCTCTCTACTCTCTATGAGATTTTACTACATTTTTGTAAGGCATCTGGGATGGAAATAAATGTTAATAAATCTTCTTTATACTACTCCTGTTTAGAAGATTATGAAGTTATTACATTACAAAATATCTTCAGTTTTCCTGTTGACAGAATTGAAAATGGTATGAAGTACCTTGGGTTTCATCTTAAACCTTGCAGTTATCTTATTAGGGATTGGAATTGGCTGATTATTAAATTTGAACAAATGATTTAGAATTGGAGCTTCCATTGGTTGTCCAAAGGAGGAAAACTGATATTGATTAAAGCTGTTTAGAGGCCATTCAAGTCTATTGGATGCATTTTTGGGTTCCTATGGGTGTCATAGACAAAATCAAAAAGCTTTGTTTTAACTTCCTTTGGACGGGTAAACATAACTCTTCTGGTATACCCTAGATATCATGGAAGTTTCTTACTTGCGTAAATCTATGGGTGGTTGGGGACTTAAAGTCCCTAATTTATTTGCCAAGGCACTTGCAGCAAAAAAGGTCTGGGATATCATTCATGGTTTGGTTTTATGGGTTAAGATAGCAATACAGAAGTATATTTATCCAATGACTATTCTGGACTGGATAAGATCTAATGCTAAAAAGAAAAAGAATATCTCTATTTGCTGGAAAGCTGTTCTTTGGGCTTTTGATATCATTGGAAATTTTCTGGTCTGGAAGATTGGTTCTGGCAATGCTGTTCGTATTGGTTTAGATCCATGGGTGGGATGTAAATGGAGATATGCTCTTCCTATTCCTATGATAGAAAGATTACATTTGGCTGGTTTTCATTTTCTTTCTGATATTGGAATTCCTGGTATATCTGTTTTGATGTCTCAAGAATGGTTATCTGCAGATTCTATGGGTTTTATTGAACCTCTTGAGATTGCTGCTTGGAATGGATATATTGCCATTCTCAAGTCCAGTCACGTTAGACTTTCTACTGCGGATGATTGTCTTATTTGGAATTTATCAAAAACAGGTAAGTGTTCTCCTAAAGTGGGATATGCTGAAATTATTAATAGAGAAGTGGAATCGGTCTGGTGGTGGAAGGTCATATGGAAGATGAAGTGTCCTCTTAAAACAAAAATTTTCAGTTGGTTCCTTCTTTCTGGTAAAGCATTGACTTGGGATGTTCTATGCATAAGAGGTAGAGAAGGTCCTGGAAGATGCTATTTATGCAAACAGAATAGTGAATCCAATTTTCATATTGTAGTAGATTGCCCTTTTACTCAATCTGTTTGGTCAATTATTGAGGATCATTTGAAACTCAATAATCTATGGATTGGTGATTCCCTGTCTGCTTGTTTTAAAAAATGGTGTTTTTTATCAGATGTGGGACTTATTAAATCCTTACCTATCATTGTACTCTGGTTCATATGGAAAGCAAGAAACAGATCTTGCTTTGAGGATCTTGACTCATCTCCTGCACAGGTATCAAGCTATAGATTGGGTATGTTGAAGAATTTACCTCAGACCATATCTATGGTCTCTATCAAATTAATTTTTGTGGAAGAAACTAATCAAACTTATGCATGGGATTATTTTGATGGATCTGCAGCTGGGGATCTAATGATTTGTGGGGATAGTGGTATTTTGTTCATATCTGACAGGAATTATGTTACCTTCAAAGCAGGTTTAGGTATGGGCACCAATAATTTTGCAGAATTATGTGCACTTAAGCTTCTCCTTAGGCTGACTCGAAAGCATAACTTGGAAAAAATTCAAGTTTTTTGGGATTCCCAGTTAGTTATAAATTGGGCATCAGGTAAGTATCGATTACTAAATCTTGAACTAGCCATGATTCTTCAAGATGTTCACTATTTAGCTGATAGTCTTGATTATGTGCCTTTCAAACACATTTATAGGGAAAGAAACTTCAAAGTAGATACTTTGGCTAAAGCAGGTGGCAGCTTACTTGAAGGTTTTTGGAGTACATGTGAATAGAGAGGGGCATAAATTATAGAAATTTTTCAGGTTTTCTAAATGTGTTTCTGTGGGCTGGCTGATTATGCAGTTTGTAGGACTGTATTTTCTTGATTTTGGTACATTCTTATTGTTCTTATATGACAGATTCATATGACTACTATGATGGAAATTTTTTGGAGATATTACTGTTTGGAATTCTGGATTATTTGATTCTGTCCCACCCTTGAGACATGATGCTTTGGCTGATATATTATGCTTTTTTGCAAAACTTTGGTGACTTCAAGAAATATAGTTAAGAGATTGATAAGTGGGCTGTTCTGGCCTCTTCTTATATGGTGTTGACATGGATAAACTTTATTTCTTTGAATGATCTGGAAATGGCCAATTTAGCCATTGATTTTTCGCTCAGCTTATGAATTATCATTCATTTATGAGACCATTTTATCCAGCTTGTTTTGCTCTGGTTATTTTGCTTGTGATCACTATGATTCATAGTTGATCTGACCTGAATGATCAAGAATGATGAAAAAAGTCTGCTAAGATCAGACTTATTTGATTGCATGGCATTCTGATATATTTTCTTCTGAAAAGTTTTGGTTTTGGTTCTTTTTGAGGATATCTTGTATGTAATGACAACTTTACAGTTGGATCAGTTTATGGATATGGTAATGGTTTTTGTGCTCCTCCTGAGGCAAATATTGTTATGTAATGACAACTTCATAGTTGGATCTTGTATAATGGACTTTGAGGGCCATTTGCTGAAAGTGAATAAAATATTTACGATTTTTTTCTTTGGAAAAAAAATGTATATATCCTGTGCCATTGATCTTGTGGCAGACTACGGATTACTCCTGGCCATGTTTACATATAGAATTTTCTCGACCTATTTTTAGGGCTGTAAATAAAGGTGGTGTTATGATTTTTTATTTATTAGTTTAATCTCTTTACTTTAAAAAAATGAATTATTTAAAAAGAAAAAAAAATGGATCTATGTGTTGTCCTATACATAAAGGCTTTTCAAAGATGTATTTTAGTAGGAAAACATGTTTTACTTATGAGATCAATTTCTTTACTTTCTAAAAAATGAATTATTTAGACATGGAGGCATCACTAAAAATTATTGTATCTGTTTCTTCACATAATCTTTATTTTTTATAATTTAATAGATGGAAATTCATATAAATGATTTAAATGATATAAATGATGATAATATTATATATATTAAAAAATATTTGTTTTCAAATTTTTTTTCCTGAACTTATGAATCAACCCTTTTATTACTTTAAATCTAATTGCATATAAATTTTTTCAACATAATTTGCACTAATTAAAAATGCAAATCACCTTAACTCAATTAGTAAACCCTAAATTAATCACCTAAACTCAAATACTACTTGAAAACAAAAGGCATCAAAGTTTAACACCCCAAAGAATGATATGGTAATGGTAGACCGACTCGAGCATATGAGATACTAGATCTCAGAGTGGAGGGTATGAGATAATACAACTACGTAATATCATATACAGCCTGTAGTATCACAAACTAGGTACAAACCTTTATGCATTTGAACATCCGATCTTGTAGTCTAATGGGGAAAGTATAGGTAGTTGAGAAATATGGATGGATTTCTAATAGTTAATAGCTACAGGTTAGATGGATGGATCTTTATATCACATGACTTGGGAAGGCATTAAAACTAATAAGAACATGAATAAAAGATAATGAGGTAAATTGAATGGACCTAGTTATTTTCTCATCATGCAAATCAAGATTAACTTCAGATCATCATGATCAAGGTTAAAGAAATTTCAGCATAAATTCTTGGTGGAACTAAAATATGCCAAGTCAGCATTGATTCACTAAGTGGTCACATGGAGAGTTTATGTAAGACACCAAACAATGGGTTAATTATCTATTACT
The DNA here is from genome assembly GCA_001517045.1 of Pseudotsuga menziesii. Classification (NCBI taxonomy): domain Eukaryota; kingdom Viridiplantae; phylum Streptophyta; class Pinopsida; order Pinales; family Pinaceae; genus Pseudotsuga; species Pseudotsuga menziesii. The sequence continues at coordinate 218,956 of LPNX010152841.1, read as the reverse complement.
TTGAATATTTACTTTTTTAAATATTTTGACAATAAATTCAAAATAACTGTAATCAATTATTATTATTGAATAATTAAAATATTGAGAGGAATACGAACTTAACTAGGATTTAAAAGAGTGTTTACTAATCCACAAGGAGAAATGAAAAAGGGGGAAAGTTGATTGAATCATGTCAAGAATCCTCGTGGAGCCAAGAGGATCATAATCTATTGATGTGTAACATACCTCAATTTTGAAATAAAAGAAAAATATTTAACCATATATCTCTAGGCATATTAATAAAGATTCCAAACTGTTATGAGAAAAATACAAATAACATAAACCTTGGAGACAAAAGTGTCAAAATTATTCTTGCACAATCATTTATGTGCTTAGGCACCACTATATCAGTCATTATGCCATTGATAGGACCACTCTGCAACCAAAAGAGTCATTCCCGCACTATGAGGACTTTTTCGTCTTCCTCCTTCTAGGCGGAACTCAGAAATCATAAATCCAATAGTTGGTACCTTCAAAATGCGCTCTTTCTTCCTTCCACCTTCCGGGCGGAACTTGAAAATTGGAACACCACATGTCGATACTTTCGAAAGCCTCTTTTTTTGCCTTTCGCCTTCTGGGTGGAACTCAGAAATTGGAACATTGCAAGTTGATACCTTCGAAAACCCTTTTTCTGCTTTCCGTGTTCCGGGTGGAACTCAAAAATCAGAAACTCCATGAAACGATTACTTGATCTATCGGATTTTCACCTTCTCCTTTCCTCCTTCCACTTCAAACCTCAGAAGTCGGAGAATTCATGGAATGATCACTTGATCTTTTGGATTTTTTCCTTCTGCTTTTCGTCTTTCGCTGCGGACCTCGAAAATCGAAAACTTCATGAAACAGTCACCTGGAATTTCTGCTTTCCACCTTCCGATGGAGACCTTGGAAGTCAGAACTTCATAAAATAATCACTTGGAATTTTTGCTTTCTGCCTTCTACTACAGACCTCAGAAGTTGAAAACTTCATACAACAATCAATTGGACTTTCTGTTTTCCATTTCATTGATCCTTGTGGGGACAACCTTTACCATCGATATTTCTTGATGCAGAAATAGGAATTCAGAAGGTCAACCTTTTTACTTGTCTTCTTAATGTTTCCCACCTTTCACCTTCCGTATCCTCTAATAACCATCGATCTCTTTTACGACTTTAATCCTCACCGTTGATATGAATTCCTTTGTGGATTTCACAATGAAACTTTTGTGACCAATATCCATCGTTGATCTTCTTTGTAGGTTGAGTTTCAACCATTGATCTACTAAACTTGTGGATCGACGTCTAAAGAGAAACACCCACTACCTTGAATAAAAATACTACACAAAGGAAGACACTAAAATGCTAGGAATGTGGTTAGCCAGATTACTTTAAATATTTCCCCGTAAGGAGGAAGAGTTAAAATAATGTCAATTGAATTCAATAAGCTACCATACTTGGGGATATAAAAAGAAGCATGCCGAGAATCAGTGCAACATTGCAAAAAAGACAAGCAGATCATCAAACATCTATGGTCGAAATCAAAGGTATGATAAAGAAAACCCCATTTCTGTATTGATTGATCTAGGTGCAAGTTTAAGTTATGTTTCACCAAGAATGGTAGAACTATACACGTTAGAACAATATAAGTTTGAAAAATCTTGGTTAGTTCAACTTGCCACATGAACAAAGCAGAAGGTCACTAGCTTTGTGAAAAAGTGTGAATTTATTATTAATGACTTAAAAACACATGTTGATTTAAATATTTTACCTCTAGGATCTTATCATTTACTGTTAGGAATGGAATGTTAGAGAAACATAGATTTATTTTAAAGTGCTATGCTAAAACATTCTCATGGTTGGATAATAACGGTAATTTAGCATTGTTGTAAAATGAATTCCGAGGAAAGTTACTATAATAGAAACCTCAGCTTGACAAATGAAAGGTCTGTTCCTAAAGGATGCAAAGTTTTTGAATTTTACATAATGGAAGACAAATACAAATATAATCAACTTGACATAGAAGATAAACGAATTTTAAATTACTTTAAATATATATTTTCAGAAGAGATTCTCAGACTACCTATGAAAAGAGATATAGTTTTTACAATGGATTTTGTACCAGGGGAGGTACAAACATCAAAGGCTCCTTATTGGATGAATATAATATAGGTTACTGAATTAAAATCACAAATACAATATCTAATCGATAAAAAATACTTTCAACCTAGTGTTCCCCCTTGGGGAACACTCATTTTATTTGTAAAGAAAAATATGGCACTCTAAGATTGTGTATAGATTATAGACAACTAAATAAAGTGACCATTAAAATTCATATCCTTTTCCTCCGATTGACGATCTATTCGATCAGTTTCAAGGCTCAAAAATCTTTTAAAAAATTATTTAAAATATGGATACCATCAAGTACAGACCAAGGACGAGGACGTCGAAACCATTGAGTTGGATATTTATATTTCAAATCCAAATTGTGAAAGCTAAATATTGTGAATTTCTTTTTAGTGGGGAACAAAAATGAAAAAGGTAACTAGAATTATTTGAAACAAAAGAACAGAAGGGAAAATAAAGGAGAAGAAGCCCACCACTTAAGAATAGAAATAGAGTCCAAGTCGTTGTCCTCCTCGCTGTTGTGAGTTGAAGAAGCCCCACACTTGAGAACCTAAAACCTTATCCATGCAATTAGGTAAAACTTATCCATGAAATTGAGTAAAAAAGTATGTTATCAAAAATAAGAATGTGTTACAACATATGAGAACATGTTGTGACATGTAGAGCAGTAATTTATAAACTGATTTTTTTTATTTTTATTTTTGGAAATTATGGGTATGTAGTAGTTTATTCGGATTTCTACCTTCTCCTTTCCTCCTTCCACTTCAGACCTCGAAAGTTGGAGGCTTCATGGAATGATCACTTGATATTTCAGATTTATTCCTTCCACTTTTTGTCTTTTGCTGCAAACCTCGAAAGTCAAAAACTTCATGAAACAATCACTTGAACTTTGTGCTAGTTTATTCTGCATGTCACTCCATGTACAGATTCACTACACATTATCAAGAATCCTTGTTGGAGGAGTTCCACTAAACCTTATTCTAACTGTTTATTTTTAAAATTATTTTGATTTACAATTATATAAGTAATATTTCTCCAATTGTGGAAAATTGCACTTAAACAATATTTCTCCAATTATAATGAACTATAGTTATGTTGAAGCTACAACTTTTTCCCAAATTTCTAAAAATTTTGGACCCTCCTTTTGATTTTGTCTAGCAGGTTTGTTGATTTCTTTTGTTTAATTTCTTTAAATCTATTCTGGAAGTCCAGTTTTCTGATCTGCTTAAGAAATTGATCGTTTGAAGTCGGAAGCTCAGTCAACTTTTTTTCCACTATTTCGAGAGGTGAATGATCTAATGCTACTATATTCCTCACCGACACCGCAAAAACCATGGATTTTATGTTATATTTGAAAACTTAACTTTTGATTGCTTGATGATTTTTTCTTATCGCTATCGAAAGTCTGTTGATGTTTAAGTCGGGGCATTAGTTATCTATGTCGCCAACGTTTCGGAAGGAAAACGATGAATGTCTCGATGGCAAGTTCTTATTCTCACCGATTCCATGGTCTTATTGTTCAAATATTTTTCGATGACTTTTTTTTTCTTTTTTCTATTGGAATGTTTTTTGTTAAGTGGTCAGAGGTTTAGTCTTCTATGAAGCCGCCGTTTTGGAAGGCTTGTCGTTTGTATCACCGACACTATGGAGTAGATTGTGTTTTTTCTCGCCGATGCTTTAGTGATTAACAGTCCCAATCTCTGGTGTATGTGACAACGCTTAGGATTATTTCATCGACATTGCAGTGAGGTTTAGGTTTTTCTCGTTGACCCGTAGCGTGTAAGTTTTCTGATCGTCGATGATTTTTAGTTGTCACGGAACCTGTAGCCCTTGTTCTACCCACCTTTATGGCTTCTTAGTGAACTAACCATCCGACGTATAGTGCTTCTGCCCATTGATGAGAGTTTTTCCGCCCGATTATTAGTAGTTCCAATCACCGATAGGGTTTTCCCGCCATTATATTTTACCAAGGGTTATTATATATAGTGGTGGAACATTGTTTATTATTATCCTGGCTGAAAATGCTTCCACTCCGTCCTTGTCGAATCGATTTGTACCACCATGCCCAGCTGTTCGATTTCCATTCAATTGGCTTGCTATCGTGGACATTCTTGGGTCGTCCCGCTGACTGTACAACATTTTTTCAAGGTAAGCCAACCATGGTCTTTTCTTTTTTGATTTTATTGGTCATTTTTGAACCACGGTTTGCTCTGGTTAGGTTTTCCCGTACATTGTGCCTATTTTCCATTATAAAGAAGATTTATCCTCGTGGCATGAGGCGTATCACTTAGTTTGATAGTTTTGGCGGTGGGGGGTNTAGGTTTTCCCGTACATTGTGCCTATTTTCCATTATAAAGAAGATTTATCCTCGTGGCATGAGGCGTATCACTTAGTTTGATAGTTTTGGCGGTGGGGGTTTTTGAGCACGCATCTTTGACCCATTATGTTTGTTTTATCCCACCCCGCAGGATTGAAGGGCTGGTGCAGACAAGCGTTATGTTGTCTGCACCACCTATTTTGGGGTTGTTTATGGCCGTCCAGGGAGGATTTCAATTTTTCATATGCGTTTACCCTTTTTTCATGGATGCCATAGGGTTTTGATCGATTTGGGAATTTCCACATTTTCAATCATAGTATAGGGTCTCAAATTTTGAGGATTTTTTTTTTTTTATAGAGTGGTTCATGTTTATTTAAGAGTTAGATTTTTTCATGCAGTCCGGATTAAATGATGTGTTTTAGTGTAGACAGTGGACTAAGAAGATTTATTTTGTCCTGTCATTTTTATTTCATCCATTAATACTCTGTATAGTTTTTCTGTGAGAATACATATGGAAGAGGTAAATAGGTTGTTACAATTTTTCATCATTATTGAAACACTAACTAAAAGCTCAAATGGTCTAAGAACATACTGTGTTTATGAGAGGTTAACTGTTTCAAAGGAGATATGTATAAAATAAAAAAGAAGAAGGCTCCTGTTGCCGAGGGAGAACCAGAGGTTGAAATCATCACCAAGGTGGAATACATATATGAAGATACCAAAGATACCACCGAGGTAGATCCAGATTATAAATGGGGTGAAATATACAGGATGATTGTAAATTAGAATGTGCCTGATGCGAGATTTGAAGAGCTAACAATTTATGCAAAGATCGATTAATCGACTCTTATGAAGGTAGCCACAAGACCTGAGTTATTCCCATGCTCATAGGTGATCAGCTAGATTCTGCCTAGGGCAGATGTAACCATGATGATCCTGGAAAATACTGCCAAATAGGGATACACTGCATACATTCCTGCTTATGTCTCAATGGCATATCACCTACCTCCTGCTCAAATTTACTTAATTGAAAGCTGGTTGAAAGAGACAAATTTGGACCTGGTTGAAATAGTTAAGAGAATGATAATACCAAGGAAGAACTTTTGAGCCAGGCCATCAGGAGAATATGTTACAACCACTCTTCATACCCCTTATAGATTTATAGCACTGATGCTGAATAGAATTTTTAGGAGAGCTCATGGAAAAAGTTTCAAATTGGGATGGATACCAATTATTTTCTATGTGGCCACTCAAGGAACCATATTCAATTGGGAAAACATAGTGTCCAATAGTCTCTTAGCATGCATATCTTCAGCTTTGGGAGGGGTATCATAGAAGAAGTCAGAGTTCTACATGAGCTCTATCCTAGTTGATTGTATACTATGTACCCAACCTTTTCTAGCCTTGAGGTGTAATTGGGATAGGGATAGGACCCCAATATACATTGCATACAAATTACGGTGGGAACACAAATACCATGGCTACTATAGAGAAATATGCGAACATTTCATCATGTCATTATACACTCTAATTTTTCTGACCGAATGCAATTGCATGTCTAGAGAGTCATTCAAGTTCATTGAGGAATATGGAGAATACTATTTAACTGAGGAAGGTATGTATATTAGGATGTATGGAGCTTCCAGAGCACCTTCTCTACTCCCTAAATATGCAACTAATTATGTGTTGCATAAAGAGGCAGTTGGGTAGGTATATCTTGATGGTGTGGGGAGTTTTTTGTTCGAGCATAAAAAGATAGCATTTCCTGCCATACCTTTCTGGCTTGGGAGTTATAAGTTTTCAAAGGTAAAATAGACTGCTGAGTTTGTGCAAGAGCTGGAGCACTTCCATTTTGGTGAGATGAAATTTCACAGGAATGACTCCTAGAATAAGGTAGTAGAACACTGGAAAGAGGTAAATGTTCATTTTGAGTATATTAACTTTTGGGACAAGGATGAAGAAGCCTTCAGGAGTGCAAAGAATATGACTGCCTTAAAGAAGAAATTTAAACAGAATATCACTACTATAGGTGGGAAAGGAAAAACAATACCGAAGACCAAGACAGCTGAAGAAGAAGAAGCCAGAAAGAGAGAAGAATATGCTAGAAGACTAGTACAGGAGGTAGAAAGTTGGCTAAAGAATGAAGAAGAAGAAATAAAGAGAGCTGCAGAGGAAGCAACAAAGAATGAAGAGGAGGAGAGAAAGAGAAATGAAGAAGTGGAGATAAAGAAAAGACAAGATGAAAGCGAGTGTTTAAAATTGATAGGATCTAAAAAAGATCATCATACTACTGACCTGGTATATACACAGGAAGAACATGATCATATAGATTAAGGGCATGGACAAGATAATCCTAATCCCTAGGAGCCTGCTGCAACTTCTGGTAACACTGAAGGGAAAACTTTGTTTTCTGGAAGGAATTTGATACCTTTCATGCAGAAAGAGGGGGAGGAGATACCTGATTTCAACACCATTTTCTATGATAAAGAGAAGAAAAGGATTTTCAAAAGAACTGAGAAGAAGGTTGAAACAGGATGTCAATCAGGAAAGATGATAACTGATAAGACTGTGGTGTATGGAACAGATGCAGATCCGAGATTGACAGCGAGAGCTAGGGTAGCACTAACCCAAGCTACTGAAGGTAACGTAGATAGGATGATGACGGATCTTGAGCAGTCCAAAAAGAATGCATCTCAGTTAAAAGAGACACTGAAGAAAGAGAGAGATGAAGGCCATAAGTTGAACATGAGATTTGAGGACATGTAGAATGAATTAAGGACTTCAAAGACTAAACTCCAGACTCTACAGGCTAATAAAGAGGATTTAGAAATTTCTGCAGGAAAAATGGAAAAAGATGCTCAGAACAGCTTAGTAGAATTACAAAGGCTGCAGCTAGAGCATCAAAGATTGAAATCTAAGAAACATAGCCTACAAGTGTTCTATGAAACTCTAAGTGTAGAGAAGACCCAGTTGCAAAACAGGGTCATTGAATTAGAATCAGAGAAGGATGCCACTGAAGAGAAGGAGAAATGATATCAAATGTAGCTAGCAGTTTTGAAGGGACAGAATGCTTCATTGATAGCATCACTGAAAGATGCAAGTGAACATAAGACAAATGTCCATCCTTTGAAGGAACATGTTCTCTCTCAAAAAAGAAGAATCCACCAATTGCAAATACACATTGAGGAAGAAAGGTGTAATATTTTGCAAATAGATAGCAGATTAGAAGAAATCTTGGACACCACATCTTATTTTGTGGATAGATCTCAAGAGATTCTGGAGATTCTGATAGGGATAATGGTGTGGATAGATACAAATGAGGAACCCCCTGTGGAGCTACCAATTAAATATCGACAGAGTTTACATCAGGATTATGAGTTGCTAGAGTTTACAATCAATACTGCAGAAAAATTTAAGAAAATGGTAAAGAAAATGAGAGGAGCATGTGTAGAATACTGCAGAAGAGTGTTGGTCACATACAATGGATGTCAGGTTTCTATAGAAAAATATTGGATGTGATACCAGAACATGAGTTGTTCATAGAACATCTACAGAACAAGTTTTAGGAAGATGAACAGGAGATCCAACAAGTCAAGGATCTAGATGAACAGATTCTGAAGAATGCAGTGGATCATGTAGCAGTAAGTATCCACTTACTAGAAGACCAGATGCGCCTGAGTCTGGTGAGAATAGAAGTAGTTAAGAATCACACTGCTAAGTATGAGATAAACATCCATTTTCTTGAACCCTCCGATTTTGAAGGCATAGCAACAGAGGCCCAGGCGTGGAAAAAGTTCATAAATGACCAAGAGAGCCCCTCTTCATAAAAGTGTTCTCTTAATTTTTGATTTTAAATGTAATATATTGTATAAATTATGAACACTCACTACAAAACAAAATTTTGGGATCAAAAGGTTGGGGAAGCCCAAAAGTCATTTGGGGGCATCCCAAAGGTTTTGTTTTATGTATAAATATAGGATAGTTAGACGTAGAAGGGACATCTTTCACAAGCAATTTTTGAGAGTATATTGTAAGAAGAACTATTTCCTTTTGCAATAAAGAATTACAAGTTTATGCTAGAGAAAGTTTGGTGGAATGTTTCAAATGCTTTGCTATGGATTAGTTCAATGTGAACTATTTCGTTTTCATCTTATGTCCATTAACTATGAGATTGTTCGAACTCATTGCATTACTGTTTATGTTATGAATGTCTTATAGTTTATTATGTGAAATTTCCACTGTAAGTAATGAAGGTTTTCATAAACAATAAGATATCTTGTTGTCCATATTTCTATTAATGTTCATGTGTTTTGAAATAAACAATACCTATCTGTAATTGTTCATAATACATGTGCAGAAATAAATTACTCATTGTTAACTATTAATTTTTCTCCCTAGGGATAGGTTAGTTAGTTGAATTTAGTTTCTTGCTGTGTGTGATTTAGATGCGAGAGAGTTAAGATGAGAGGTAAGAACCTGCACATCACATTGTGACACTTCTTGTTATCTCTATCAATCTACATTTTTAGATAGGCACTTGCACATCATAACTTAAACACAAAAACTAAAAATATACACGATGGACTGGGCCGTAACCAGTAAAAACTTTTAATTTGTTACTTGACCTACTGTAGCTGGACCATAAACTGGATGGATTCCCCATACCAAATAGTAGCGGGCTAGTTAGGAAAGTTTATTGGGGAGAATCCATAACTGTTGTTACCTATGATTTTCCAGGCCTCAATAGTTTTTGGCGCTAGAAAGAGGGCCACCAGTGCATGGGTAGCCAAGGAAACTCATTTCCTCAAAATTACTCCACCGGTGACAGTTCTAAAAGTAGTTTGTTTCACACATCCACTCCTGAAGATAAAGGGAAAGGGTATCTGTATCTTGTAGATAATGAATTGGTTGATGATCTAAGAATAATTACTAGGGAATATGCAAATAAGATCATAGGATTACCTATCATTTCTGTATTAACCAGAAGAGAATATCAGAAGAAAGATCGCCCTAAATTAGAAGATTTAGTGTTGGTAGAAGACCTTCAAGAACTGGTAGAAGCATCCCTACAGGAAGTTGACTAACCTTTGAATAAATTGGGTCCAGATTCACCTTACTATTCACCTTGTCGCACCCCTGTTCAGTCACCACCTCATTATCCACTCAAAATCATGGCTCATGTAAATGAAAACCAACCAAATCCACCACCTTCTTGGAAGGCTAGGTCACCTTTAAACCCGGAAGCTCCTTTGCATGATTTGCCTCAATATTTTGACAAAATGTTTCCTAAGTTTGACCCAAGTGAAAAAATTCTGGTAGATGATCATTTGCAAAGTTTTTACTTGGATATAGAAGGACTAAAAGAAGGAGAGAATGAAGATGTGGTCTGTAGATTGTTTCCACACACCTTGAAAGGAGCAGCAGCCTCATGGTATTTTTCTCTTCCTGCAAATTCAATCACAGACTGGGACACATTTGAGAGAATATTTAGAAGTAAATATGCATTTCAGAAAAATCATGCAGATTTAATGAAAGGGTTATGTGCTTTAAACAAAGAAAGGAAGGAAAAAGTGCATAATTTCACTCAAAGATTTGCTGCTTATCTAAAAAAAATTACTGCAGTTGATAAGCCATCTGAAAAGCCTTTGATTGAATATTATACTTCATCTCTAGGGCCTGAATTGGCCATGCTTGCTAAGATATCAGTCAAACCTACATTATCGGAAACCTATGAAGAAGCTGAGAGGGTAGAGGCTGAGATGGAGAGCATAGAAAATTATCCTATGCAGTCGGAAGAATTTTTTTTGGTAAGAAACCTTTATTACTGACTAAGCATAAGGATTAGCAATCACAGGATTTTGAAGGGATGGTGAAGATGATGCAGAAGCTATCCAACAAAGTAATAGATTTGGAAAAAGAAAAGGAAGCTAATAAATCATATAAGCCTTACTATAAAAGGAGGGAGGACAACAATCAATCTAAACCACCTCCACACAGTCCTACAACAATTAATTTAACTGATGTAGGCATGGATAATTTTTGCACCTTTCATCAGTAGCAGCATTCTAAGAGGAATTGTCCCCAATGGATAAATTCTATGACATTGGTAATGAATTAGTTATTGGACTCCAAACTAACAAAAAATGATAAGGAGGAAGAAAAGGACAATCAACCCACAAAAAAACAAGAGGAGGATTCTATGGTTTTATGGGACTATGTCTCAATGTTTGATATAGAAGAGGAAGGTTCTCTGAAACAAGAAGAAACATCAAAAACCAATGTGACAACAAGAAGTTAGAGGTTGTTAAAAGAAGACAACTCCATACTTCCGAATATCAAGAAACTTCAAGAAAATATGAAGAAAATACAAAAGAACACTACAACTGATAAAATACCTCAATTTACCATTACAAGTCATGATCCTAAGAAAATTAACATGCCTATTAAGCCTATTGAAGACAAGTTTTATAATGTCACGAAGAATCTCAAAGCACCTGAGATGGGGTATGATATTGTGGAAGACATTAAAAAGGCTAAGGAAAATATCTCATTATTTGAAATGTGTAATGTACCTCAGAAGAAAGAAAAATTGTTGAAAGAACTTTAAGTACCAGAAGAAGAGTTTCCCACTAACAACCAACCTGAAGAAGAAGTTGGTGAGCAAGTGCGGGAGGGAATTCTAAGTTTAGAACCCCTCCAATTCTCTTAACTTTTGATATTTTCAACGATAATGTGCACAACTGTTTAGTAGACTCGGGGGCATCAATCAATGTTATGCCACTTTCAGTCTGCAAGAGAATTAATGGACAGCCTAAACCATCCACTTGGCAAGTTATTCAATTAGAAAGGATATATGTGAAAGTAATAGGAGAAATGTAAGATGTTCTAATTCACTTATCTTGAAATGAGAAGGTATGTCAATACATCGATATTGTAGTAGCAGACATTCCAGATGCTTATGGATTGGTTTTTAGTTGAGACTGGTCGACAAAGGTAGATGGATACTTCACATCATATTGGTCACATTTGTGGTTGCCTCATAAGGGGAGTCCCAATCAGATAAAAATATTAAGGGAACCTCAGATGAAGTACAATGTTCCTCAGTTGGAGGGAAAAAATGAGCAAGTGAATTATGTGTTGGGAAATTACTTCATTGAGCTAGAACTAGGAAATTACCAAGATGAAGAATCTAGTAGTTCACCTGACACCCAACCCGATCTCCTTTTTTTCTCATGGGCTGATGAAATTGACTGTAAAATAGTAGATTTAGTTTCATATGAAGTTTTTACTTCAAGTTCAATAGAAGTAGATAGTGTTTGGGCCCTTTATTTTGATGGATCTAAAACATTGGAAGGATCAGGAGCTGGTTGTGTCCTGATTGATCCAAAGAAAAATAAACATTTTCTTTCTTGTAGATTAGAGTTCGAATGTATGAATAATACCGCCGAGTATGAAGCACTAGTTCAGGGACTGAAAAAGGCAATAGAACTGAACGTGAAAAAGCTGAAAGTATATGGAGACTCTGAAATTGTTGTTAAGCAAATTCGAAATAAGATACACTGTATTTCACCACATTTAAAATCCTATCAAAATGAAGTTTGGGATTCACTTATAAACTTTCATTGATTCAATATTGTATCAATTCCTACATTAAAGAATGCATCAACTGATTTACTAGCTACCTCAGCTGCAAGGCTAGTACCTTCTAATAATAGATGCTCTATTGAATTACTTTTCAGGCCTTCTGTTCTGGATATGATCACCAATCTATGGGTTTTTGACAATGATCAACAAATTTTGGAATTCTTGATGAATGATGAGACTTTTAAAGGAGCAATAATAGATGATGAAGAACATCAAGCAGAATTAAAATTAGGGAATTTTATTCCTAAGAGAGTCAGAACCTTGGAATGAATGTTTGACTTAAACAACAAGTTTAGAAAGCCAGCGAATGTGAAGACTCATAGCTCATCCTTGCAATTTGAGCTAATAAATTTGGGGACTGAAGCTGAACCTAGATATGTAAATTTGGGAAAGTGTTGATCTTTGGGTGAAAGGAGTAAGTTCATTAGTTTGTTCAGACAGTACAAATATGTGTTTGCTTGGACATATGAAGAGATTAAAACATATGACACAAATATTACACAAGATTTCATCCTGATTAAAGCCGGAGTCAAGCCTTACCAACAGCCTTTACGGAAGATGCATCCAAAGCTGGAACTTTTGATTCAAAGTGAAGTAAAAAAATTGTTGGATGCTAAAATTATATTCAAAGTCAGACATTCAGAATGGGTTTTGAATTTGGTGCCAGTAAGAAAAAAATACAGAGAAATTAGGCTCTGTGTAAATTTCAGAAACCTCAATCGTGCTTCAGATAAATGTAACTATCCAGTTCCACCCATGGAACAAATATTGCAGATGGTTTCAAGTTCTGAATTATTTTCATTATTAGATGGATTCTCTGGCTACAATCAAGTATTAGTAGCTGAAGAGGAAAGGATAAAAAGCACATTCAGGACCAAGTGGGGAACGTTTTCTTATAGGAGAATGCCCTTTGGACTCATAAATGCTAGAGCTACTTTCTAGAGGGCCATGGATATAGATTTCTACGGTCTGATTGCCCATAGTGTGGTCATATATCTTGATGATATCATGATATTTTAAAAAAGGAGAGAGGAACATGCATTCCATTTGAGACAAATTTTTGAGTGTTGTAAAAAATATGGTATTTCACTGAATCCTAAGGAATGCGTGTTTGTGGTCATAGAAGGAAAGCTACCGGGTCACGTTGTTTCTAAGAAAGGGATCTCCATAGACCCAGAAAGGATTAAAACCATAGAATAGATCCATTTACTCCATAACGAAAAAGGTATGGAATCAATCATGGGGAGAATTAATTTTGTACAAAGGTTTGCACCATATTTTGCTGAAATTGTCAAACCTTTGCAGCATATGGTTAAAGAAAGTGTACAATTTAAATGGAATGATGTGGAAAAGAATGAATTCAGTACGATAAAAACATATATTGCTCATGCACCATTACTCAAAAGTCTGAATTTTGAAAAAGATTTCATCCTGTACACTTTTACATCCAATGATTCATTGGCAGCAGTGCTTATGCAGAAGGAGGATGGGGGATATGAGTACCCTATATCATTTATGAGCACTAGTCTGCAAGGAGCTAAATTGAATTATCTAGTTGTTGATAAACAAGATTATGCCATTTTCAAAGCGGTATAGCAATTCAGACCATATATACTTAAGAATCGTACTAAGGTAATAGTTCCACACCTAGCTGTAAGATCTTTTTTGTACAAAAGGAATTAGGAGAAAGAAGAGGAAACTGGGTAACAACGTTACAAGAATATGACCTTGAATTCAAACCAACATCCATAGTTAAAGGGAAAGTACTGTGAAAACTAATGGCTGAAGGTCAAGACAACGAAGAAAACAGTTGGGACAATGAAGCTAAGTTACATATGGTGGATGTATTTACTCTATTCACAGCTCAAGATTCCTGGTATCGAGACCTTGTTCATTACCTTCAAGAAGGATATTTTTCATAACATTGGAATTCCAAACAACGAAGAGAATTACACCTTAAATCAGCTTCATATCAGATCATTGATGGAGTATTATTCAGAAAGAATTATGATGGAGTTCTTCTCAGGTGCTTAGAGCAAGAAGATGTAAAGAATGTCATAACAGAATTACATGATGGACCTGCAAGAGGTCATTTTTCTGGAGATACAACAACCCATAAGATTCTTAGAGCTGGGTATTACTGGCCCACACTATTTAAATATGCTCATGCTCATGTCAGAAAGTGTGATGTTTTCCAGAGGTGTGTTGGGAGACAAGCCAAAGCAGTGGGGCCTTTAAAATCGGTGACGATAACAGAACCATTTGAACAATGGGGGGTTGATATCATTGGATAAATAAAACCAAATTCTTCCTTACAACACAAATACATTTTGATGGCAACTGACTACTTCAGCAGATGGGTTGAGGCCATTCCATTATGCAAAGTGAATGAAGATGCAGTCATGGATTTCTTACAAGATCACATTATGACCAGGTTTGGGGTTCCAATTTCCCTGGTTTTTGATAATGCTACTTACTTTTCTTCGATTAGATTAACTGCATTTGCTAATGAAAAAGGAATTAAGTTGCATTATTCTGCAAACTATTACCCACAAAGAAATAGTTTGGCAGAATCTACAAATAAGAATTTGATTAGAATTTGAAAGAAAACCGTGATAGAAAATCAGAGAAGTTGGCACTTAATGTTACCTAATGCTCTTTGGGCTGATAGCGTCACACCCAAGAATTCCTTAGGTGTGTCACCATACACTCTTGTCTAGGGAAAATAATTTATTCTTTCTCCCAACATTATGTTACCATCTTCCATAATAACTCAGGAGTCTAGAGGTACCGATAACAAAATCCTACAGATTAGAATCTATAATCTTTTGAAGTCAGAAGAGTCTAGGTCTAAAGCCAAAGAATGATTTAAGCATCAACAGGAAGTAGTGAAATGTTGGTTTGATAAGCATAAAGCTGGAAACAAGGAATTCGAAGTGGGAGATTTGGTTCTTAAGTGGGATCATCGACATCATGAAAAGGGGAAGCACACTAAGTTCCAATAGTTATGGGTAGGCCCTTTTCTAATTTCAGCCAAGATTGGCCCCTCAACTTACAAGTTGCAAGATCTACAGGGGTGGGAAGAGAACTTACTAGTTAATGGTTTAGTTCTCAAACCTTTTTTTATTTTATTTTTAGTTCTTGGTTATCTTGTACGTAAATAAACTGATTGGTTTGTTTTATTTATTTTATTTTGTTTGTTTTAGCTATATTCTGATTGATTTTAATAAAGAAGCACAACTTTTGGTTGCATGGAGTTCATCAAAATTCTGGATTAACTAAAATATTTGATTATGAGAGTGTGTACTATTGATTTATTTGAAAGAACATCTTCTAGTTTAGCAGTTTCCTAAATGGCTATGAACACATTGAAGTCCTACTTACTCCCTGTAAAATAACCTAGGATCAAAAGGTCTAGAATACTATTTCGAGGCTCCACCCATTTCACATTAAAAATGTCTTAGGGGGTGACAATGAAAGATCCGTGGAGAGGAAGCATGGTAAACAATATATTATATTTAAATGATCCCATGCCAAGAATTGAACGCTAAAAGGAAAATAAGAGTTTAAAAACTCCCAAGAAAACAATATGTATCAAAACAAAGTACTGAACCATATTAGTACAAGAGTGCCAAAGTTCTTCTCCGTCTGTGAGATGAAAATTAAATACATCTCTCACACAAAAGGGCACTATGGATAGAGGAGCCTGAATAAAAAATTTCAGAAAGAAGGCAAACAGGAGGACTCAAAAGAAAGGACAAAAGTCCAAAAGCATAAAAGTGCAAAATGGCATGGGAATGAGGAACAAATGAATATTTCTATTTACCATATGTTACAATCCTGTGGCGTCCAAGCTAGGAGCTACCCGATGACAGAGGTAAAAAATGAAATTCATATCCCTGGCCTCAAAAGAGTTATCTAGACTTTCAAATCTTGGTTTTCATTTTCCCTAAATTGGACTATCATCAATGATTAAAAGTACACACATCTGCCATTTGGGAAATCCAGACATCTAGAAGAATTCAACATGTTGGTATTTATTATCAAATAGTCTGTTACTTAAAGAAGAAATTTTCCAGAGATCTATGTTCACCAAGTAGTCGCCAACTGTTGCAGCTGCCGCGTTTTTCCCAAATTTCTAAAAATTTTGGACCCTCCTTTTGATTTTGTCTAGCAGGTTTGTTGATTTATTTTGTTTAATTTCTTTAAATATGTCCTGGAAGTCCATTTTTCTCTAGTTAATAAATTGATCGTTTGAATTCAGAAGCTCAGTCAACTTTTTTCCCACTGTTTCGGGAGGTGAATGATCTAATACTATTGTCTTCCTCGCCGACACCACGAAAACCGTGGAGTTTATGTTTTATTTGAAAAATTAACTTTTTGTTGTTTGATGATTTTTTCTTATCGCTATTGGAAGTCTGTTGATGTTTAAGTCAAGGCATTAGTTATCTATGCCGTCGATGTTTCAGAAGGGAAACGATGAATGTCCCGATGACAAGTTCTTATTCTTGTCAATTTTGTGGTCTTATTGTTCAAACCTTTTTTGATGAATTTGTTTTTCTTTTCGCTCTCGGAATGTTTTTTGTTAAGCGGTCAGAGGTTTAGTCTTCTACGAAGCTGTCATTTCAGAGGGCTTGTCGTTTGTATCACCGACACTACGGAGTAGATTGTGTTTTTCTTGTCGATTCTTTAGTGATTAACAGTCCTGAGCTTTGGGGTATAAAGATCGTAATGATAGTGCTCATCATAGTCGACACTACGACGACGCTTAGGATTATTTCCCCAACATTGCGGCGAGGTTTAAGTTTTTCTCACCGACCCATAGCGTGTAAGTTTTTCGATCGCCGATGATTTTTAGTTGTCACGGAACCCGTAGTCCTTCTATGGCCCATCGTTGTGGCTGCTTAGTGAACTAACCGTCTGACATATAGTGCTTCCCCCCTCCGATGAGAGTTTTTCTGCCCGATGTGTAGTAGTTCCACTCGTTGATAGGGTTTTCCCACCATTATCTTTTACCGAGGGTTATTATATATAGTGGTGTAACATTATTTATTATTATCCTAGTTGAAAAATGCTTCCACTCCATCCTTGTCGAATCGATCTATACCACCGTGCTTAGCTGTTCGATTTCCATTCGATTGGCTTGCTATCATGGAGGTTCTTGGGTCATCCCACCGATTGCACAACATTTTTACTAGGTAGGCCAACCACGGTCTTTTCTTTTTTGATTTTATGGGTCATTTTGGACTCATGGTCTGCTATGGTTAGGTTTTCCCATAGATTGTGCCAATTGTCCATTAGAAAGAAGATTTATCATCGCGGCATGAGGCATATCACTTAGTTTGATAGTTTTGGTAGTGGGGGTTTTTGAGCACGCATCTTTGAGCCGTTATGTTTGTTTTATCCCACCCCACAGGATTAAAGGGTTGGTGCAGATAAGTATTACGCTATCTGCACCACCTATTTTTGGGTAGGTTATGGCTATCCGGGGAGGATTTCAAGTTTTCATATACATTTACCCTTTTTTTGTGGACGACATAGGGTTTTGATTGAGTTGGTAATTTCCGCATTTATAATCACAGTGTAGGGTCTCACATTTTGAGGATTAGTTTTTTTTTATAGAGTGGTTCATGTTTATTGAAGAGTTAGATTTTTTTGTGCAATTCGGATTAACTGATGTGTTTTCTATCAGGGTTGCATTTTAGTGCAGACAGTGGACTAAGAAGATTTGTTTTGTCCTGTCATTTTTATTTTATGCATTAATATTATGTATAGTTTATCTGTGAGAATGCATATGGAAGAGGTAAATAGGTTGTTACAATTTTTCTTCATTATTGAAACAGTAACTAAAAGCTCAAATGGTCTAAGAACATACTGTGTTTATGATAGGTTAACTGTTGCAAAGGAGATATGTCTAAAAGACAAAAGAAGAAGGCTCCTATTGTTGAGGGAGAACTAGAGGTTGAAATCATCACCAAGATGGAATACATATATGAAGATACCAAATCTACCACTGGGGTAGAGCTAGATTATAAATGGGGTGAAATATACATGATGATTGTAAATCAAAATGGGCCTAATGCAGGATTTGAAGAGCTGATAATTTATGCAAATATCAAGAAATTGGCTCTTATGAAGGTAGCCACAAGACCTGATTTATTCCCATGCTCATAGGTGATCAGCTGGATTTTACCTAGGGCAGATGTAAGCACGATGATCCTAGAAAATACTGCCAAACAGGGATATGCTGCATACAGTCTTGCTTATGTCTCAATGGCATATCACCTGCGTCCTGCTCAAATTTACTTAACCAAAATCTGGTTGAAAGAGACAAATTTGGACCTAGTTGAAACAGTTAAGAGAATGACGATACCAGGGAAGAACTTTCAAACCAATCCATCAGGATAATATGATACAACCACTCTTCGGACCCCTTATAGATTTATAGCACTGATGCTAAATTGAATTTTTGGGAGAGCTCATGGAAAAAGCTTCAAATTGGGATGGATACCAATTATTTTCTATGTGGCCACTCAAGGAACCATGTTCAGTTGGGAAAAAATTGTGTCCAATAGTCTCTTAGTAAGCATATCTTTAGCTTTGGGAGGGGTATCACAGAAGAAGTCAAAGTTCCACATGAGCTCTATCCTAGTTGATTGTATACTATGTACCCAACCTTTTCCAGCCTTGAGGTGTAATTGGGATAGGGATAAGACCCTGGTATACACAGCATACAAATTGCTGTGGGCATAGAAATACCATGGATACTATAGATAAATATGTGAACATTTCATCATGCCATTATACATTCTAATTTTTATGACCGAATGAAATTGCATGTCTAGAGAGGCATTCAAGGTCATTGAGGAATATGGACACTACTATTTAACTGAGGAAGGTATGTATATGAGGATGTATGTAGGTTCCAGAGCAGATTCTCTACTCCCTAAATATGCCATTTATTATGTGTTGTATAAAGAGGCAGTTAGGCAGGTATATCTTGATCATGTGGGGAGTTTTTTCTTCGAGCATAAAAAGCCAGCATTTCCTGCCATACCTTTTTGGCTTGGGAGTTATAAGTTTTCAAAGTTAAAACAGACTGCAAAATTTGTGCAGGAGCTGGAGCACTTCCATTTTGGTGAGATGAACTTTAACAGGAATGACTCCCAGAATAAGGTAGCAAAACACTACAAAGAGGCAAACGTTCATTTTGAGTTTACTGAATTCTGGGACAAGGATGAAGACACCTTCAGGAGTGCAAAGAATATGAATTCCTTCAAGAAAAGATTTGAATAGAAGATCACTACTGTAGGCGGGAAAGGAAAAACAATATAGAAGATCAAGACAACTAAAGAAGAAGAATCTAGAAAGAGAGAAGAAGATGTTAGAAGACTAGCACAAGAGGAAAAAATATGGCTAAAGAATGAAGAAGAAGAAATAAAGAGAGCTGCAGCAGAAGCAGCAAAGAAGGAAGAGGAGGAGAGAAAGAGAAATGAAGAAGCAGAGATAAAGAAAAGACAAGATGAACGTGAGGGTCTGAAATTGACAGGATCTAAAAAATATCAGCAGACTACTGACCCGATAGATACACAGGAAGAACATGATCATACAGATCAAGGGCATGGACAAGATAATCTTGATCCCTAGGAGCTTGCTGCAACTTTTGGCAGCACTCAAGTGCAAACTTTGTTTTCTGGAATGAATTTGATACCTTTCATGCAGAAAGAGTGGGAGGAGATACTTGATTTCAGCACCATTTTCTATGATAAAGAGAAGAAAAGGATTGTCAAAAGAACCAAGAAGAAGGTCAAAACAGGAGGACAATTAGGAAAGATGATAATTGATAAGACTATGGTGTATGGAACAGATGCAGATACGAGATTGACAGCGAGAGCTGGGGTAGCACTAACCCAAGCTCTTGAAGATAACGTAGATAGGTTGATGATGGATCTTGAGCTGTCCAAAAAGAATGTAGCTCAGTTAAAAGAGAAACTAAATAAAGAGAGAGAGGAAGGCCATAAGTTGAAGAGGAAATTTGAGGACATGCAGAATGAAGTAAGGACTTCAAATATTGAACTCTAGATTCTACAGGCTAATAAAGAGGCATTAGAAATTTCTGCAGGAAAAATGGAAAAAGATGCTCAAAACAGCTTAGCAGAATTACAAAGGCTGCAGCTAGAGCATTAAGGATTGAAATATGAGAAAGATAACCTCCAAGTGTTCTACGAAACTGTTGAGGCTTGGAAATTCGCAGGCAGCAACAGCAAGGGATTCTCCCAGTCAACGTTCCCAACTAGCCCGTGACTGTTTGGCGTAGGGAATCCGTCTGGTTTGTGGTTCGGCTATCGTAGGTCAAGTAACAAAAATAAAAGGTTTTACCGGTTGCGGCCCGATCCATCGTATGTATTTTTTTATTTTTTGACTTTAAGTATGATATGCAAGTGCCTATCTAAGATGCAGATTGATTAAGAATCCAAGGAGTGGTCACAATGCGATGCGTAGGTTCTTAAGGCTCTCGTCGTAAACCCTCTCACATCCAAATCACACACAACTAAAAAAAAAAAAACGACACTAACTAAGCTATCCCTCGAGAGCAGGATATTGATTCATGAGTAATGTAATACTATTCTCATGTTAAGACAAATCATAGATAGATGTTCTTAGAATCAAAACACATAAACATGAGTAAAGATATACACTACAAGATAGCTCATCAACCATTAAAACCTCCATTACTCATAGTGGAAATTATCGGAGAATAAACCAGAGACCATTCAAATAAGAACATAGGTTCAAAAAGTTAGAACACTCTCACAGTTGAAAATGAAATAGTTCCCCTTCAACATTATTCATTTAGTCACTTTCGAACATTCCACACAGCACCTTCTCCAACAGGAAAAATTTGTAATCTATTATTGTAAAATGAAGTAGTTCCTCTTACAACAAGTGATTCACAAGTTTCTCCAAGGAAAAAAGCCCCTTCTCCCCTCTAGCTTTCCTGTCTTTATGCAAAAACAATAAAACCTTTGGGCTGCCCCACCCCCTGAACTTTCGGCTCCCCCAACCATTTTAATCTCACAGTTTTGTCAGTTTTTGAGTGCTCATGATTTAGGCAATATGTTACATTTCGGATTTAGTCTTATGAGTACTTCATAAAACATGACGAGCTTGGTACCTGATGAACCTTTTCCAAGCCCGGGCCTCTGTTGCTATCGATTCCGCTTTGTCTTTTATTTGTCCCTTTAAAGATTTTGTCAATCTCAGAATATCTCTGCATATCACTTTTCAGCCAGCTTCCTTCTACTTTGTCCTCCAGCTATGTCGTCTTTGCAGCAGTAGTCTGAAGAATCTTCTAAATTCGCCTGCAGTTAAAGCAAAATTCATCATTAATTTGGACTGCATCTTTTCAACAAACGTAAACCATACTAACAATAAAACTGATCATCAAAATG
The DNA here is from genome assembly GCA_001517045.1 of Pseudotsuga menziesii. Lineage (NCBI taxonomy): Eukaryota > Viridiplantae > Streptophyta > Pinopsida > Pinales > Pinaceae > Pseudotsuga > Pseudotsuga menziesii. Next base: position 197,404 of record LPNX010152841.1, on the reverse strand, counting down.
AGGCCCTGTACTACATTTTTGTCGAGAAAACCTTAAAATGATGAAATATGCAAACTTCCGCCACCTATCTGATAGGGCAAGAACACACGCAGAACAGGAGGGAAAAACCTTCACTGGCGGGGAAAATCACTAAAGCATCAGTAGGATAGTTTAATTAATAGCCGCAACAGAGGGACTTAGACAGACAATAGTTTCTGCGAGACCATTAAGTCTATCGGCGTCAAAAGATTAAATACTAAAGCATCGAGAGGGAAAAGTCCTTGTCGATGAACGAAAAAACATAGACGTCGGGTGGTTAGTGCAATACGCAGCCGCAATGGCGGAAGACAAAAATACTTTGGGCTCTACGGCAGACAAAACATAACGGTGAAAACCATAACCAAAAAAATCGGCACATGGAACAGTTATATGGTGGAACACTTAGTTTGATTGGGAGCCGAAATGGCGGAAATCAATCAGACTACCACCTTCGATCAAAGTCATAAAACCTTTAGATATGGTGCAAAAACATAATGAAAATTTTAAGTGTTCAGAAAATCTCAAGGTTGTGCAGTGGTCTAAAAGTTGGTCTCATTTCCAAAACAGTGGCGTCATAGAGATCAAAAACCCCGACTCAAACTTCAACCAACCTCTGACAGCGCACAACAAGTCAACATAATAACGTCACGGCATGGGAAAGGTCAGAACAATCATCGTTCAACTTCCGTAACGGCGGTCCTGTAGAGAAATATGGCTCTGATATGTTGTTTAAATGACCTCCGATCAACCAAACTAAACAAAAAAATGTTAAGTTCGAAAATACTTTTGGCTGGGCAGCGATGAAAATTTTGTTTCACCTCTGAAACATCGGTGGAAACGAGAAAAAAAAACTTCTGATAGCAAAGAAAGAAATCACAAATCAAAGGACAACACTTTAAATACCACTTCAAATTCCACAACCCAAAGTAGTTTCAGACATAAGCAATTTTCTGAAAAGCATGAAAGCAGTTGACCTCAAAAACAATCCAAACTTGTAGTAGAGGAAATACAAAAATAGAGTTAATGGATTCAAACAATTTTCGGCAAGATAAAAAAAAATTAAGAGGAGGGTGCAAAATTTTGAAAATTTGGGAAAACAGTTGTAGCTGCAACAATTGGCGACTACCTGGTGAACCTAGATCTCTGGACAATTTATTCCTTAAGGAACAGACTGTTTAACAATAAAACGAACATGTTGAATTCTTATGGATGTCTAGATTTCCCAAATGGAAAATATATGTACTTTTAATCATTGAAGATGGTCCAATATAGGAGAGTGGAAACCAATATTTTCAAGTCAAGATAACTCTTTTGAGGCCACGAAGATGAGTTTCATTTATTACCTCTGTCTTCGGGTAGCTTCCAACTGGGACACAACAAGATTGTAACATATGGTAAACAGAAATATTCATTTGTTCCTCATTCCCATGCCATTTTGCACTTTTTTGTGCTTTTCGACTTTTGTCCTTTGCATATGAGTCCTCCTACATGCCTTTACTTCTGATTTTTTATTTTATTCAGGCTCCTCTATCCATAGTATCCTTTTGTGTGAGAGATGTATTTAACTTTCAGCTCACTGATGGAGAAGAACTTTTGGCAGTTTAGTACTTATATGGTTCAGTACTTTGTTTCGATACATATTGCTTTCATAGGAATTTTTGACTCTTATCTACCTTTTGGCATCTAATTATTGGCATGGGATCATTTATATGTAATATATTGTTTACCCTACTTCCTTTCCATGGGCCTTTTGTTGTCACTCCCTAGGACATTTTTTAAATGTGAGATGGATGGAGCCTCAAAAGAGTATTCCAGACTTTTGATCCTAAGTTATTTTACAAGGATTAAGTAGGACTTCAATGTGTTCATAGCCATTTAGAAAAAATGTTAAACTGGAAGAAATTCTTTCAGATAAAATAATAGTACACAGTCTTATAATCAAGGATTTTAGTTAATCCAAAATTTTGATGTTCTCCATGCAACCAAAGGTTTGCCTCTTTTATTGAAATCAACCAAAATCTAACTAAAACCAACAAAAATAAAATAAATAAAAAATAAACAAACAAAGCAAATTATTTATGTACAAAACAAAAGAACAAAAACAAAAACTAAGGAAAAATAAGGTTTGAGAACTAAACCATTGACTGGTAAGTTCTCTTCCCACCCCTATAAATATTGCAATTTATACGTTAAGGGGCCAAGATTTGCCGCAATCTAGAAAGGGCCTACCCATAACTATTGAAATTTCATGTGTTTTCCTTTCTCATCATGAGGGTGATCCCATTTGAGAACCAAATCTCCCACCTCGAAATATTTTGTTCTAGGTTTGTGTTTATCAAACCATCTCTTTACTACCTCCTTTTGTTGTTTAAAACATTCTCTGGCCTTGGATCTAGACTCTTTTTCCTTCAACAGATTATGTATCCTCATTTGCAAGACTTCATTTTTTGATCCTCTGGATTCTTGAGCGATTATGGAAGAGGGTAGCATGATATTGGGGGGTAGAATGGACTCTTTTCCATAAACAAGGGTATATGGGGACACCCCTAATGAAGTCTTGGGGGTGAGCCTATTAGCCCAAAGAGCATTTGGTAATGCTGAGTGCCAAATCCTCTGATTTTATATTACCATCTTTTTTAAAATCCTAATCAGATTCTTGTTTGTAGATTCAGCCAAGCCATTTCCCTGTGGATAGTAATTAGCAGAGTAATGCAACTTATTTCCTTTCTCATGAGCAAATGTAGTTAATATAATCAAGGAAAAGTTAGTAGAATTATCGAAAAGTAAAGAAATTGGAACTCCAAACCTGGTCATAATATGATCTTGCAAGAAGTCCATGACCGCATCTTCATTTACTTTACGCAACGGAATGGCTTCGACCCAACAAGTGAAGTAGTCGGTTGTCGTCAGAATATATTTGTGTTGCAAGGAAGAATTTGGCTTTATCTCTCCAATGATGTCCATCCCCCACTTCTCAAAAGGTTCTATTATCATAACAAGCTTTAACGGTCTTACTGGTTTAACTTGTCTTCCACCACACCTTTGGCAGATATCGCATTTTCTGACATGGGCATGTGCATATTTGAACAGTGTGGGCCCATAATATCCAACTCTGAGAATTTTATGTGCTATCGTATCTCCGGAGAAATGTCCTCCAGCAAGCCCATCATGTAAGTCTATCGTTAGCTTCTTCACATCTTCTTTCTCTAAGCATCTAAGAAGAACTCCATCATAATTCTTTCTGAATAATATTCCTTCAATAATCTGATATGAGGCTGATTTAAGACACAATGCTCTTCTTTGCTTAGAATTGCAATGTTCTGGTAACAATCCCTCCTGAAGGTAATGCATAAGGTCTCGGTACCAGGAGTCTGGAGCTGAGAAAAGAGGACAAACATTCATTAAATGTAACTCAACTTCGTCTTCCTAGTCATGTTCTTCATTGTCTTTACTTTCAGTCATCAGTTTGCACAATCCCTGCCCTTTAACTATGGAGGCTAGCTTGAATTTGAGGTCATACTCCTATAGAGTTGTTACCTAGTTGCCTCTTCTTTCTCCTAACTCCTTTTGTACGAAAAGAGATCTCACAGCCGGGTGTGGAATGATTACCTTTGTCTGGTTCTTTAGTATGTATGGCCTGAATTGTTTCACCTCTTTGAACATTGCGTAAGCTTGTTTATCCATAGCTAGGTAATTCAATTCGGCCCCTTGCAGACTAGTGCTCATAAATGACATGGGGAACTCATCTCCCCCATCTTCCTTCTGGGTAAGCACAGCTGCTAATGCATCATCAGATGCGAAAGTGTACAAAATAAAATATTTCTCAAAATCTGGACTTTTGAGGGAGGGTGTGTGCGCAACAGCTGTTTTAATTTTACTAAATGCGTTCTTCTCTACATCAGTCCACTTGAATTGTATACTTTGATTTACCATTCACTACAAAGGTTTAACAATTTGAGCGAAATCTAGCACAAACCTTCGCACAAAATTTATTGTCCCCATAAATGATTGCATGCCCTTTTTATTATGGGGTAGAGGAATCTGTTCGATAGCTTTGATCCTCTCTGGGTCTATGGAGATCCCCTTCTTAGAAACCTTGTGACCTAACAACTTACCTTCTGTAATGGAAAACACACACTTCTTGGGGTTGAGTGAGATGCCATATTTTCGGCAGCGTTCAAAATCTGCTTTAGATGAAATGCGTGTTCCTCTCTTTTCTTTGAGAAAATTGTGATGTCATCGAGGTATACTACAACACTGTGGCCGATCAGACCATGGAAAGCTATGTCCATAGCCCTCTGGAAAGTCGCTCCAGCGTTTATGAGTCCAAAGGGAATTCTTCTGTAAGCAAAATTTCCCCACCTGGTTTTGAATGTCATTTTAAGTATGTCTTCTTCAACTATTAGTATGTGATTGTAGCCTGAGAATCCATCTAATAAAGAGAATAATTCAGAGCCTGAAACTACTTGCAATATCTGCTCCATTGGTGGAACAGGATAATTGTCTTTATCTAAAGTGCGATTTAAGTTTCTGAAATCCACACATAGCCTGATTTCTCCATATTTGTTCCTTACCGGTACCATATTTGAAACCCTTTCCGAGTGTCTAACCTTGAATATAATTCTAGCATCCAATAGTTTCTTAACTTCACTCTGGATTAAAGGTTCTAATTTTGGATGCATTTTCCTTAAAGGATGTTGATAAGGTTTGATTCCAGATCTGATGGGGATAACATGCTGAATAATATTGGTTTCATATGTCTTCAGATCTTCATCTTTGTATTGTTTGAAAAGACTGATAAACTTATTCCTTTCACCTGGGGAGAAACATTTTCCCAAATTCACGTATTTAGGCTCCATTTTAGTTCAAAAATTAATCAAATCGAACTGTAGAGACAAGCTATGAGTCTTCACATTTGTTGGTCTTCTAAATTTCTCATTTAAATCAAACATCCGAGCTAAAGTCCTGACTCCTTTAGGAATAAAATTATCAAATTTTAGCTCGGCTTGATGTTCTTCATCATCAATAATCTCCCCTTTGAAGGTCTCATCGTTTGTCAAGCATTCTATAATTTTCTGATCATCATCTAACACTCGTAGATTGGTAACCATATCTGGAACTGAAGGCCTAAAAAGCAATTCAACAGAGCACCAATTATTAGAGGGCACAGGCCTCACAGCTGGGGTGGCCAGCAAGTCAGCTGCTGCATTCTTAAGTCTAGGAATCGATATAATGTTAAATGCATTAAAACCTTTAAGTAAATCCCATACTTCATTTTGATAAGATTTTAAATGAGGAGAAATGCAATGTATTTGATTTCGAATTTGTTTTACAATTATTTCAGAATCTCCAAACACTTTCAGACTTTTTTCCTTTAATTCAATTGCTTTCCTTAATCCCTGAACTAATGCTTCATATTCAGTTGTGTTATTGGTACATTCAAACTCTAATCTACATGAAATAAAATGTTTGTTTTTATTAGGGTCAATCAGGACACAGCCAGCTCCTGGCCCCTCTAAAGTTTTAGAACCATCAAAGAAAAGCGTCCAAAAATCGCTAACCACTACTATGCGAGAATTAACATCTACATCTACAGCTAATTCTACTATTTTACAATCAATTTCATCAGCCTGTGAAAAATGAAGGAGATGAAGCTGAGCATCTGATGTATCACTGGCTTCTTCCGCTTGATAATTTCCTGGTTCTAGCTCAATAAAGTAATTTCCCAAAACAGAATCCACTGGTTCATTTTTACCTTCAAACTGAGTAACACTGTGTTTCATATGGGTCTCCCTCAAAACTTCAATTTGATTTGGGCTTCCTTTATATGGTAGCCACATATGTGACCAATCTGAGGCAAAATATCCATTCAGCTTTGCCAACCAATCTCTGCTCAAAACGAGTCCATAAGCTTCTGGTATGTCAGCCACCACAATATCAATGAATTGACACACCTTATCATTTGAAGATAAGCGAACAAGAACATCCTCCAATTCCCCAATTACGTTCACATTCGTTCTATCCAACTGAACGACCCTCTAGGTAGATGGTTTAGGCTATCCATTTATCTTTTTGCAGATCAACAACGGCATGACATTGACTGATGCCCCCGAGTCTACTAGGCAGTTATGCACGTTGTGGTTGAAAATCTCAAAGGTAAGGAGAAAAGGTGAAGTCTTGCATTTAGGCTTACCTCCCATACTTGCTTCACCAATTTCTTCTTCTTGGGGCTGATTGTCAGTGGGCAGCCTCTCCTCTGATACTTCAAGTGCTTTCAATAGCTTTTCTTTCTGCTGCGGTACATTGCACATTTCAAATAATGAGATATTTGACATTACCTTTTTGATATCCTCCACCATGTCGCAATCCATTTTATGTCCTATGAGATTTGGTTTATCATTATTTATCTTTTCTTCATTGGGTTTAGTAGGCATGTTGATCTGTCTAGGACTTTGACTGGTGATGGTAAATTCTGGAATTTTATTAGTTGAGGAGTTGTTTTGAAATTTCTTAACATTCTTTTGAAGTCTCTTAATATTCGGGAGCATAAGACTATTTTCCTTAATCAACCCCTAGCTTCTCGTCATTACGTTTGTTTCCAGGATGTCCTCGTGTCTTAGATCCTTTTCTTCATCGGCATCAAACAATGATACATAGTCCCATAAAACCATGGCCTCATCCTCCTATTTTTCTGTTGGTTTACTGTTGTCTTTCCCTTCTTCATCGTTGTCTTCAGTTAATTTGGAATCCAAGAGCTGATTCATGACCAACATCATTGAATTTATCCATTGAGGACAATTCTTTTCAGAATGGGGTTATTGGCGGAAAGTGCAAAAGTTATCCATTCCTACCTCCGTTAAGTTCATAGATACAGGGCTGTGCGGAGGGGGTTGGGTTTGATTGTTATCTTCCCTTTTCTTGTTATAAGGCTTATAGAACTTTTGGGTTTCCTTTTCCTTTTGCAAGTCTATGATTCCGTTAGAGAGATTCTGCATCATCTTTTCCATTCCTTCGAAATCTAGTGATTGCTCTTCTTTGGGATTAGTAAATAACAAATCTTTCCTCCCAACATTTTTTTCTCCTGACCATTCAGGATAATCCTCGATGCTTTCTTTTTCGGCCTCTACTCTCTCTACTTCTTCATAAGTATCTAATAGCATAGGTTTGGCCTTCATTTTGGAAAACATGGCCAACTAGGGTCCTAGAGCTGAGGTATAATATTCAATCAACACTTTATCCAATGGTTTGCCAGCTTTAGAAAAATTCTTAATATAGACTACGAATCTTTGGGTAAAACTATGCACCTTCTCTTTTCTTTCTTTCTGTAAGGCGCACAGTCCTTTCATGAGAGATGCATGCGTTTTTTGGGTTGCATACTTACTTCTAAAACTCCTTTCAAAGGTATCCCAGTCTGGGATAGAGTTTTCAGGAAAACCAAAACACCATGATGCTACTGCTCCTTTAAGGGTGTGTGAGAAAAGTCTACAAACTACATCCTCATATTCCCCAACCCTTAATCCCTCTATTGCCAAATATAAACTTTGAAAATGGTCATCTACTAACATCTTCTCATTTGGATCGAACTTATGTAGCATCTTCTCAAAATCTTGAGGTAAGTCGTGCAACGGAGGTGTTAGGTTTAAAGGTGATCTGGCTTTCCAAGTAGGTGGTGGATTTGGTGGGTTGGGTGGCTGATTTGCATTTACGCCTACCATGAGTCTGGGTGGAGAGTGAGGTGGTGAATGAACGGGAGTATGAGCAGGTGAATAGTAAGGTGTATTTGGTCCCACTTGATTGAAAGGCTGAACCACCTCCTATAAGGCTCTTTCCACCAGTTCTTCCAAATCTCCGACCAACAATGAGTCTTCCAATATAGGACAGTATTTCCTTTTATATTCTCTTCTGGGAAAGTCAGGGATAATCGGTAATCCTGCAATACTCTTCACATATGCCATAGTGTGTCTTCTCAGATCATTAACAACTTCATTGTCTACAGAATACAAATGCTCTTTACCCTTCTCTTCAGGAATTGGATTGGGAAACAAACTATTTTCTGAACTGTCACCAGTGGAATAATCTCGACAAAACGGGTTTCCTCAGCCAGCCATGCACTGGTGGCCCTCCTTCTAGTGCCAGAAACTATTGAGGCCTACAAATTCGCAGGGAACAATAGTAAGGGATTACCCTCAATCAACGTTCCCAACTAGTCCATGACTGTTTGGTGTAGGGAATCTGTCCGGTTTGCAATCCGGCTACCGTAGGTCAAGTAACAAAATTAAAAGGTTTTACTGGTTGCAACCTAGTCCACCGTATATATTTTTTTATTTTTTGACTTTAAGTATGATATGCAAGTGCCTATCTAAGATGCAGATTGATTAAGAATGCAAGGAGTGGTCACAATGTGATGCGCAGGTTCTTACCTCTCATCTTAAAATCTCTCACATTCAAATCACACACAACTAAAAAAAAAAAATGATACTAACTAAGCTATCCCTAGGGAGAAGGATATTGATTCATGAGTAATGTAATACTCTTCACATGTTAAGAAAAATCACAGATAGTTGTTCTTAGAATCAAAACACATAAACATGAGTAAAGATATACACGACAAGATAGCTCATCAACCGTTAAAACCTCCATTACTCATAGTGGAAATTATCATAGAATAAACCAAAGACCATTCAAATAAGAACATAGGTTCAGAAAGTTAGAATGCTCTCACAGTTAATGAAACACAGTTGAAAACGAAATATTTTCCCTTCAACATTATTCATTTAGTCACTTTCGGGCATTCGACATAGCACCTTCTCCAACAGGAAAAATTTGTAATCTATTATTGTAAAACAAAGTAGTTCCTCTTACAACAAGTGATTCACAAGTTTCTCCAAGGAAAAAAGCCCCTTCTCCCCTATAACTTTCCTGTCTTTATACAAAAACAACAAAACCTTTGGGTTGCCCCTCCTCCTAACCTTCCGGCTCCCAAAACTGTTTAATCTCATAGTTTTGTTAGTTTCTGAGTGCTCATGATTTAGGCAATACGTTACATTTTGGATTTAGTCTTATGAGTACTTCATAAAATGGGACTAGCTCGGTAACTGATGAACCTTTTTCAAGCCCGGGTCTCTGTTGCTATCGGTTCCGCTTTGTCTTTTATTTGTCCCTTTAAATATTTCGTCAATCTTAGAATATCTCTACATATCAGTTTTCAGCCAGCTTCCTTCTGCTTTGTCCTCCAGCTATGTCATATTTGCAGCAGTAGTCTGAAGAATATTCTAAATCTGCCTACAGTTAAAACAAAATTCATCATTAATTCAGACTACATCTTTTCAACAAATGTAAACCATACTAACAATAAAATTGATCATCAAAATGAGGCCCTGTACTGCGTTTTCATCGTGAAAACCTTAAAATGATGGAATATGAAAACTTTCGCCACTTATCCAATAGGGCAAGAACACACGCAGAACAGTAAGGAAAAACCTTCATTGGCGGGGAAAATCACTAAAGCATCGGTAGGATAGTTTAATTAACAGCCGCAACGGAGGGCCTCAGATGGACAGTGGGTTCTGCAAGACCATTAAGTCTATCGGCATCAAAAGATTAAATACTAAAGCATCGGGGAGAAAAACTACTTGTCAACGGATAGAAAAACATAGACGTCGGGTGGTTAGTGCAATACACAGCCACAATGGTGGAAGAAGAAAAGACTACGGGCTTTGCGGAAAACAAAACATAACAACGAAAACCATAACAAAACAATCGACACGTTGAACAGTTATATGGCGGAACACTTAGTTTGCTCGAGAGACAAAATGGCGGAAAGCAATTAGACTACCACCTTCGATCAAAGTCATAAAACCTTCCGATATGGCACAAAAACATCATGAAAACGTTAAGTGTTCAGAAAATCTCAAGGTTGTGTAGCAGTCTAAAAGTTGGTCTCATCTCCAAAACAACGGCGTCATAGAGATCAAAAACCCCAACTCAAACTTCAACCAACCTTCGACAGCGCACAACAAGTCAACATAATAACATCACAGCATGGGAAATATCAATGCTATCCATCAGAACAATCATCATTCAGCTTCCGCAACAGCAGTCCCGTAGGGAAATATGGCTCCGATGTGTTGTTTAAATGACCTTCGATCAACCAAACTAAACAAAAAAATGTTAAGTTCCAAAATACTTTCTGCTGGGTAGTGATGAAAAGTTTGTTTCACCTCTGAAACAGTAGTAGAAACAAGAAAAAAAAACTTCTGATATCAAAGAAAGAAATCACAAATCAAAGGACAACACTTTGAATACCACTTCAAATTCCACAACCCAAAGCAGTTTCAGACATAAGCAATTTTCTGAAAAGCATGACAGCAATTGACCTCAAAAACAATCCAAACTTGTAGCATAGGGAATACAAAAACAGAGTGCATGGATTCAAACAATTTTCAGCAAGATAAAAAAAAATTAAGAGGAGGGTCCAAAATTTCAAAAATTTGGGAAAACAGTTGCAGCTGCAACATAAACTCTAAGTGCAGAGAAGACCCAATTGCAAAACAGGGTCATTGAGTTAGAATCAGAGAAGGCTTCCACCGAAGAGAAGGATAAATAGTATACAATGTAGCTAGCATTTTTGGAGGGTCAGAATGCTTCATTGACAGCATCATCGAAAGATGCCAGTGAACAAAAGATAGATGTCCTACCTTTGAAGGAACATGTTCTAGCTCAAAGAAGAAGAATCCACCAACTACAAATATGCATTGAGGAAGAAAAGTGTAAGATTTTGCAAAGAGATAGTATATTACAAGAAATCCTGGACACCACATATTATTTTGTGGATAGATCTCAAGAGATTCTGGAGATTCTGACAAGAAGAATAATGTGGATAGTTACAAATGAGGAACCCCCTATAGAGCTACCAGTTAAAGATCGGCAGAGTTTACAACAGGATTATGATTTGTTGGATTTTTCAATCAATACTGTAGAAGAATTTAAGAAAACGAGAGGAGCATATGCGGAATACTACAGAAGAGTGTTGGTCACATACAATAGATGCCAGGTTTCTGCAGAAAAAGGATTGGACATGATACCAAAACATGAACTATTCATAGAACATCTATAGAACAGGTTTTGGGAAGATGAACAGGAGCTCCAATAAGTCAAGGATCTAAACGAACAGATTCTGAAGAATGCAGTGGCTCATGCAGCAGTAAGTATCCACTTACTAAAAGACCAGCTGCATCTGAGTCCAGAGAATATAAGTAGTTAAGAATCAGACTGCTAAGTATGAGATAAACATCCATTTTCTTGAACCCTCCTCTTTTCAAGGCATAGTAGCAGAGGTCCAGGTGTGGAAAAAGTTCATAAATGACCAAGGCGGGCCCTCTTCATAAAAGTGTTCTCTTAAATTTTGATTTTAAATGTAATATATTGTATAAATTATGAACACTCACTACAAGACAAAATTTTTGGGATTGAAAGTTTGGGGAATCCCAAAAGTCATTTGGGGGCAGCCCAAAGGTTTTGCATTATGTATAAATATAGGATAGTTATATGTAGAAGGGACTTCTTTCCCAAGCAATTTTTGAGAGTATATTGTAAGAATAACTATTTTCTTTTGCAATATAGAATTACAAGTTTATGCTGGAGAAAGTTTGGTGGAATGTTTCAAATGCTTTGCTATGGATTAGTTGAATGTGAACTATTTCATTTTCAGCTTATGTCCATTAATTGTGATATCATTCTAACTCATTGCATTACTGTTTATGTTATGAATGTCTTATAGTTTATTCTATGAAATTTCCACTGTGAGTAATGAAGGTTGTCATAAACAATAAGCTATCTTCTTGTCCATATTTCTATTAATGTTCATGTGTTTTGAAATAAATAACAACTATCTGTAATTGTTCATAACACATGTGCAAAAATACATTACTCATTGTTAACTGTTAATTTTTCTCCCTAGGGATAGGTTAGTTAGTTGAATTTAGTTTCTTGATGTGTGTGATTTAGATGCGAGAGAGTTAAGATGAGAGGTGAGAACCTGTGCATCACATTGTGACACTCCTCATTATATCTATCAATCTGCATTTTTAGATAGGCACTTGCACATAATAACTTAAACACAAAAACTAAAAATATACACAGTGGACTAGGCCGTAACCAGTAAAACCTTTTAATTTGTTACTTGACCTATGGTAGTGGGACCGTAAACCAGGTGGATTCCCCATACCAAAAAGTAGCGAGCTAGTTGGGAACGTTTATTGGGGAGAATCCCTAATTGTTGTTACCTGCGATTTTCCAGGCCTCAACAAGTTATTACATGTAAATTAAGTTAGTTTCAATATTTATATAATTTTTTTCTTTCAAAAGTATAGATGGTAATCGAGCCCCAAATTTAAGATATAAATCCCTATTAACAAAATTGCAACATATATTTTGTAATTGAAAAAAAAACAATTTTAAACTTCCAAACCTCAACTTTTATTAAAAGAAAAATCCAAATCCAAATCTAGGTCATTTTCACCAAATATGTTCTCACTAAAATGACCTAGGTGGCAGACATGTGCTTCCAATTGTTGAAATGGAGGATTATTTATATTGGTCTCGAAACGATCTGTAGGGTTTCCATAAAACTCGTGTTGATTTTTAAACTATTAGTGTTAAAACACTAAATACTATTTTTGTTAACAACAATATGGGATGTTTAGGCCATGGCTCTATTTTTAACCCCGAAAAAAAAAAACTTGTATCAACACCTTTCTATTTGGGGGTGTTTTTGGTGATTTTTATTCAAAATCATCTTTTTTATGGCTAGAGTTCTTCTTCTTAGTATAAAGTTCTCATTTCATAATATAAGTGGTTCTCTTACAAATATCTGCAAAGGGATGGAGAAATTCGATGTAGAGGAATTCTTGGACTCTCCATACTTAGTCTTTTATGATTTTACATGATAAAACTTTTGTACCTTTTAAGAATCTACTAAATCATCTTCTATTCAACAAGTCTTTTTGCCAATGATTAGACAAAACTAAACCACATCCATATAATTGAACTTTAATGAAAATGACATCAGCTATATATATATTTATATATGCATTTAAATACGGTGGAGTATTTACAAGGAAAATAAGAGAAATTTATGTAAGGTTGTTAAATAGAAAAAAAGCACATTTGATGTTAAAGGTGCATTGTAGGATCTATGGCTTTACTCATAATTGGAGACACGATTCCATTGAATTATCTTTTACTTGGAGTATATTTTGCAAAGGGGTAGACATAATTATAAGTAGTTGGACAAAGCCATACTAATATAGTGAAACACCTCTTTTTTTTGAATTAATAAAACAATGAGCAATCCATGTGGATAACATTTCCATTTCATTTGACTACCAACCAAATGGTTTTGTCTATCTTTTGGAGGTGCGTATATACAATCTATTCCCATAAATCATTATATTACAAATGTCTCCCACTATAGAGCTCATATTTTCTAGTTTATGTTTGCACAATGTGAAACCTTGTTTGTTGGAAATGTAGAGATTCTTATAGGGTTACTTAATGGGACAATACATTTATAACTATTGCAAAAATAACAAAAATATAGTGGAGTTACAAGTATTGTTGTGCTGATAGGAACTTTCTACAACTCAAATGGGAGAGATGTGTGTGTCTCTCTTAACCATGACTTGATACATGTCATCTCAATAAAAATTAATAATTAAATAATTAAATATATAATAATAGAAATTAACATGTGGGCTATTTTAAAAATACAAAACGTATATAAATAATATAAGTTTTTAAATAATTGTTGATCTTTTTTATAAGTAATTGTTATTGAAAAATAGTGATTAAGTCATACTTATTAATAATTACATTTTTAGAAATGATCAAAATTTTCTTATGAATTTTTATAAGAGTTTATTCATTAATATTAATAACAACATTTATAAAAAATATTTAAATAAAACTCATGTTTCACCTCATTAATGAAATGAAATGAAAGTTACCCTCAACCTCAATTTCCCTTTGAAGTTGAAACATATGTAAATTGAAACAAAAACCACATGTGATATCGTATTTTCGACAATATACCTAAAATCCATACAATAAAACTTTAATTCTTGCATTTCATAGATTAGATATCAATGCAAACAATGAATAGTGCAGTGTAAAATATTCTTTGAACAATGGGCCAAATGAAAAGATTAGTTCCTCCAAAATCAAGTTGAAGTTCACAAGAAAATGGGGACAAAGAGGCCTACTGTTGTTATAAATTCATTTCATCCTTGAATCTTGAACTTCGGAAATATTAAAATATAAACTATTATGAATCACTCTCTATAGATATGACAATACATATATTTTTCTTAAGATTATTTATTTTTCCTTCTTTCCAGAAAATACAATAAAGGGTAACTGAAAGAAGCTAGAGGACATAGTCCCTGCGAACTCTTCAATGCATACCAAAACGATATTTTTTTGAAATGGGAAAGTATTTGCAAGGTGAAAAATAAACAAGAAAATGTTAGAGGAGCATTATATAGTACAACAGTGCATAGATGTTTAACTCCTTCGTGCTCATCCTAGAGTTGACAGGTGTCTGTTATAAAAAAAACAATAAAATATTATTAAAAATAACATGTCATCTCAAATTTAATTTAAAATTTTTAGAAATTCATATATATATATATATATATTAGATAAATTAAAACCATAAACATTGCATTACACACTTCATTGACATCTCAACTCTAAAAAAATGGATTGCACCTCCAAAAATTTGACCCCTCTCCGCACTTGGTAGATCCTCTTTTAAATGGATCTACACTTGTTTATGCAATTATCTAGTTGACCTTATGAGGGATGCGTAATGGGATGCATATCATGCAGAACATAAGGTGGAGCTACAAGCTTAGGTGAGGTATTGTAGGTAGATTGATATCCCTAACAAATTGATGCTTAGATATGTGTTTGAATACTCTCAATAAAATTGGGCAATAAGCCTACTAAAGAATTCTTCAAAGAGTGGAAAAAGAGGACCTGAATTTGTTTCATCACTATTTAGGCAACCATGGATCATTCCCCCAATCAAGTAGAAACTATGTATGAATTTATGGTAAATAACATGATGGCATTCCAATCAAAAGGTGTGTTAGAGAAACAACAATAAGCTATTCTATTTTATCTCATGATCTCTTAGATGAGGAAAGGAAACTAGTTGTGATGTCCTTGTCTCTTGATGAACTAAATATAGCAAAAACTCGATAATAGTTAGCTCCTTGTCCTAGATGGATTTCGTTGTGAATTATATCAGGTCATGGCCTATATGGAATTCGTTGTGAATTATACATGGTCACTTAGGATTTTGTTTGACTAGAACTTTTACAAGTTTAAATGATGCCTTACACCCTCCAAGATATGCATCAACTAAGACCTTATTAAATTCAAGCCTAAAACATAAAACAAAGTGGTCATTACAAAGGGAATCCTAAATGACTTGATGTTGAAAGTTGGCCTACAACAACATACTTTTAAAGGTGACATCAAAATTGGTTATGACCAATTCCTTTCATAGGATAAAGCCAAATGTTGTATATAAGTGGCTCTACTCTAATCTTTTAAAGGATTTATCACCAGTTCCATGATAGGTAAAAGAAAAATATGGTATGCAAGTCGCTCTACTCCAATCTCTTAAACCATGCATGGAAAGGAATTCTTGAAAAAATAGAGCATTAGAGGTTAATGGTGGGAGGTCTTCCAATAGATAAAAGAAGCACAAACCTCAGATTGCAAGATCGCAATTTTTCCATAACATAGGCACGTAAAGACATTGAATGACCTATTATGGTTTTGTTCCATTTATTGGTATGGACTCGGTATCTTTTCTTACTATGAAACCTCCGACAATGAGCCCATGCCACTTTGATGCTCTTTCAAATTAAATCCCTCTTTTGGATCTTAGAAAAAATAAAAGTTACTTTGTTTAAATTTGTTGTATCATTAAATCAATTTTATTACTATGATGTGGCATTAATAATGATAATGCAAATTATTATGTAATGTAC
The DNA here is from genome assembly GCA_001517045.1 of Pseudotsuga menziesii. NCBI lineage: Eukaryota > Viridiplantae > Streptophyta > Pinopsida > Pinales > Pinaceae > Pseudotsuga > Pseudotsuga menziesii. The sequence goes on along the minus strand of LPNX010152841.1, from coordinate 181,322 downwards.
CCAAAAATAGAAAAAAGAATTATAGGCTAGTAAAAACTACCTAGATGGAACATTATTCACTTACGGAATTCTATCATACACTTCATGTACCTCTACTTATTCGTAAGCTATTCTTACGCCCTGTCTCTTACTTTCAGTGATTATTTTTAATGTATTTTACTTATGATGTTGTACTATTGTTTACTAATTAGTATTATGTTTACACTTTTGTTGCTTATGTGTCGTCACTAGATTTATGTGCTTCGTCCTTTTTTCATTGTCGCACTTGTTAATTATGGAGTCCTAACTTAAATTTTTTTGTGGAAACAAAGCAGGAGGAGTGATGGGACTTGTTCTCCCATGATGGTTTGAGAGGTAAGGTATTACTTTGTTATGTAGGCTTACTTAGTTCAATCGAACTAAGGAACCTCTTTTATTTACTTCCAAGTTTATCTCACGACACAAGGCTTAGTAGGGAGATGGAATCATTTTAGGCTTTTTTATTCACTTACTATTCGTCATTACGCTTTATTAGTGTTTTAGATTGGTAACAAGGTAATCTTAAATTTGTTAATTATCTAGCCTAGATAATTAACTATGTGATACTTATACAATCTATACAATTACACTATATGTCTAATTTATTACAGTTATTAATGTATTTCTTGTTTTAATGGTAGGTCATAACTTGGTTACTTGTTTGGACCTTGGTCTTATTATAATCAGAGATGTTACCATGGCATACTTCTTGAGCATTGATACTTTGATACTAAGGGGTTAAGACCCTAATCTCTAAACCTATGGCTTAAACATTACCCTTATACTTAAGCTTGGGTTCTTGAGTTTAGACTAGCGCATACTTATGTATGAATGAGACTTTGCAATATGACATACCATGTAATGGTATACAATCTGCATTAATGTTTTAGGGTGGCAAAACTATAACATATGGTAAAAACCATATGATAGCTGGGTTTAAGCTTTGTATTGGAGGTCATGAATGCAATGACGTTTTAACTATGGAGAGTGGGTTTAGTGTTATGTTAACCTAAAACCTTATCCATGCAATTAGGTAAAACTTATCTATGCAATTGAGTTAAAAAGTATGTTACAAAAAATAAGAATGTGTTACGACATATGAGAACATGTTGCAACATGTATAGTAGTAATTTATAAACTGATTTTTTTTTTTGGAAATTACAGGTATGTGGCAGTTTATTCTGCATGTCACTCCATGTATTGATTCACTACACATTATCAGGAATCCTTATTGGAGGATATCTACTAAACCTTCTTCGAACTGTTTATTTTTAAAATTATTTTCATTTACAATTATATAAGTAAGTTTTCTCCAATAGTGGAAAATTGCACTCAAACAATATTTCTCCAATTATAATGAACTATAGTTATTACATGTAAATTAAGTTAGTTTCAATACTTATATAAATGTTTGTTTCAAAAGTATAAATGGTACTCCACCCCCAAATTTAAGATATAAATGCCTATTAACAAAATTGCCACCTTTATTTTGTAATTGAAAAAAAAACCAATTTTAGACTTCCAAACCTAAAATTTTATTAAAAAAAAATCCAAATCCAAATCTAGGTCATTTTCACCAAGATATTCTCACTAAAATGCCCTAGGTGGCAGACATGTGCTACCTATTGTTCAAATGGAGGAGTATTTATATTGGTCTCAAAATGATCTGTAGGGTTGCAATAAAACTCATGTTCATGTTTAAGCTATTAGTGTTAAAACAATAAATAGTATTTTTGTTAACAACAATATGGGATGTTTAGGCCATGGCTCTATTTTTTACCCCGAAAAAAAAAAACTTGTATCAACACTTTTCTATTTCGGGGTGTTTTTGGTGTTTTTTATTCAAAATCATCTTTTTTATGGCTAGAGTTATTCTTCTTAGTATAAAGTTCTCATTTCATAATATAAGTGGTTCTCTTACAAATATCTACAAAGGGATGGAGAAGTTCGACGTAGAGGAATTCTTGGACTCTCCATACTCAGTCTTTTATGATTTTACATGATAAAACTTTTGTATCTTTTAAGAAACTACTAAATAATCTTCTATTCAACAAGTGTTTTTGCCAATGATTAGACAAAACTAAACTACATCCATATAAATGGACTTTAATGAAAATGACATCATATATATGCATTTAAATAGGGTGGAGTATTTACAAGGAAAATAAGAGAAATTTATGTAAGGTTGTTAACTAGAAAAAGAAGCACATTCTATGTTAAAGGTTCATTGTGGGATCTATGGATTTACTCATAATTGGAGACACGATTCCATTGAATTATGTTTTACCTACAGTATATTTTGCAAAGGGGTAGACATAATTATAAGTAGGTGGACAAAGCCATACTAATAGTGTGAAACACCTCCTTTCTTGAATTAATAAAACAATGAACAATCCATGTGGATAGCATTTCCATTTCATTTGACTACCAACCAAATAATTTTGTCTATCTTTGGGAGGTGTGTATATACCATGTATGCCCAAAAATCATTATATTACAAATGTCTCCCACTATAGAGCTCATATTTTCTAGTTTATGTTTGCACAAAGTGAAACCTCATTTGTTGGCCATGTAGAGTTTCTCATAGGGTTACTTAATGGGATAATAATACATTTATAACTATTGTAGAAATAACAAAAATATAGTGGAGTTACAAGTATTATTGTGGAGTTACAAGTATCCCTCTTTCCTACCCCTAAAGACCCTGTAAATTGTAAAAAACGTTTATTGTAATTGTTTTGGTGAGGAGATCAATGTTACGGAGAGAAATTCCTATGGATTGGGGTACCACAACAAACAACTTGACTCCATAAATCAATCCTTTCCCATATGCAATAGAAATAAAATGTCTAACACTAAAGGATCAGACCTCGTACCTTATTCCGGATGGTTGAAGTAGATCCCCATTGAGATTTCCAATCTTCGACTTGAATTGATAGATTAATTTCTCAACAACAAGTAAACAATACAAGCATACTATATATCATGGTGTTAGATCTATTCTAGCATATATAATCAATAATGTAAAATCATTTGACATAATCCAATGGATACAATATTCATTCAAATACACATTATTGGACAGGAAAAGATATTTCTATTAATATAAATCAGAGATTACAAGATAGATACAACCTCTAACGGTACGTCTATGAACTGGAGAAACCAAATCCCCCACTTGGGCCTCCACCACTTCAATTCTCCATCTCTCGATAGCAAGCTCACAAGCAAAATGAAAGCTTGGGAAGAACACAAAAGTTATCCAAGGTACAAAGGGAAGCAGACTCAAGCATAAGTTCCATCAACAATGGACTATAGTTTCTTTGCTCTCAATTCTCTCTTCTTTCCTTCAATGTACCAAAGGGTTCCTTATATAGCTTTCAAAGGGATAATGAAAGGTCGAATCCGAGCTATCTCAAGGAATATGGAAGGCCAGGAGTCAAATGCGTCGGATCCATGTCAAGGAAAACTCCAAAAGGATTTGGATTATGCACACATCTCTATGTGCGTGGTTATATGGGTCAAACCCGCGTATGTACGCGCTTATAGGTTTAAAAGCCACATATATCATTTTTCATATGTTTTTAGGGATGATCAAGGAAACATCAAAGGACAAAAAATGGTCCATGGGGTCTAAGGAGTCTACAACGGGATAGGGGAAGGCCATACAAAGTGTGATTCACCTAGAGTGGTGAAATACTCTATAACAAATTCCCCCTAATGTGTGAGGTCAGAGGGGTCATACGATGGCCGAAATACATTATAAGTCCATCCCAGAAGTGGAGTGATCATGAAGGATCCCAAATGGAAGACCAGCCACCCAATCGGCATAGTACAATAATACAACTCTGCATACAACTGCAAGTACACATAGCAGTCCAAGATACATAAGAGTACAATGGCCATGAGTAGGAATAATACATGATATCACATATGTGGTCATCGCCACAAACAATATACATAGATCAGAATCTCCATGATGAAGATATACAAAGGACCATGATCTCCATAATGGATGAAGATATATAATAGATCAAGATCTCCATAGTGGCTAGAAATGTCTGACATATACTGGAATCAAGTCACGAGAGCTGAAATCTCATGAACACTGGCACGATCAAGGAGGTAGCATATAAGAGATACCACCAATCTGGAAAGTCTTCTACACAAACTGCTACAAGTACATGTCCTACTATGTGAATAGAGGTGTCGAGGTCGAACATAGTAGTCCATCGTGTGATTACCGGTCATTGATGTATATTGTTAACAGACGCAAGATCACCCACCAATAACGAAGATGGGAATAAAGGTACTAGAGTGCAAACTAACAAGTGTGAATAAATGTGTTGAGGTCGAACACTTGAGAGGATCCATCGATTAGGGTACATTGATGTATTCCCAAAGACTGTCGATGGCGAGAGAACCTGCCACTGATGACTGCAAGTCTCAAGGCACTCAAAATGACTCTAGATTCCAATCCCAGAATAAATTATCTGAATTCTGTGGGATGAAATCTGCTAGAAGGAGGGCATTAAGGCATCCCCCATCATCCAACATGAGGTACTTAGCAAGGCTGTATAATGTGGAAGGACTCGATCATAAGGTGCACGAACCAGTAACTGTACCGGGAATGGCCGACATGCAAAGTCAAGATAACTGAGGAATGGCTGTCATAGGCTTCAACTTCCTTCGAACAAGAGCATAACAGCATATGGTGACTGAATGAAGGCAGCATAGACTCGATATACAAACTGAAACATCTCTGTGACACAGGAGGCATCAACAGAGGCTCCATAGGGACTGGAAGCTTAACCAGTCAGTGGAGATAAACTCAGATAAATGAGTACAGCTCCTAAAGTCAAACTATAACCCAACCAATGTATGTGATATACAGTGCTCTGTTCCATGGAGACACGACTCGACAGCTGCCAAAGATGACATCTTTCCTTGTCCGACTCTTTGGCTTTTTGATTTTTTTTTGGACTTTTTCAGTTATTTGAAAAGCTTGAAAAAAGAATAAACTAGCTTTATAGTTACAAACTAGGAGGAGACGAGTGTCATAAGGGAAAACAAACTAGTTCCAAGTAGTGGAACATACCTATGCTCAATGCAAGGATACATGTGTAGGATATCGACACTCAGGGGAAAATCCCCTCCCGGTAAAAAGGGAAATCAAGCTATGAAGGATATAAAAAAAATGGCTCTGCATGGCTAGACATGAGACAAGATTGGGCTATATGGCTGAAACACAATGTCAGCGGAGCCGGCATAAAGCTCAATAAGGTAGGAAAAGATCATGATAATGCATTCAAAACTTGACATAAGGGATTCTGGAGGGGAATCGACCAGCATAAGATCAAGAGGAGTATGAAGCTCTTACAAAATGTCATGGCAGTACTATACAACAGACTCCCACACCCTAAAGGAGAAAACGTCAGCATGGGCATCAAATGCAAATAAGGCGCTAACTAGGGTACCCATGTAAGGTGAAACTATACCACTCGTATCATGCCACTTCTAAAGCAGCAAGAAGGTTTCATGACATAATAGAGTAGGTTTGTACCTAAGGTCTTTATGATATGGTCATAAGGTCATGCAAAATGCAAACGTTGGTGAACCTAACCTATATGCCAGTTTAGACATGATACCTGAGATCAGTATGAACGGGTCAATCTAATGGTTGAAACGACACTGCAAAAGGTCTTCTACATCACAAATTATGTCAAAAACGGTCCAAAATGGTTAGAAAATGTCGAAACTATAGGAAAGGGGGTAAAAAATTTCAAATATTTGAAAATTTTTCTATAAATAGTAAAAAATAGAAATCATTTGAAACTTTTACCCATTTGAGCTCTTATTTTCAACTACAAATTCTAGGAGATCCAGCCGGCGGAATTCACAACCGTTTCTTCCAGGTATTTGCTCATGCTCTCCTCTTGCATTTTGATATAATTTTTGTAAGTTTTCATGGTTAAATGAATTTTTTAAACCATCCCAACATGTGCACTGCAGCCCACGTGGATATCGAGGCTTTTTCCGTGTATAGGGATGGCTATACGCGGAAAAGGGGCTAAGACCCGCATACATACATGGCTGTTTTCAAAGAATTCACGTATGGGGCCGCGCATGTGATTTTACAAGAATCTAATGGGCAATTTCCAAATTTCTCTTGCAGGATGGTGCTAGAGTGGAGAGAGCACGAGCATGGTGAAGTAGAGGAAGCAGTAAGGGCCGACTTAATGGCTCAACAAGCTCTTTGGTGTCTTGGTGGTTTGAGAGCCAAACCAAGACTGCTACAGATGCTGGTAGACTATTGGGATCCAGACTCGGAGTCCTTTCATATTGATGGGATGTCCCTCACCATAGAGGTGGAGGACATATACTTTATCACAGGGCTTTCTAGACGAGGGGAGGTGGTGAAACTTCATTCCTGAGGTGGGCCAGGAGGTGGTATAACTCTCGACGAGTACATAGCTGTGTACTGCTACCTAGATACTGAGAAGGTGGGGAGTCAAGTCCCCACCAATGCTATACAGGTGTTGGGCCTAAAGGAAACACTACTGACACTGGGCAGGATAGTAGGCTTAGCATCACTCCATCAGGCCTCGCGTCCACTGGTGTTCTATGCGATGGAGTGTATGAGACCGACCATATATGACTGGAGTACCACACTACTGAGCAACATGAAACACCAGCTCAGTGAGTGTAAGGCAGGCAAGATACAAAACTTCAGGTTCAGTAGCATTTTGAGCACATTTTTCTTCGACCGTGTTCCAGGATTGAGCCCTAGAGTGGACGTTCCTCTCCACGGGGTTCGAGATCTGTCCCAACGACGTTGGGTAGATGCTATGCACAGACTGGGGGGTGGTAGGGTGGCTAACCCATATCCAGCTGACTTCTTTCGATGGTGACGACGACAGATAGTTTCCATAGATGACTACCCCTATGCAGGAATAGATTTCTGAGGGGATCCGGACATGCCATTGCCACCAGGATCGACATATGGTGATATAGGTACCGAATCTCAACACTCACTCTTTTTATATTTTTTGAGTTATTTAATTTTTTTGTGTTTTCTTGATTATGTGGAATCAAAAAGAGATGTTTTTGCACGACAACACATAGTGACATCTACCATTTATGTGCAAATGTGGGACCACGGTGTCCAGAGGGATTCCCTTGTCATAGACGGAGGGGAAGAGGAGATGACATCACGGGTGTGGATGTGGAGCGAACACTCCAGAGCATTCATACCAACTTTGTGAGACTGACTCATAGATTTCCAATGGCACAAGTCGAGGACTTTCCTGAGGCCATGTAGCGACAGGTGGTGGGTGTACCACGTGCATGGGTGCATTTGTTTCGAGGGCTAGCTAGAGCCGTAGTGACGTTCCATGATCACAACCCTCCTCCTCCTCCATAGGATTAGACACCTAGGAGTGTATACATTTTGTACTTCCGTGTATTATATGATGGTGGCTTTAAAAACCCCACTTTTTGTATATGACACTATGTATTACAACATTTTTGATGTATATAAAAAAGTTTTATGGTGATCTATTTATTTATTTACATGTGAAAAAATGTTTGTGATTAATTTACTATGAATGAGACAAATTCCAATCTAACACGTAGTTAGCATATGAGTCAGCAACTTGATTATTATTTCTTGGAATGTGTATATATGTTATACTGTCAAATTGTTGTTCTAACAATCTCACACGTAAGAACCTTCTCAATAATGTTGAATCTCTAACATGGTACAAACCATTGAGCTATGACACTACTAACTCCGAATCAAGACGTACCTCAAGAGATAGAATGCCATGCAAAATGGAATCCCGTAGAAGCTCAATAATGGCGCTATATTAAGAAATATTGTTGGAAGATGGTCGTAGACATACACCTCCCGAAGAAAGTACCTGACCCATAGGAGTATAAATCACCCAAGCAGTAGAGGCTGAGTGTTGAGTGTGACGGCTTGCACCATCCGTGAATCCTATGTAGGTGGAATATTCCATTCACATCTGCCACAAGAAACGGAAACTAATCACAAACCCGACCATGATAAGAAAAAGACCTAACTATGCAAAGCTGTACAATAATATACAACAAGCAGCCTTGGCTAAAGAACATGCATATTATTTTTTGAGATAGAGCCCATTTCTAGGCTCCACCAAAGTTGTGCCTTCGTAATCGATTAACTCATAGGCACCCTTCTCTAATACCTGCTTGACCACTTAAGGACCATGCCACATAGGATTAAATTTCCCTACCTCGAAGGGTTCTTTCGATTGATCCCACAAAAGAACCAAGTCTCCTTCACTAAACACTCTTGGATGGACAGACTTATCGTACTGGACCTTAACGCGACATTTATTAACCTCTAGAGCCACCAAGGCATCTTGACGCTGCTCATCAAGTTGCTCAAGGTGAACCAAACGATCCTCCAAAGGTGAAGTTTCTGGTAAGAGTTCCACAGCTAGCTTCAACGAAGGAATCTCGCATTCAACTGGAAATATCGACTCCACTCCATGCACAAGCTGATATGGAGAAAAACCAATGGCAGTATTAACCGCGGTTCGATATGCCCACAAAGCAGGATATAACATAATGTGCCAATTCGTCTTGCTCTATGCGATGGTTCATTGGAGAATGGATTTGAGTGATGTATTCATTGCCTCTACCTGTTTATTCGCTTGGGGGTAGCAAGAAGATGAGTGCTCTTGCTTATACCCTAACTTGGATGCCAACTCTTCTATCATACGGTTCTGAAAGTGCGAGCCATGGTTAGTGATAAGCTCTTTCGAAATCCTGAACCGAGTAATGATTTGGTTGAATACGAAGTGAGCGGTTGTCTTACCATCAGATTTTACTGTAGGCATAGCCTCAGCCCATTTCGTGAAATAATCAACAGCCACTATAATGTGATGGTGCCCCCCAGCCGAAGCTGGGTTGCAATCCATAAAATTGAGCCCCCACTTAGTGAAGGGACCAGTGGTGATAATGGGATGTAACAGGGCAGGTTTCGAGTGCATATTATGTGCGAACACCTAGCAAGGGTGGCACCTCTTGACCACATCAACACAATCCTTAAAGATCGACGGCCAGAAATAACCTTCTCTCAAAATATTTTGAGCTGTAGAAAGCCCAGATAAATGACCACCACACGCCCCTCCATGGCAATCATTCAGCACAACCTCAACCTCATCATGAGTTAAACAATGTCGTAAAATGGAATCTACCCCACGATGGTACAAAGTATTGTCCACTATAAGGTAGTTCTTAGAGATGTGATGTAATCATCGTCGTTCATCTCGCGAGAGGTGAGTAGGGGTCCTTTGTGTTCGTAGATATACTATGATATCCCCGTACCATGGGTCTGACATTGAGATTAAGAAGATGTGTTCATTGACAAACGTATCTTCACAAACCAACTCCTTGGCCTCACTCGGGAAATTCGATATAAGCTCTGCAAAAATTAAAGACTTCTTCGACTTTGCCGAAACAAATTCAAGATCGAATTCTTGTAGAATGACAATCCATTTATTATACTTTCCCCCAATCATCCTTTATGTGAGGATGAACTGAAACGGATTGACATGGGCCACAACCAAGGTCTGGCGAAGGAGAATATAATGTCTCAAACGCTGAACCACATGTACGGTAGCTAAAGCAAGCTTCTCGACATGATACTAACAAATCTCTACATCAATAAGGTTTCGGCTCAGATAATATATGACATGCTCATGGAGCTCCTCATCCTCTTGAACCAAAACCATACCAATCATCTCTAAGGACGCAGCCACATATAATATAAAATCACAGCTATAATCCGGAGGACTAATCACTGGGGCCGATGCTAGGGCTCTCTTAAGTGCATCGAAGGACTCCTGGGCTCGCTCATCCCACTCAAAGGGAGTATCCTTCTTCAAGATATGAATGAATCCTCTAGTCAAATTGGAAAAGTTGACAACAAATATTCATAATAAGTTTGCCATGCCTTGCAAACACTGAATATGATGAATGTTCTTCAAGGGAGACAACTGAAGTATTGCCTCAACCTTCAAAGGGTCGACTCTTATATCCTCCTTTGAAACGATGAATCCTAATAAACGACTTGAATTCACACAAAAGATGCACTTAAGAGGATTTAATCTAACTGAATAGTGCTGGAATCTTTCAAATACGAATCTCAAGTGATAGGGATGACGCATTCTCATGCGAGAATGAGCAGTGAGGTCATCCAAAAATACTTCGATAATAGACTTGAGATCGTGGAAAATCAAGGTCATCGCCCGCTGAAATGTAGATCTGGTGTTTTTAAGGCCGAAAGGCATTTTTTGATATGCAAAAGTTCCCCAAGGACAAATAAATGCAGTCTTGTGTTGGTCCTCAGGTTTAATCTGAATCTGATTATACCCAGAAAATCCGTCCATAAAGGAGAACACCTCACTACCTGCACACTCATCCAAAATCTGATCTATAAATGGTGTGGGGAAGTTATCCTTAGGACAGGTACGATTCAAATCATGGAAATCAGTGCATATTCGGATCGCTCCCTTCTTCTTATCCACCGGAACGGGGTTTGAAACCCACTCCGTCAAGGGAACGGGATAGATGAAACCAGATTTCAACAGCTTCTCTATCTCCGCCTTAATGGCGGGTGCTTTCCTAGGATTCACGGTGTGTAAACATTGTCGAATAGGCTTAGCATTGGGGTAAGTCTTAATTTCATGTTCGACAATCCGAGGGTCAATACCTGGCATCTTGTTGTAAGACCAAGCAAAAACATCATGGAATTCCTTGAATAGCTCGTTATAATCGAGAATCTCAGCATGGCAACATTCCACCCCAATATAGACATTCTCAACGGTGCCAGGATTGCGAGAGATGTTGATAGGAATCGTGGAATATATGTTCGCCATGTTTCCATCAGCCATCGGACCAGGAGAGCTTAATGGAACCACAGGAATACCAACTCTCTGGCTAAGAATATCCCTATAATCCTCATGCTCCAGATGATTAAGTGGCGGAAGCAAGTATGATCTATGATGAAGTTCCTCCCATGGTGGCTCAACACCTGACATAGCCTCGATAATCACTTCATCTGAAAAAAAAACTGTATCAAGGTAGTCGTGGGCATGAGAAGACTGTACTGCCCATGCCGACAGCACATAGGGGTCTTCCTCCTCCGTCCGCGAAGAGGAAGAACAAGGCTCTGCAACATTCTTAATATTAGCTTAATAAGCTATCATGGCTGCAGGCAACGACACACTAGTCTCGACAGGCTCACTCGAAGTACTCGGTGTAGGAATAATCCAAGGGTCTTCCATATGAGTCGTGTGAAAAGACACTGAGGTCGTAGAAGTCAAAGCCTCATCGGAACAAGATCCTTTCATGAGGATTGGTGCAGGACAACTAAATCTTCGCATGAGGGATGGATACATGCCTACACCCACACTCCCATTTGTCGGCTGAGAGTGGACAATGATCGGGATTGAAGCTCCCGAAGATGCGGTAACCGAAGGATTCTTGAATGTGATTTGATCAATCATTACAATCTTCCCATTATGTGGAAAGCATACAACGTGAAACAAGGAAGAAGAAATGACTTGCATCCTATACATCTAGTTCCTACCCAGTAAGAGATTGTAGTCAAGGGGCGCATCAACCACCTCAAATTCTATCACAACGGTCTTCCCCTCCAAACGGACTTTAAGGGAAGGAAGAATGACATGCGGTCTAAAAGATCTCCCATCAAACACAGTTAACATAGTCACTGATTTAGACAGCTCAGGAGAACCGAGACCCTTCCAACAGGACAAAGACATCATAGAAGCAGCATCGCCCTCGTCAATCACAGTGCGCTTGATGGTCATACCAAGACATTCTATGTGCACCAAAAGGGACACATAGTAGGGCAAGCAAGGTTGATGTCCTACGGTTTCAAATTTGATCACTGAGGAAGAATCATCACCGTTCACACCAAGAGCAGAAAGCAACGCCTTCCTTTGTGAAGGACAACTCTTAAGCACTTCCAATGCAGACATCGCACAAGGAGTATGGCCCAAATCCTCGACAACTGAATAATTCTGGGTGGCTCAGGCATTTGGATTATTCCCCAAACACTTAAGGACTCCCTTAGGAATGCGAGGTGCAGCCTCAGGTTTATCCGTAGGTTTTTCAATGCGCAAAGGGGTTCCTGGTGGATCAGGTTCTTTGCCTAGTCTGGGTTGTGATGAACTATAATATTTCGCATGAATCACAACCTTAGTAGCACGGACCGTGTTAATGCACCCACGACCACTACCCTCTGGTGGATCATCATCACTAGACTGGTCATGGGACTTCGAGTTCATATTCTGGTTATGCGGTAAAGGGTTAGTTGGCACAGTTGGGCCTTGTGCTAAGAATATCAAAGCTTCTTCAATCCGAGGGCACAAGTAAGTGAGGTGATCATCCTTACATAGCTTGCAAGGGAATTTAACCTTACGTTTCACTTGCTTATTCCCCCCGGCATTTTTATCGTTCTTGTCATTATTGGTAGCATTCTCATTCTTATTCCCACCCTTTCAATTATTATTCTTACCCTTTCTTATATTCTGTCCGGGCTGTTGGTTACCATTAGAGGAATTTTGGGGTCTAAAATGGGCCTCCTAAGGAAAATAATAAAATAGTAGTTAAAATAATAAAATAATAAAATAATAAAATAGGGCCTCTTTTCGATACTGTGGTTTCTCCGATTACATCAACAAAAACCTATCACCACAGAAATTTGGCAACAGAAAATAATATTGATTAATTCTGGAGGAAGAAAGAAAAAAACTACTTTTTGTGTTCGTATTTTCGACATATCTCATTCTGTTTTTACTCAAATTTCGATCAAAATAGCTTGTTGGATGTATAATTTGATTCCACATCCAACGAGTACCCACACTGCATACTTTTGACGGACCCCACTACCCCAAAAACAAGAAATACCTGAAAAATGTGATGATGACATCATCATCACATTTTTTCAGGTATTTCTTGTTTTTGGGGTAGCGGGGTCTGTCAAAAGTATGCAGTGTGGGTACTCGTTGGATGCAGAATCAAATTTCGCATCCAAGGAGCTCTCTCGATTGAAGTTTGAGTAAAAACACAATGAGATATGTTGAAAATACGAACAAAAAGAATAGTTTTTTTTAATGACAAATATGTCAATTCAAACATTATGGTTGACTTATTTTATTGAAATTCTATTGGTTCTCGAATTCCAACTCACAAAAACTTATTTTGGCATGTTTTCTTATAAGGCCCATTTTAGACCCCAAATTTCCTCTAATGCCTTCTGGTCCGACGATTGCACAGAAAGTACATTCACCATTTGGGCAGGTTGAGACGAAGCCATAGCTTGTCCCCAAGTAGATTGGTTGAGTGACAATTAACTAACTTGTTTTGAAACCGAATCTACAGGTCTTGCACTTGCACACCCCACAATGCCATCAGCATGTGGTCCAAGTTTGACTTTGGGATCGAAACTAGAATGAGGAGTGTTGGGAATAATCTCATACAAAAAACTGAACTAAGCATAGATCAAGTCCAGTTCCTGTGCCCTAAAAATCGCTTGTTCCTCATTCTGCACTCCAGATGTAAAAAAATCCTTCGCTATATATGGAGATAATGATTTGAGGATCCACTTGAGAAGGAACTCCTGTGGTATAAAGGCTTTAATTAACCTCTTCCGTCTATGCCACTCTTGAATATGATCAGAAATATGGGTGGCTTTATCTTGCCGAAATGTCGACAAGAGTTCAGTACCAATGTCATAGTGCACTGGTAGCTGGAAGTGATTAAGAAAATTCATTGCAAGGTCATCGAACAATGCAGAAGCTCCCTTAGGTAACTCTATATACCATTTCCTAGCAGGCCCTGTGAGGGTGCGTTGAAATAGTCTCAAACGGAATGAGTCCTGATGTAACGAATTCGAAGAGCACCAAAGGTGAAACGTAGTAACATGTTCAGTCGGATCCTCTCCCGGTTTTCCTTTGAACTTAGGTATGTCCGAAGGAAGCTTGGTAGGGACAGCCGACCAAGCCAAGTTGTGAGCCACAGGATCGTTCGTAAGTCTCGATAAGTCAAGAAGGCTAAGCGTCACGAGGAAAGGGAGCCTAGGATGATGAGGTCTATGGACTGCTCCCTGGATCATATAGGGTTGATTACCACCATGTCCTTGGCCATAGTGTCTTCCTCATGTCTGACCCGTATAGGGTGGCGTGGAAGTACCATAATATGGTGGACCTTGACTAGTAGGAGCTACGAAGCTGTAATTAGGAGAGTAAGCAGGTTGTTGATACCCGCCTCCATAAGGTGAAGAAACCTATCCATACTGCATCCCATAATAAGGTCCATAGGTCATCGCATGCGATGCCCCATGAGAGACTCCGTAGGTAGGAAGATAAGCTCCGTAAGTAGGGATATACATACCGGAAGTAGGGATATATGCCCCGGAAGTAGCAAGCTGACCTCTAGAAGTGTGAACATAGCCTCCCGAAGCAGCGGGCACTACTACATTTCGACCAAAAATCCGACGGCCGTATTGTCATATTTTCGACACTTCCCTATCGCATGTACGACACTATGAATTTTTTTAAGTGTCAGTGGATTTTCGTCAGGTGTCAAACATCTTTCCAATCCGTCGGTTAAGCGACAACTGGGTTTACCATTGGTTAAGCAACAGTGGAGAAAGTTTTTAAAAAAAAAATACACTTACAAGCCGTTGCTTAAGCAAAGAAAACCGTCTCTTAACCGTCGGTTCACCAAAGAAAACTGTTGCTTAACCAAAGAAAACCATCGCTGAACCATCGCTTAACCGACGGTATTTCCGTCACTTACCCAAAGAAAACTGTCACTTAACCGACAGTATTTAATTTAAAAAAAAAAAAAAAAACACCTACAGGCCATCGCTTAACCGACGACTATAAGTGTTTTAAAAAAAAAAATACAAAATACATGTCATCTTACATCATTACCATGGTTTCTAATTATCTTTTTTATTAAGAACATTTCCATTTGTAAACTTGTGTAGTTAAAAATCAATGTGAATCGTCCACTTAAACGCTGATTTTGAAACAATTTACGAAAGGAAATGTCCATTTTGTTAGCATTTCCTTTTCATATTTTAATTTATTACTTCATTTTAGAATAGCAATCAAATATTATCAAAATGATATTCAATGAAAATATTCAAATGAGATTCATCGAAAAGATTCAAATCTATAGCCAACCAATAACATCAGAAACACAGTTGATCATCAACACACCAGTTATAGACTATATCCAAGTTAGAAAGTGTTACAGAAAGAATATTTCCACCAAAATACTCTCCTCAAGAATAGTTATAAACTTCAATACTGCTTCTATTATGAAATCATAATTTTATGACAAAAGTTTAAAAAGTACAACTCACAAGGAGGCACTGAAACCACAACTCTCTGAGATAGCCCACACATGAGTTGTTAAATCTCATTGCCCATGGGTTTCAAACATTTGACTGCTTTGACAGACTCTTGGGTGCCCAATCACTATGCCATAGTGCCAAATACAAAGCCAAAATTACAAGACTCAGGAAAAAGGGGAATTTTTTTCCATGTTTCCATTTTGCGATATGATTAACAGCTATATTAAATACTGCCACAGCCATGGAATGACCAAAAGATAAAATATTATTTTTAGATTGGGAATAGAACTAAATTCCACAATTATTTTCTCGCTTGTCATTACATCCAATTGATAGTAGGGAATAAAAAAAGAGAGATTCTCTCTTTAGCTAAGAATCCTCTAGATAAAATAGAATCCAATGTACCAGTACGTAATACCTAAATGGCTATAGAAGCATCAACCACATCGTGATAGCTTCCAATTGACCTTCAAAGCTAATTTTATAATTCTTCAAATACTGAAAACAAGTCACCATGGATGTAATCATTGTCCACAACACTCACCAAGTAGTAACTATTTTGTACCTGCAGGTTTAGACAAAATTTCTTCAGCCTATCCTGAAAAGTCAATCTTGCTTTATGCCAAACATTGTTATCTACATTGATTACAAATCCTTTCAAACTACTAGGAATTAGTAAACAAACTACTACAGATTTGCCAGTATAGAAAAGATAGAATGTGTATTAAACAAACATGGATGAATTACCTCTTCAAGGATCTTTCTTGAAGGATCACCATCTGGATACAAAGAAGCCCATTCCTGTTCCCAGGCCTGGAATGCTTCATCCTTCCAAACCAAGAAACTTACAAGATCAAAAACAGTGGGCTGGATCACCTCCTTTGCAAGAAAAACTCCCCAAGTTACAGCATTCACATCAGTTGGCCCAATGTTAGTTGCTATTGCACCCTTCTTATTTACAGCAATATATGTCACGAAGGG
>LPNX010152841.1:110348-164538 GCA_001517045.1 Pseudotsuga menziesii | reverse complement strand
ATTATTTCATGATAGAAGCAGTATTAAAAGTTGTAGTTCACTTGTAATCCAGTTTTAAATGAGGTAATTTAAATCTCTGCTCTGATATTCTTCTCATGAAAACAAAAATAAAAACACAAGGAAATGTAAAGGTGGTTACCAAAAGTTCATTGAAGATTCTCTTTATGTGGATTTCTCGTACCATTTCCCTTGCAAGTTGGAGTTACACATCTTTTAAAGGAATTAAGGCTGACATGGCCAAACCTGCGAATTGTGGGTCAGACGAGCATGGCTTTAAGTGAAATTGCAAACATAAAGAAGATTCTATGCAGGATGAAGATCCAGGTAGATAGAATGAAACAGACCATCAAACACATTAGTACCCACACCGAACTTGAGGATCAGAGACAAGATCGCCTCAAATCCAGGGGTGAGAAGCAAGGGAATAAGCTTGAAAATCTGGCAAAAGAATCAATGTTGCACCTCAAAATAATCCTGGAATTCACCCAAGGGAGTCAGTTCCGTAGCCGAATCTTAAGCTTCAAAGGACCTGTACATGGATACAGTGTAGCAAACAACTTTGGCAAGGTTCGATGGTCTAATTTCTCCAGTTCAAGATCACATTGATGTCAACCAGGTTATGAGTCATTGGAGGGAGGCTAATTTATCCTGGTTCACATATAATCTAGCTACTTACATATGCATTTTCAATGCATTTTACTTTTAAACCAGTTTATTAGGTAATATAGTGTTAGAGTCTTTTTTAAAAATCAGATTATAGTATGGATGTATATGTTTGAAGGAAAATTTGAGGAACTGTCCTTATATTGCTAGAAATTTTGAACTGGAGATATTTGTAAATTCCAAGCTGTTTAGGATCCTCCCTGGCCAATTTAATATAAAATCTCATTATCCGTTTTTGTTTAATAAAAAAATTATAAAAAAAAGGCAATACTGATATACAAGCAAAATCGAGGAAAACCTCGCAACATTATATCTCGCAAAATCAGACTTTCCATTTATAAAAAGGTAATATGAGCAAGAGATGGGCTGGGAGTAAATGATGCAGAATCTACAAGCGGGAATGAAGATGATGCTCTCTTTGGATATTTGTTTTCAGAGGCTAGCAAGCAAGTAGTCATCTCTGATGGACATGAACAGCCCTGCTCTGCAAATGACAGTGTTTCTGACTCCAGTAATATTCCTTTACAAGGAGTTGGTGCTTTTCCATGGAGTCCTGAATTGGGCAGAGACAAGTTGCTTGAAATTGAATACTTCATAAGTTTTAGCAGAATTCTATGCCATAATGTTCATTTTGGCCATACAAGGGAGCTATCATAGCTGGCAAATATCATTCTAGATATGCTCTCTCAGCTTCAAACATTATACAAAGAGCATAGTGTGAAGGAAAGGGGTTGGTTATTCTTAAGGCATAGTGCATGGCTATCTTTAATTTTATCATTGCTCCAGGAAGGTCTATGGAAAGTGTCTCTAAGAAAGATCCCAGTTTCAAGAGAGGACACATTTTTGATAGAGCAGACATCTAAAGATACTTCATTACTCACACTTTGTGAGCAGTTAGTTTTTTGTGTATTGAAGGATGGGCAATCAAGCATTTTGCTGAAAATATTGACATCCCTTTTGAGCATGCATGTCGGGGCACTGTGAAAAGCTGTGCTTTTTGTTATTGATGGAAAAGAATGAAAAGATGATGCACTGTTTTCACTAAATTTGCTGCTTCAAGCAGGTTATGAAAAGTCAAAGCAGGAAGAGTTGTTGGGGAAGCTAGGAGCTAGCTTTAAGCTTATAGAGTCTGTACTTGGAACTCTGACAAAGTTTAGAGGAATTGTGAGCAAAGAAAACATAGGGAACCTGAACAAACTTTTTCTGAGTTCCTCGTTGCATGGTTTCCCATCACATGTTCATCCAGGGAGTGCAGCTGGGGTCTCTTCTACCCTCTCTGTTGAGGGATTTTTGTATACAATTGAGCAATTTTTCAGAGCAAGATATGCATTAGGGGGAATTGAGGTTGATGCAGAAGTTTTCAATAGTTTGCTTGAGGTCATAATGACCATAAAGTTTGACAGGCTATTTGAGGGTATACATGATAAATGTAGAATCCTGTTCAATAATTTAATTCCCTCTATAGAAGAGAGATGTATGTATAGTGATCTATTTTTGCTGAAGAACATGGAAATCCTAGTAAAAGAAATGAACTCAAACAAGGAGGTTAACTTATCTATTAAAGAGCATCTACTTACAAGTGCAACTAATATGGTGGAATGCCTGAGAACGGATCCTACATTTTAAGTTAAGCATGTCTTCATAGTGTCTTGAAGTGGTTTGGGCCTGAGAACGTCAATAGAAAAACTTCTCGAGGCATTGTCTATAAGGTTGATCAATGAACCTTGAATAATACAGAGTTTGGTGAAAAAACTGAATTTAAGGTATAATAAAGTTGTAAATTGACCTTGGAACCTTCAGAAGTCATATAGATTATAACCACGATAGGTAAAAGCACAAGAAATGTGATCTCCTACTGCCACGTTCCCTTTAGGGTTTTTCTACCTTTGCTTTGCAAGAAGAAAATTATGAATATTGTAAACAATATTTCACTCTGCTGACAAATTACAACATTCTAAGCCCATTTATATAAATGAGTATGGCATGCATGAGACAATCCCAAAAATGATATATAAGATTTTGATGTGGTTATGAGCATGCATAATAGTACATAGAGAATGGGAAATCAAATATAAGTCGGAATATCTCAGAGACCTGCTTATTTGCATAGATCAAAATAGGAGCACCTTGCAGATCTTCATGTCTGAGAACCTTTTCTGTTTAGTTACACGAAATAGGTTAAATAACAAAATAAAAAATGTTAAATCCTAGCCATGAACTATCCAAACTATACAAATGCTACAAGGTATCGCATTTAGGAATTGCATCATGCCATAGTTGGCACCCCAATACTAAAACATGGCTTCTGTAAAAAAACTAACAAGAAAACCTGTAAAAAAGATTTTTGAAATCTGACCCTTACCTAAAGCAGACTTTGTGTCTTCAAAACGTCACTGGCATGCTGCATCAACAACATATATTACTGCATGTGCCTCCTCGTAGTATTTTTCCTAAATTGTACGTAGGCCCATCTGTCAAGTGAAAGATGAAGCACTGATTACTTGACATGGTGCCATAAGGGACAGGCATCAAGGACTCTGTGGACGTCTACTGTAGCTAAATGCTGGAAACAAATTTTCATTATTTGAAGAATGGACTAACTTATAGACCACTTCTATCGAATAGTAGAATAATGGAACCATAGAAACATAATATAATACAAGTTATTTCATGTGATAAGTATGCAACAATGAGAGTGAAATTCTCCTTTCACGCACATCTAGCAACCAAAATATAGATAATGGTGACAAACTTTACTTTCTATGCCTGGCAGTAATATTCAAAAAGGGACATATATCGTGCCAGTTACAAGACAAAAATTTTAGGGAATGAAATGATTCAAGTTAAAAACTAAAAAGTAAAACAATATTATAAGTGTTTCATGAGAACTAAGCTGGGAAAATACACTTCATCCACACACTCTTTACACGTTTGAAGGTCTTAGTCTATTATATTAGCATTGGATTTGAAATAAGCATATAATATTGTGGAAATGTTTGAAGTTGAAAACAATGGATCTCAACACTTAACTTTTCTTGTAGTCAGCTGGTGCAGATGTCAACCAGAAGTTGTTTCGAGGTTATGCAACAACTGCTACTACCCGAGAAGGCCATCATCAGTTATTAGGCCTCCTCCTGAAAGCAGGGGCATCTCAACCAGCCTGTGAGGATGCTCTACTGAAAGCATGTTGCTATGGCCAGGCCAAAGCTGCTGAATTATTAATCAACTCAGAAATCATTAGGCATGAAGCAACTGCACATGCATTGGTGTATGCCAACTGCCGAGGTTTTGTGGAGATTGTTTCTATTTTAATCAAGGCATGCTCAATTTTCAAGAATTTTTTTGCTCTTTTATAAATGCCTACATCTTCACAAAGCAAACATTATCTAGAAAGGGAGGCCTTCACTATTCTATGTAATTATGTGGTGTGGTTTAAGTTTTATGCGGAAGTTAACCAAATCACATTATGCAATGGAAATAGATGTTCTAAATTTGAGACAAATGCATGGCTAACAGAACAACATTACAGTGATTGGATACTTTTTATTATGTTATTGGATTTTGGATATTTGACATTCTAATCTATTGCTGTTGGTTGTTTTCAGAATGGAGTGGATGTAAATTCATGGGATAGGGCACTGCTGCGTTCTGCGAAGCTAGCTTTACATGCAAATGTGGACTGCACACCCCTGATTGCTGCTATTGTGAGCCGGCAAGCTCCCGTTTTCAAGTATTTGCTGAAGGTGATTACTTTGTCACTACAGGGTTGAATTTTAATAGCAATGCCACTATCAATATATTCTTATTAGAACTTGAGATATTATGAATTTTCAAGATCTTAGGATTTACAATCTTAATAACATCGCATGTCTTTTTTCTCCAGAAATAAAAAATGTTGTGTTGTTATTTGATCCCGATTCAAAGTAATCAGATGCCTCATGCAAACCTGAACACCTCTTGCTTTCATCTACCTAATAGATTTTTTATTGCAAAAAGCAGGCAGGTGTTAAGACAGATTGTAAAGTTAGCCTTGGAGCTTGGTCATGGGATACAGACTCTGGTGAAGAGTTGCGTGTTGGGGAATGCCTAGCAGAGCCATATAATGAAGCATGGTGTGCTGTTGAGTACTATGAAGAAAACAGAGAAATTCTAAAGATGTTGCTTGAATACACATGCCCTGATAGTGAGCATCGAGGGAGAACACTTATTTGTCATGCAGTTCTTTGCCGCAACTCAGGGGCAAATGGTGCACTTTTAGATGCTAGTGCGAATGCTGAGTTTTGTGTAAGGAAAAAGAATGGACATGAATTCCACCCTCTTCACATGGCTTCTAGAATGGGCTGTCATATTATTATAAAGTAGTTCATAGAACAGAATTGTGATCTAAATGCAAGAACAGAAACAAGTGAAACTGCATTGATGCTATGTGCAAAGGCTAATGATCAAGAATGTTTCATGGAGCTACTGGTTGCAGGGGCTGATCTTGGGCTTGTAAATATGGCAGGACAGAATGCAGTAAGCATAGCAGAAGAAAGTGGTTTTGCTTCTTCTGTCCATCAAATTCTTTGGGATACACTAAAGGTACGACAAAAAATAAATTCAAGTGATCTCCAAGTGTTATCTCCTCTTCATTTTGTGGCTAGATTTGGTGATACAGTAGTTCTTCAGAAACTTCTACAGCAGTCAGACATATATCTGAATGAGCAGGATAGGTATGGGTATTCTGCCATGATTGTTGCAATAGAGGGCCATGTTGAGGTTTTCAAAGTTCTTGTTTTTGTTGGAGCTGATTTGAGATTGACCAATAAAAAGGGTGAAACAGCCATAGTCCTCTCAGAATCCCATGGATGCAAAGACGTTATCGAGAGGGTTCTGCTCGAAGCTGTTCTAGCAAATAAATTGAAGGAAGAGGAGTTTAAAGCCCTCCACTATGCAGCTCGGAGAGGCAATGTAGAGGAACTAGGGCAACTTTTGAAAAGAGATTGTGCAGTCAATGCCCTTGATGAGGATGGTTACACTCCTCTGATGCTTGCTGCAAGGGAGGGCGATGCAGATGCTTGTAAAATCCTACTTCTCAGAGGATTTGACTGTTGTCTAGTAAATCATAGAGGTGAGACGGCTTTGGCACTTGCTAAGAGAAATAACTTGTCAAGAGTTACTGAAGGTGTCATATTGGATCATCTTGCATGGAATATGGTTTTTGCTGGTGAACAACTCTGCAAGCACACTAGGCAAGGTAAAGGTGATCCTCATATGAAGATGGTTCAAATGCTTAAATCGGGATTGCTAACATGGGGCAAATCTAGCAGAAGAAATGTTATTTGCAAAGAAGCAGGGGTGGGACCAAGTGTTACATTCCGCAAAAATCGTTGCAAAGGTGATGCAGATAAACAAGTGATATTTAGAATTGTCACTGTTAAGGGAAGAGAGGTTCATTTTAAAGCTGGAAGTGCCGCAAATGTAGAGATTTGGGTACATGGAATCAATCTGATTGCCAAAGAAATGACTACTTAGAATGGAAATGCAGTCAAGAAATGAAATTCTACAGGGAGGTAAATGTGGTCTTTGTTTCTTCATTTGGAATCAAACTCATCCAGTCTATAAATGAAAATCCATGGTGGAAATTGACTGAAAATGGTTGCTTTCTGATGCCATCCTCACACAAATGACATGATTTTGATTCTCAACCATACATAAGATTTAACAGGTTTAAATGAGTACTGTAAATGTAGAGTCCTGGCCTTACTTTGAATTAAGATTGCATATGCAGCCTAGAATTTTCAAGTACCAATGCAGTTAAATATGGAGGTCTCTTTTATCTTTACAATTCTGTATCCTCACATTCTGGATAGCATGACAGGTGCTCAGAATGCTATCATTTAGAGTGTAATGTAAAAACAACATGAAGATAGATAGGCCGATAGATACATTAGGTTGTCCAAGCCTCTAGAACTGTTTAACTGTCTATTGTGTGTTACGTGGTCAATTTTGGAGTTAATTGCAGAACCTCTTAAATGACCTTTTAGACATATTGAAAAATGTATGGGTTGCAACTTCTATCAGGAAGCACTGAAAATGCCTATACAGGATCTCAGAGAAGTAAATACATTTCACATGACATTACATACTACAGTTTGATGTAATTAGTTCTTCTTGTATGAGAAGTTCAACTTTTTGGCATTTGGCATTGGCAAGAATTGCCATTACTAAGTGATCAAAAATGTTACATGAAACTTGATTTGACATAGTAGTTGTAGAATTGGAGTTTTTGAGGCTAAAGAGCTCAATGTGTAGCCGCATGCACTTGGAGATGGTTCGTTGCATGTCTGATTTTTTGTTATACTGTGTGCAACCTGATAAACCAAAATAATAGGATATCTTGTTTGTACAACTAAATACATGTTTTAAAATGACTAATGAAAACTTTTCAATTCCCATATATTGTTTTTACATTTTGTTTATAAGTTCTAAATTTTCTTTGTTGAAAGTTTGGGATGCCTTTCTTCAGCTGTCAAAATGATAATCAAAGTTTAATTGCAAAATTAAAATTAGAAGTCTGGTATTGGATACACAATCAGATCTTGTTACTGTACGTAGACAGCTGTTAAGCTTACATGGGCTAATACTTGTCTTCCAGGATGGTATCCTTATCTGCCAAGTTGGCACACCTTATTTGCCTGGTTGGCATCCCATGAAATTATGATCTGTGAGCTTCTCCTAGTTTGTTATAAATACTAGTAATCTCCTGTATTTCAATAACTTAACAGTGTATAGATTCAGATTCTTGCTATCCTATTATCTGTTTCTTGTGTCGAGGGCCATTTATGATCCAGGTTAAACCTGGATTTCTACTTGGTATCAGACCGAGTGCTTCCTGCTCTACTTTTCTAAGTGACTGTATTCAGCTCTGTTTTCTCCAGCATTCCACCAAGTTTCCGGGACCTGGGAGTGTTGGAGTGGGGAAATGCACATGGGGGATATGTGCAGACACCCCCTAAATTTTAGGGAAATTCATGGGGGATAGCGGGATGCTGGGGTAAAATGGAGAGTGATGAGTTAAATACTCAGTTTGAGGTCATCAGTATCTAGAGTGAAAATTTACAAGGAGACTGTACCATGGACTGGTCCTCTACATTCGACATCAAAACACTTGACAGACACACACAAAGGCACATACATTCCAAAACCAAAATTTGTAATAATGAAAAGGTAACTGGATAATACCTCTACCATCTCGACAACCCCACTCTTGTCGAACATTTTGGCAATCCCTTCACTGTCAACGTCAAAGGGGATATTACCCACATATAGTTTAGTGCCCTCAGGAAGAGGAGGATAGTCCTGGTCTTCAACTATCTCTTGCTCTGCTTTGCTCTCTTTACCAATTGCTACATCTAATTATTCCTCCCGAACCACTTGAATTCCCCCCAATTGCTCTTCCGATTCTTTTCCTTTTGAAACTCATGATGTAGGGGGGGGGGGGCTCCTCCAATTCTTCTTCTGCTTGCACCAAAGGAATATCCTGTGCCTCCTCTACCACTTCTTCCGCCACTGGTGAATCCTGTGCCAATGATCTAATTCTTAGGACCCCTCCTGCCCAAAACAGGGGTCAAACAAGAAATCTAATGGAGGGCATGGGATATCCCTGAATGACAAGGGGTAGCCGTTGGTAAGGCCATCATAGGAAGCCTTCAACAAGGAGCCTTCAGACATGTTGAACCTCATCCTAAAGATATTACTCTTCTTGCTTCTACTGAAGGCAGCACTTGGGTAGTCACCATTGAAAAGCATGAAGCTGCCATCTTTACAAAAACCTCAAAAAAACCTGCCCTAAAACCTTGCAAAAATTCTAAAACTGCAAACAACACACACCTTCGTACTGCGACACTAAGAGGATAAGGTGTAAAAGGGATAAGATAGCAGGAGTCGGGTGGCTTGTGTTTCGACAAGATTTAGATATTTTTCTTCCATTTATATGGACAACTATATAAACATATAAAGCTTGAGGGCTATTTAGGAATGAGATTCGTGCTCGTGTCTTCATCTGTATATATTATTTTCTTTTGTTATAAAAAATGGGATGTTTATGGGATAAGATATGATTAAGATGGATTTAAGTTCATTTATGTTTTAATTTTGAAGTGGATTAAGTTTTGATGGTTTTAACTCGTTAGGATGGGTATCTTATAAGTTGAAACATTACTTTATCTTTCATGGCATTAACTTAGATGAAACATCACTTTACTTTTTATGTCATTATCGATGATATGATGAAACTCAAGGTGGAGGTCTGGTATCTAAAAATTATGGTAATGGTGGGAGTAGCATAAAAAAATATTATGGGTGTTACATTATATAGAGTGTTAACATGTCTCACATGAACGAGATATTCACTATTTTGGGTGGATTACCAAGTTATGTCAAACAAGCTTAGTTACAAATTTTATTAATTTGTTAATTTAATATAGGGAGGATGATTGCAAGCATGTATTTTATTATCACAAGAAATTATTGGAGGACTAGAATAAAAATAAAAAGCATGAAAAGAAGATGGCATTGATCATGGCTCATTCAATACATAATATCCACTACTATATCGTTCTTCACCACATCAATATCATGACCAATTCAAATCGCATGAAGTGTATCTTGGGATGTTAGCTCATTAAAGGAAAAATTTCTCATTGGATATCCTTTCTCCAAGAATTTGACCTTAAATTTTATACATGTAAACATAAGAAAGATTTGTCCCTCATTGATTTCATCACTGACTTCCTTACCCATGTAATCCAATGACCACTCAATAGTATTGCTCCTGACAAGCATATTTTTGTTATAGCATCGAACAACCCATGTTATGACATTATCTTGAACTACCTTTACACATTGAGCTTTGATCCACATCTCTCTCAAGATGACCATCAAGACATTCATCATTGGTGTCCTTGTTACCTCCTCCTTAAAGGCAACATGTATCAATGAGGAGTTGACATCATAGTATGTCAATTCCTAACTCAGAAAGAGGTCAAACAAGTTCTCAATAGATTTCATGGGATGCTTACAATGACCATTTATCAAGAATGGCCATCACCCAAAAGATCCTTTATGTGGGATATTTGTTGGCTTTATTTTCACATCACTACATTCATGAGATTAATCTATGCAAGAATTGTCAAATTCTCACCCCTAAAACCTAAGCACAATCTACTCCTCCATATCCCATTATCATTATTAACATTTTTTGCAACTAAGGGATCAACGTTATGGAATGTCACCCTATATCCAATTGTGACCATAAGTAGATTATTGGCCATTACCTAATTTATCAAATGGTTTAAGCAATGTTAACATTTTTCAACACTTCTCTTACGACCACCCACTTCTTCCTCAACCACATCATCACTTGCTTCAATGTCCCTAAATAATCTAATCTCTGAAAATGGAAAACATTTCAAACCAAAAATCCACAGACCAATTAAAGGCGCCGTCACTTAATTCATCGCTTAAGCGATGCTTACTAACGCGCCGTCGCTTAAGCTACGCTTATGAGAATAGTCGTCGCTTCACCGACGCTTGTGGCCACATTTACAAAAAAAAAGTGTATCCTTGTGATTTTTGGTAAGTTTAAAAAGAGAAATCCACGCGTTGTCGGATTTCTCCATCGGATTTTGGATCGAAATGTAGTAGTGGGGTGGTATGTGAACTTGAGACACAATCGGCCTAGTAACCACAGTATGGACCTGACTCATAGCCATATACCAGCTCGAAGGACCACGTGAATAAGGTGGAGGATGCACATTTGAAGAACTAGGAACTGAGGAAGAAGGAATCTGAGTAATAATATATGTACTATCGCCTATCGTCACTCATCTCGGATCTAGTATCCTAATTGGATCACTAACCCTGAACCTAGGAGGGAGATACAATGTAGCTTCCACCACTGGGATGGAAGGTGCAATGTTACTAGTGCTCCCAAACCTCTCCGTAAGGTAAGGAATGGGATTGCCCCCAGGCATAGTGTTAGGCTCAAAGTCGTATTTGACATGAAATGTCAAATCATGTGCAGGGAAACCAGACGTAGCATAACTACCTTAGCTAGTGCTGGCAGGTTCAAAGTGATTCTTGGAATCTTTCGGCATTCCATACCGGTAATGCGTCAGCGAGGAATCAACCCTAGAGTGATTAGGTCTATCATGCAAGGTTCATATCTTAGAAATTACAGGACCAAACTCAGCTAGGTCGGGTGAAGGATCGTAAGTAGGATTAAATTCTCCATCGTCTACATGAATGGGAGGAGGTGGTTCAGGAATCTCCTCTGAATGGTCTCCCATGGTGTGTGAATCAGTGTGTGACATAGTCTGCCTGGACTGTCTAGGTCTCTCTCCCAAAGGAGGAGGAGAAGTAGAAGGTGGAAGACCTGCTAAATGACGAGAATGGCGAGGAACCGCACTCGAATCCACAATGACTCAAAAAATAGCAAAGACTCTCTATTTATGTAAACCCTAGGCCAACTATTGTGCACAGAGCAATCACTAATAAAATCTAAATCCAAATGCAAGCAAACAAGGGCTGGATAAGTGAGCTCCAGAATGAAGCAAGTATGTCTCTCCTAGGAGAGGCTTAAGACTCCCATACACAACAAGCGGAGGTACGTAACCAATTATTGTGGCCCTCAGCTTCAACGTGTAAAGAGACTGTGCTGTCTGACCCCAACCTGGATGGGACACCCGCATAATAACCTCTACAAGTACCCCCTCGATATCCTAGGTAAGGCCATTAAGGTCACCTCAATATAATCAATGCTCAGGAAGACATTCGTAGGTGGGATTGACTATATGGGCAGGGTAGCAAAGCCTGGAACTCTCAAAAGAGCCCCTAGATACGAATACAATCCTGGAAATATGTCCGGTGCTACTCATTTATGACTAGGGGTCATCCCAATCAATAACTGCTCACACTGCCTCGTGCTTAACTCCCATTTGAGAGGGGGATCCTGAGAACAATGGTTATACCAAGGATTTCACACACTCACCTGGACAGACACCTAGATGTTGTTGTTTAGTGATCTTGGAGAATTGACTGACAATGAACTATTCCAAGATCCTAAAACCTGAGCTTGTTGGTGCACCCTAGAAAAGAAAAGAGTGTAATTCATTTTATTTTAGTGTTGATTTTAGTTTGCTTTATTACTCAAAAAAGGGATATGACCGTGCAACTAGTGGTGTTATGACGCAACATGAAGTAAAATGCACACCTAACAATCAATGCAAATGGATTTTGTCCATGAAAACAGGGTATGCTACTATGTGAAATGCACAATTCTTCTTCAAATGATGAATTCAAATATTTCCTATATGAAGTCCTAACTAGTACTCCAAAGAAAATCTGGATCTAGTGCAAGTACAATGCAAAGTACAAAATGCAATGCATGATGATAAGCAAATGTTTTTGGATTTTTTGAAAATAAAAGAGATGCAAAAAGAAAAAGAATGATTCTTCGACCCCTAGACTCTGCAAGCACACCAAACAGTACTCAAGCAAAGCACTAAGGTAAAAGAACTCTAATGCACTAATCTCAAACAAAAAATCAAAAATGCCATGACAAGAACTTTCCTTAAAAAAAAAAAAATTAGGCTAAAAAAAACGTTTCCGGTCAAAAACAGAGGTCAAAATAGACTCAGGCAGTGCCAAAGGAGACTCGGAAAATATTAGAATTCACCCAGCAACCAATTATCTTCCCCAAAAAGGAAAATACAAGGGTATACGTGACTGTTCGCAGTAAACCTGTGTGTATAGGAGGAAATCATAGAGGAAACCGCGTGTATACATGACTGTAAATCAAAAACCCATGTACAGGAAGAAAAGGTGCATAAAATCAAGGCAAACAGATAGGTTGAGATAGAATTCAAAACAATCAAACTCTACGAAGCATACATGCCCCCAGACCCAACATAGAAACAAGAGAGAAAGAGCAACTCAAATACATTGAATGCTGAGAAAACAACCCCCAAAGGACAACTACTAGGAACTCCCAAGTGGAGTCGCCAATTCTGTTACGGAGAGAAATTCCTATGGCTTGGGGTACCACAACAGACATATTGACTCCAGAAATTAATCCTTTCCCATATGCAATAGAAATAAAATGTCTAACACTAAAGGATCAGACCTCGTACCTTATTCTGGACGGTTGAAGTAGATCCCCGTTGAGCTTTCCAACCTTTAGCTTGAATTGATAGATTACTTTCTCAACAACAAGTAAACAATACAAGAATACTATATATCATGGTGTTATATCTATTCTAGCATATATAATCAATAATGTAAAAGCATTTGACATAATCCAATGGATACAATATTCATTCAAATACACATTATTGGACAGGAAAATATATTTCTATTAATATAAATCAGAGATTACAAGATAGATACAACCTCTGATGGCACGTCTGTGAACTAGAGAAACTGAATCCCCCACTTGGGCCTCCACCACTTCAATCCTCCATCTCTCGATAGCAAGCTCACAAGCAAGAGGCAAGCTTGGGAAGAACACAAAAGTGCTCCAAGGGACAAAGGGATGCAGACTCAAGCATAAGTTCCATCAACAATGGACTATAGTTTCTTTTCTCTCAATTCTCTCTTCTTGCCTTCAATGTACCAAGGGGTTCCTTATATAGATTTCAAAGGGATAATGAAAGGTCGAATCCAAGCGATCTCATGGCATATGGAAGGCCAGGAGTCAAATGAGTCGGATCCATGTCAAGGAAAAATCCAAAAGGATTTGGATTATGCACACATCCCGATGTACACAGTTATATGGGTCAAACCCACGTATGTACGTGCTTATAGGTTTAAAATACGCGTATATCATTTTTCATATGTTTTTAGGGATGATTAAGGAAACATCAAAGGACAAAAAATGGTCCATGGGGTCTAAGGAGTCTGCAGCGGGACAGGGGAAGGCCATACAAAGTGTGATTCACCTAGAGTGGTGAAATTCGCTATAACACTCAAGGCCAAGGCCCCACTAGGAACAAGACCTCGAAACCTATGTGAATTAATTACTTTAGGAGACCTAAGTCATTGACACATCTTAATGGAAGGAAACTAAATCCACTAGGGAAAAAGGCGAAGGGTTAAGGGTCCAGGAAGAAATACCTCCCCCTTACACGACCGCCAATGGAAAAGTGTAAGTGTAGACCCTAGCCTCCTGCAAAATGAAATTTATAGATGATTTTAATAAAACAAGGGGATTGCAAAATAGGTGCGACTAGAAAGGTTATGGTGGACAAATTTCAACTAAGGTAATTTAGTTGCACCTCGAGAACTGAGAGAATATTAGGGACTCCCTTGACGACATAAAAACCCTAGTTATCAACCTAAGATAGGGTAAGTCATGGCAAGGCTAGTTTACTTCGGCTAACCTAATAGTGGATCTTTATGATCCTATTTTATCAAAAAGGAAAAAAGATATCTTACCTAACACCCATTACTATGTCAAGTATATGTACAAGCTATATCATAAATGATGAAAGTACATGTGTAAGTTACCATGTAAAATCATACAAAAAGATATAACTATTATACATACAGTATGGGTTATATCATATATTTTAGGGTTAAAGGCACACGTATATATATGTGTGTGTACAGGTATAGTTATATAAACTTATCATATAACGATGGTTAACCTTTATCATAAAGGCATATATATATAACCTTATCATATAATGATGGGTAACGTCACATAAGTCAAGCAATGAAGATTTTGTGTAATAATGGGAAGTTAAAGGGCACTATTGTCCCGGAGGAAACCGTGGAAATTACACCCATAGCAAGAAATATTGCCATATGTCATGAAGATTTCTTGACAGTCACAAGAATCAATGCGCCACTTATAGAGGGAAGCCAAGTTATTTCGCGAATGGGTACCAAGATTTGGCAGAACAATCCTTGCCTTAATAAGGGGAGTGATTGTGGCTTTTAGAAAGGGAATAATCTCTGGGCTGAGCAGTAGTAATAATCAATATGATTAAGAGAGGGAATATTTTCACTGCGCATGAGGAGTATGATTATGACCACTGGAGAGTTGAAAGGGGGAGGTATTAAGAGAGAGGGACACTCTGGATTTCTAGGGAGATGGTGCCTCATAGAGAATCAACCGCGAGGGAAGATCTTAGGGTTTGCGAGCCTCACACTAACAAATGCTATCGTAGGCTCTCTTCTGCGATCCGTGCTCATGAAGATGATTTGTTCTTGCTTTGAAAAAAGGGAATGATGGTGTATAGAGAGAATGGGATGAGAGCCAATATTTCAGACTAGTGACCATTCATCTCCCACTCCAATTGGATCTATCTCTAAGTATGGACCACTGTATATATTATTCAAATCTGCGTTTAACCCTTGCATTTTAGTAGATCCATATCTAGAATGTTAGTAAGGTAGGATTTCGGTTTAAATAGCGAAATGTTAAGTTGGATTCAACTTTGAGAATATCTGTGGTATGTGATCTACGATTTAAATATAGGGTTATGGATTTAGATTTATACCAAAGATATATGTATTATTATGATTTACATCTCTGTGTGTTGAACCAGATTCAAGTCATAGCTATTTGTATTATATCACTACAATTCAAATCTAAGAATTTTACATACCTTTCCCCAAACTGTCTGCATGATTTGCTTGGTATACACAACCCATATCCATGTTTGGAGTCTAGTTGCAAATAGACCAACTTTTGATGATGGATTCGATGTCCACCTATGTGTAGCCAACGATCCGGTAATTTCCCAAACTCAAACCCTAGAGTGAAATGACTAGGAGGGAGCTAGTGGCGTTGATGTTGACAGTGGACTTCATTTTTTTATATCACCCAAGAGTCGATTTGACGTTGAATCATAGGATGGGACTTTAATCTAGGATAAAGAGCAACCTCTTAAACCCCCCAAGACAAAAATCGATTGGGGAAACCTTATGCCATTCAAGTGTTGAATGACAGACTCATGAAATTGAATACAAGTTTTACTGATCACACCCTGCAATGATTTATTTTGAGAATGATGAAATCATCGAGGGAGAATAGATCCATCATGTAGGATATCCCCGCACATTGTTGGCACCTCGTCGATCACGATGCTGCTAGTCTAGACTCGTTGTCGATTTTCCATGGGTAAAATTGCCTTTGACTGAAAGGAGAAACAGGTCCATCTAGTATGCATCCTCTACAAGTAGTTGGAAATCGTGGAGCATAGTTTTACCAAAATTGATCCATTTTGTTGTTTGATCCTCTCTTGGTTTCTTGGAATCGACTTAGCCCCAGTTGATAGAAGGGTGCATCCTGCATGCTACACTTTGTAGGTAGTTTGTAAATTGTTGATCATCGGATTGTGAAGCTGATCCTTTTTGTGTTAATTATGATCCTCAAATTGTATTTGTTTAAACGTCATTACAGGTTGAAGGGGTACACAGTTTGTTCTTATATTGCCTCCGTGTATTTATTTGGAGGTTTTACTTATTAAATGTAAAACTATATCCATGCGGCACAACTTAACCACTAGTTATGAGTCCCTTATGATTAGATTTGCGTGGGTGTAACCTCTGCCCGTTTTTTTATAATTGTCAACACGACCTGGGTCGTATGCGTTGTTGATCGTAAAGTTATTATATATTAGTATATGTGGATGATAACCCTCAGTCAAGTTTATGGATCCCTTGGATGTTTCGTAGTATGTTCTTTATCTCCATGTTGCTGGACCCTTTTATACACGTAAATTTGATCAAAGTTATGTGCTAGTAGTAGTAAACAGTGCTGGTCCTCCGAGATTGGATTTGAGACATATACTCAAGCTAGCATTATAAGAACAAAACTTACGAAAGTAAGTCAACTCGAGTCTTTGGTGAGCTGTGGATTTCTTTCAATAATTTTTGAGTAAGTATTTCTGCTTACCTTCCCTTAGACCCAATGTACATTTGGTTTGGTAGGTCTATCTGTGTGTTGGGCTACCAAGGACCTTGTGGATTCATTCTAAACTGCTTTAAAAAAGTGTTATTTGGAACAAAATGATAAGAATATTTAAATAGGAAATTTTCTCCCTGAGACAGAGTCCATGAGATGTAAGAGAGCTAAAAGGATGGCAATGAAGTCATTGCTGGATGTAATATGTTATGGAATAAATATTACATGAAAGGAACATAATTGGTGGACATAGCCCATGGAATTGGGTGAACCACATATATTTGGCGTGTCTTTTCTTTTATCGATACAATTTGCATATGTCATCTCTATTTTATTGAGATTGTGTTTTGCTTGATAATGAGTTACATGTAATGTTTCTATTTAAGTAAGAACTCAATGAATAAGCCGATTTTTCTTGTTGTATAACTTCATGAATGGAAATAAGGTTTGAATGTAGCAAGGAATAGCGATGACCTTATGGAACAAATAAATGTCCTCTTCAAGTGTTTACTATCTAGTATGTGTTATAACTAGATATTGTTCTTAGTTTGTCTGTTCTTTTTTACCTAATTTCCAACCGTTGGTTTAAAATGATTTTACATTTTATGTTGATTTTAAGAACTTTTGACAATCAATAACTTTTGTTGGATTTAATGCTTTATTATTTTGGGCTTATTAGTTAATATGTATATCTTTAAGCTTTCAAAAATTTTTAATAAAACTTTATTCCAAGTCTTATTTATAATCTAACCCTAATTTTTTAGTCCTTTGTCAAATATTTTCATGAGGAGATTCCTGTAGCAGCTCTGTTTTTCCTGTTTTTGTCATTATCATTGGGAGTTGTTTACGAGAGATGGAAACGAATTCTGAAAAACAAAAAGAGGTTTTTGTCCAAAACAGACTCATGCACAAAAACCTCTCTTAGTTTTTCAACAACTATTATCGTTTGAGAGATTAGAATTCATATTTGTGGCCTATTTTCAGGGTTTTAATTATTTAATAATTTCCTGTTTTAGTCACAAATTTCCAGCACGTATTCCAATCAATTGAATGGGGATTTTTAAAAACCAAGAGATATTCTTGTTCATAAAATAGTCATTTACCTCTCTTAGGTTTTGTATAGGTGTCCAGGATCGAGAGATATGAAGGCTTCCTTGAGACTCAAATTTTCAGAAATTCGTCAAATTTCCCCAAATTCGATTTGTTATTTTTGGGTTAATTGTCTTTAAAGCTTTTGAGTTATCATGTAAGTAATTGATGTAACTGTTTCAAATTTTGACCTAGAAGGTAGTTATAGAACTAATTTAACTTTCTAATGATAAAAGGAAGACAGACATACAATTTTGTGGTGGGATTTTTCACTCAAGGAGAGGCTTTCGAAGCTTTGATTTCTCAAGCTAACATTTATAACTATTATGTAAGTGGATGACTGTTATTGATTATATATAAACTGATAAGCCCTTTTATTTGTCATGCTTTTTCATTTATGATCCATTTGATTTCTCAGTCTATAATTTCATTTCCTGTTTAAAGGTTTATTCATGTCAATGCTTGTAGCCTGTGGGTGGAATTAGTATTTCATGTGTAATGTTTATGGCTTATTGGGATGTGTTTGATCCCCAGTTTATCCAATTTGCATGATTCAGTTTTGTATTAGCTTGTGGATGTTTATTTCCTCCTTGATGATGAAGTTTTTTAAAACCAAAACCATAGACCAAAACCCTAAAACCTATTTTATTTAATTTTACTTTTGAGATTGTGTTTGCTTATTCTTTAGTAGTCTGAGAACAATTTCTGGCACTAACATATTTGGGTCCATTACCGAGGATGAAGATAAAGCATATATTCTATGGGATATCATTATTCATCTAATTTTGAGAGGTGAACAAAGTCAGAAAATATTTTAGACTACAATTTTTCACTGGCGACTCCACGATTAAAGATTCCACTGCAAGGAGAATTTTGTTGACAAAAAATGAAGAAGCCAAATGGAAAGACTAGGTATCAGCTTGTTATTTTCCTACATGAGTTTTTTGTTCTTATTCATCAGTTCTTTCCTGTATTTTCCATTACATGTCAAAAGAATTATTTTTTGTTTTGTCTATTCCGATGATCATAAACCTTCAAGTTCATAACCCTGTTTGGAAGAAGCAAGTATTCATTCTTCTTGTTTTATTGATGTTGATCCTATTCCTTCATTTGAAATACATGTGCACCATGATATACATATACCCATATCTCTTGAACCTGATTATTCTAGTCACCTTGTAGAGAATAAAGCTCATCTATTAACTTCTACCATCATTGTTGAAACTTGCGAACAGCTTGTTGAACCTCATTTTCAACTCACAGATTTTCAGTCTAGACTCAGACAGAAGATGTTTAAACCTCTTAGGCTGCCATCTCTCTTACATCCTTACCCTTCCTACTTTGTTGAATATCTTCCCCATTTTACTGGAAAAGACCATATTACAACAGAGAAGCATTTAGGATATTTTCATAATTTCATTGATAATTTGGAAATCGTGCATGACGATGTTGTCATGAGGTTATTTTCAAAATCCTTTGCTGGAGATGCTAGATTTTGGTTCCGAAATTTAAAAGCTTATTCAATTAGTTTGTGGGAAGAGTTACATGATGTCTTTTTGAAGTATTGGGGTAAGAATAAATCTTATGATCAATTTATTTTCAAATTTTATAGTTTGAAAAGGGAGAATGATGAGCCAATTACTAAATTTAATTAGGGGTTTCAAAGTTTTTATATCAGTATGCCTATGGAGATCAGACCTTCAGAAAAACTTGCTATGGTATATTATGTTATGGCTCAACATTCAGATCTTGTCTTTTTCCTGTTAGAAAGGAAATCATTATCTTTAAGTCAATTGTTTGAGGATGCAAAAGGACTGGAGGAGAACATCCGAGCTTGCAAAACGCTTCGAGATCAGGCTCTTGTTGAATATATACACGCTTATGAACAGGAAGAAGAACGTAGGTATCATTCAAATTTAAGACAGTTTTCTTCATCATTTTCAGATTTTCATATGAACAAGGATATAAATGACGCTTGTGTTGATTCTTCATATCAGTTTGCTGACTTTTTCGATGATAATATACTTTCAGTGGATTATAATAGAAATTTCATAGTTCCTGCTATGAGATTATCATGTTATGAAGAAGACGTTGCTGCTCTTCAACCTCTTACTATTGATATAAGAAATAAGCTACCATTCTTGACTTATGGTCACTTTCAAAATTTTATTTGTTCAAGTTTTGATCAAGGGTTTTATTTAAAGGTTGAGAACCAGTTTGAAGAGCCCTTGGTTTCCATTCTTGAGCCAAAGTTTAAAAAGAACAGAAATGAAGAAGAAGAGAATGCTTCACTTTATTATGAATATAATGAAGACATTGAAGTTTTAAATAGGAAATTTCATGATCATGTGGCTTCTTGGATGGAGTTGTATTTTTCAAAGGTTTCTAATGCTCCAACTTTTGGCATGCTTCCTATTTCGAGTCATAAGTATCAGCTGCCTACGGACTCTTTATTTCATTTATCACATCTTTTGTGAGTTTTCTCAAATAGTAGCATGCATGGAATTATGATTCTTAGTAAAATGTTTTCTTGGCTTCATTGGAAGTATGATTACACTTGATTGGGTTGTTTCCTCCGATTAGAAGTAGGAGTAAATAGCAGAATAAGCTTGCTATATGAGAATGTAGATTCTTTTTAGTATGTTGGTTTGTAGCAGTATTTTGTCTTTTCAGAGATATATGCTCAAAGTTTGAGAAAGTTACAGAGATTTTGTAAATGACTTCATCACCCAATGAATAAGGCACAAGGTCTACAGGTTCTTGAAGCCTCACAGGGAGGACTTCATCCTGCAGCAAGAGCCAGATGTTATAACTAGATCTTGTTCTTAGTTTCTCTGTTCTTTTTGTCCTAATTTTCAACCATTGGTTTAAATGATTTTACATTTTATGTTGATTTTAAGAAGTTTTGACAATTAGTAATTTTTGTTGGATTTAATGCTTTTAATGGTTGAATTATTTCATTAATTTAGTTTTAAGGTTTATATGTATATCTTTAAGCTTTCAAAAGATTATAATAAAAGTTTATTCCAAGTTTGATTTATAATCTAACCCTCATTTTTGAGTCCTTTGTCAAATATTTTTATGAGGAGATTCCTGTAGTAGCTCCGTTTTTCCTATTTTTGTCATTATCATTGGGAGCAGATTACGAGGTGATGGAAACAAATTATGGAAAACCAAAAGAGGTTTTTGTCCAAAACAAACTCATGCACAAAAACCACTCTCAGTTTTGCAACAACTATTATCGTTTGAGATATTCAAATTCATCTTTGTGGCCTATTTTCAGTGTTTGAATTATTTAATAATTTTATGTTTTAGTCACAAATTTTTAGCACGTATTCCGATCAATTGAAGGGGAAGTTTTAAACCTAAGAGATTTTTTTGTTCATAACATACTCATTTAAACAAACCTCTCTCAGTTTTTGCACAGGTGTCTAGGATCAACATATATCAAAGCATCTTTGAGACCCAAATTTTCAGAAATTCACCAAATTTCCCCAAATTTGATTTGTTATTTTTGGGTTAATTGTCTTTAAATATTTTGAGTTATCATGTAACTAATTGATGTCTTAGTCACAAATTTTTAGCACGTATTCCGATCAATTGAAGGGGAAGTTTTAAAACCTAAGAGATTTTTTTGTTCATAACATACTCATTTAAACAAACCTCTCTCAGTTTTTGCACAGGTGTCTAGGATCAACAGATATCAAAGCATCTTTGAGACCCAAATTTTCAGAAATTCACCAAATTTCCCCAAATTTGATTTGTTATTTTTGGGTTAATTGTCTTTAAATATTTTGAGTTATCATGTAACTAATTGATGTAACTATTTCAAATTTCAACCTAAAAGGTAGTTATGGAACTACTTTACCTTTGTAATGATAAAAGGAAGACAAATATATAATTTTGTGGTGGGATTTTTCACTCAAGGAGAGGCTTTCGGAGCTTTGATTTCTCAAGCTAGAATTTATAACTCTTATGTAAGTGGATTATTGTTATTGATTATATATAAACTAATAAGCCCTTTTACTTGCGATGCTTTTTCATTTTTGATCTGGTTGATTGCTCAATCTATAATTTCATTTCCTATTTAAAGGTTTATTCATGTAAATGTTTGTACCCTGTGGGTGGAATTAGTATTTCATGTGTAATGTTTATGGCTTATTGGGATGTGTTTGATCCCCGGTTTATCCAATTTGCATGATTCATTTATGTATTAGCTTGTGGATGTTTA
The DNA here is from genome assembly GCA_001517045.1 of Pseudotsuga menziesii. Lineage (NCBI taxonomy): Eukaryota > Viridiplantae > Streptophyta > Pinopsida > Pinales > Pinaceae > Pseudotsuga > Pseudotsuga menziesii. The sequence continues at coordinate 142,600 of LPNX010152841.1, read as the reverse complement.
TTTCCTCCTTGATGATGAAGTTTTTTAAAACAAAAACCATAGACCAAAACCCTAAAACCTATTTTATTTAATTTTACTTTTGAGATTGTGTTGGCTTGTTCTTTAGTAGTCTGAGAACAATTTCTGGCACTAACAGTATGAAACAATACAATGAGACACAATTCAGTAATATATCAATTCAGAAAGAAAAATTGATTTGTCTGTATCATCCTTAACACACTCCTTAATGGAATTGTTACATATAACTAACATGACCTTTATTGTTGATTTAAACATAAAGGTAGAAATTAAAATGGGTTTTGATTTCAAACAAGAATATATCTCCGCACTATTGATTGGTTAAAATGCTACCATGATTATCCCTTTGGTTATAAGCAAAGGAAAAAAAATTTACTCCAATTTTCTATTTCATTTTACTTTTACTTGTAGGGGTATGTTACAGATGGTATCAGATCCCAAGTTGCAACACTTGGGCCTATATGGGCAGAATGTAAATCATAAGGTATAGTCCAGAAAATAAGTATGGAATGGATAGAAATGAAAAGGTAATAAGGTAAATATTAATTTGTTCGCTTGAGTCATTTATGATTAAGGGGTGAAATGCAAGCCATGTTCTACCACTTTTATGAAGTTTCATATGCCGATGTAGATCATAACAAGTTCCATTAGTTTTATTTATGTCTGTACTAACCATGAAATTCTTACCAAATAAAGTAATTGAAGATAGTTGCAGGTGAATTGACGATCGAGTCATTATAAGCAAGATAAGTACCCTTTCCATGGTTCCTGAATACAGTTCAAGTATAGTTCACATTAGTGAGATAAGGTCTTATTAAGTGCAAGATGTAATTTACGTAGGACCCTTACAATAAAGTGTTTGGACTATTAAATGGAATATGCTTATCCGCTTTGAATTTGGAGAGAATAGTTTAAAAAAAACAAATACAAGGAAAGGCCAAATATATTTAACCCCATTGGATTTATGTAAAGAGAACAATTCCTCATTAATCATACAACCTATATTTTCTATTTCAATAGTATCAGAAATGGTGTCCCTTAACGGAAGTTGAGTGCCATATCAGACATAATTCTATCTCCCTACATGATACATGTTATTTTAATATGAAAAAATGTAGTTATTAGAGATACTGATGTACGACGGACATTGGTTAACATAATTAGAAAGCAATTAATTGTCATTGAAAGTTATTGGGAAATTAATGAATCCTGAGAATATTTAGCAATCTTGCTAGAAAAGGAACTTGGTAATTTTAGGGTTTCCTTGAGAAAACATTTTAAATGTTTGCCTTCTAAAGTTATATCGATAAATGTATGACTACGGAATATTTCAGTCCAAATTAAGTTGCGCGTTTATAAAAAATTCCTCTAGTAAGTGCCTTTGGTAGAAGAGAAGTGGTATGGAAAATATAAGTGACTTAATGAAATAACAAACTCGATGATGTATAACTAGAATCGAAAAGACTTAGAGATAAGTGGTAAATAGCCTTATTTTACAAAATTATAACATTGCATAAAATCTTTTTCATTGATTTGTTGGAAATAATTTCTTCTCTAATGGTTATGTTATATGTGCTAACAACTCAAATGTAGGTCCATAGTGACTTTTGGGAAATAGGAATGTCTGGAATGTTACTGTTGTTGAATCAAAGAAGCCTGATGCTGATTAATTAGCAATTGATAAGATGATCAACTTGAGACAAGGTGACGAGTATCCTCTTAAACCTTGATTAAGAATTAACAAAGTTGTTATTCATAGGGAATATTCTAGTACATCAAGATGGATGTTATCGAGGGGTAAAAACATCTCGCACATACTCTGATTATTATAGCAAGTATCCAAAGGACTAGAGCTATGAGATATGTGAAGCATTATTGTCGCAATTTATGAAGAAAATCATCATTCTCGAATTCTGAAATTTTACCATGATAATTATTGTGACCTATTAATTATCCATGATAATTGTTGTGGGTCGATTTTGGAGAAATAGTATTCTAATCCTAGTGTTACCTTTAATGAACATTATTCATTAGTGAAAGTTTTACGATGTATGTATTCAAAGTTCATGTTAAGTAGGTCTTTTTTTTACTTGAAAGGTACAAGGACCCCCTTGACAAGTTTATTATTTCCCCTAAAGCCACCAAAGGAAAATAGGACTATATAATCACTTGGGATTAGTATCTCTCTAAGCTTACATGCATTATTGTTGTATAGAATGGGATTATCACGTCACTCATAGCTTCCAAAGACGGATGAGTGACGATCGTTCATTTCTATTAGTATTTGAAAACGTTAAGGGAATGAATGTTGTATAATGTTATGTTCTAACATTGCAGGATTATGCCATGAAAACTATCAGTCAAAATTGACTATTAGGAAAAATCTTCATTGGCTTAAATAATGAGGTTAAGAATGAGTGATGTTTTACTTTTTTTAACTTGTCGGATTTTGAGGTTTTATGAACCAAGGATTAACTATGGATTTTGTTGTTTATGCCCTGACATTGTAGAGTTTTACTATGGTTTTGAACGATTGTCACGATCAGCGCAACAAATGGGTTTTAAATCCACTTGTAATTAAGTGATCTCAAATGCTCGAAGATAAGTGATGATTTATCCCGGATGAATTATGCGATTGTATGAACCATGAATGATGGTAAGGGTACAAATCACTACAACTTACAAAATGGTGATTAAATGAATGAGAATTATTGTTTATCGATAGATGTTAATTATATTTAACCGTGAAGCCAATTTCACGAATCAAAACAATGACTGTGAGGTCACGTTAAGCATCATAGAATGTGTGTCATAAAAATTCAAAGGTTGTAATTAACATTAAAAACGAATAAGGAAAATACATGTTGCAGGAGCACAATGGTGTTAGACAAGTGATTTCTATGTGAGCACATTGGTGTTAGGCATAAATGTTGTGGGAGCACAATGGTGTTAGGAAAATGATTGTTGTGTGAGCACATTGATGTTAGGCATATGATATGGCAAGAAAAATTGATGATCTAACTCTACCCTACTTTTGGGTGGAAACTAATTCCAGCACTCAAGCGAGGAGGCTTGAGGGGAACCATGAAAGAGTTATGATATCAATATCAAGACCTAGGCAAAGATCGACATCTGGAAGATAGGACGTTGTTTGATGTCACCGAGAAGAAACCTTTTGACCAGTAGTCAAAATGGAGAGTAACCTTAGAAATAATTGTAAGTCCACATGAAAAATGGAAAAGGACTCAAGGGACAGTTTGAAAGATTAACAAACGTAAAACCGTGTTAACAAATTTATAGATGATTTTAATAAAGCAAGGGGATTGCAAAATAGGTGCGACTAGAAAGGTTATGGTGGACGAATTTCAATTAAGGTAATTTAGTCGCACCTCGAGAACTGAGAGAATATTAGGTACTCCCTTGATGACCTAAAAACCCTAGTTATCAACCTAAGATAGGGTAAGTCATGGCAAGGCTAGTTTACTTCGGATAACCTAATAGTGGATCTTTATGATTCTCTTTTATCAAAAAGGAAAGAGATGTCTTACCTAATACCCATTACTAGATCAAGTATAGGTACAAGCTATATAGTAAATGATGAAAGTACATGTGGAAGTTGCCATGTAAAATCATACAAAAAGATATAACTATTATACATATAGTATGGGTTATATCATATATTTTAGGGTAAAAGGCACACATATATATGTGTGTGAGAGAGTGTGTGTGTGCAAGTATATTTATATAAACTTATCATATAACGATGGATAACCTTTATCATATATATATAACCTTATCATATAATGATGGGTAACGTGACATAAGTCAAGCAATGGGGATTTTGTGCAATAATGGGAAGTTAAAGGGCGCCATTATCCTAGAGGAAATCGTGGGAATTACTCCCATAGCAAGAAATATTGCGCTAGGTCATGAATATTTCGTGACAATCTGAAGAATCAATGCGCCACTTATAGAGGGAAGCCAAGTTATTTCACCAACGGCTACAAGGTTTTGGCAGAAAAATCCTTTCCTTAATAAGGGGAGTGATTGCGGCTTTTAGAAAGGGAATAATCTTTGGGCTCGGAAGGAGTAAATAATCACTACGATTAAGAGAGGGAATATTTTCAGTGCGCGTGAGGAGGATAATTATGAGCATTGGATAGTTAAAAGGGGGAGGCATTAAGAGAGAGGGAGACTCTAGATTTCCGGGGAGATGGTGCCTCACAGCGAGGAAACTGCGAGGCGAGATTTCAGGGTTGGTTGGCCTCACACTAACAAAAGCTATCGTAGGCTCTCTTCTGTGATCATTGCACATGGAGATGCTTTGTTTTCGCTTTGAAAAAAGGCAATGATGGTGTATAGAGAGAATGGAACGAGAGCCTATATTTGAGACTGGTGACCATTCATCTCCCACTCCAATCAGATCTATTTGTAAGTATGGACCACCGTATAGATTATTGAAATCTACGTTTAACCCTTGCATTTTCGTAGATCCAGATCTAGAATGACGGTAAGGTAGGATTTCGGTTTAAATAGCGAAATGTTAAGCTGGATTCAACTCTGAGAATATCCATGATATGTGATATACGATTTAAATACAGGTTTATGGATTTATATTTATACCAGAGATATATGTATTATTATTATTTACATCTCTGTGTGTTAAACCAGATTCAAGTCGTAGCTATTGGTATTATATAACTAAGATTCAAATCTAAGACTTTTACATACCTTTCCCCAAACCATATGCATGATTCTTCTTGGTATACCCAACCCATATCAACATTTGGAGTCTGGTTGCAAATCGACCAACTTTTGATGATGGATTTGATGTCCACCTATATGCAGCCAGCGATCCAGTAATTTCCCAAACTCAAACCCTAGAGGAAAATGACTAGGAGGGAGCTAGCAGTGTTGATGTTGATAGTGGACTCCATTTTTTTAATATCACCCAAGAGCCGATTTGATGTTGGATCACAGCACGAGACTTTAATCTAGGATAGAGATCGACCTCTTAAAACCCCCCGAGGTAGAAATCGGTTGGGGAAACCTACACCATCCAAGTGTTGAATGACAGACTCATGAAATTGAATACAATTTTTATCGATCATACCCTGCAACGATTTGTTTTGAGAATGATGAAATCGTTGGAGGCAGAATAGATCCATCCCCACGCGTTGTTGGCACCTCACCGATCACGATGTTGCAAGTCTAGACCCGTTGTTGATTTTCCATGGGTAAAATCGCCTTTGACTGAAAGGAGAAACAGGTCCATCCAGTATGCATCCTCTGCAAGTAGATGGAAATCGTGGAGCATAGTTTTACCAAAACCGATCCATTCTGTTGTTTCATCCTATCTTGGTTTCTTGGAATCGACTTAGCCCTAGTTGATAGAAGGGTGCATCCTGCATGTTACACTCTGCAGGTAGTTTGTAAATTGTTGATCATCGGATTGCGAAGCCGATCCTTTTTGTGTTAATTATGATCCTCAAATTGTATTTGTTTAAACGTCATTACAGGTCGAAGCGATACCCAGTTTGTTCTTATATTGCCTCTCCGTGTTGATTTGGAGGCTGTACTTATTAGAAAGAAAACTATATCCATGAGGCATGACTTAGCCCCTAGTTATGACTCCCTTATGATTAGATCTGCATGTGTGTAACCTCTGCCTTTTTTTTTATCATTGTCAACATGACCTGGGTCGTATGGGTTCTTGATCGTAAAGTTTTTATATATTAGTATATATGAACGATAACCCTCGGTCTGGTTTATGGATCACTTGGATGTTTCGTAGCATGTTCTTTATCTCCATGTTGTTGGACCCTTTTATACGCTTAAATTTGATCAAAGTGATGTGCTAGTAGTAGTAAACAGTGTTGGTCCTCCGAGATTGGATTTGAGACATATACTCAAGCTAGCATTATAAGTACAAAACTGACTAAAGTAAGTCAACTTGAGTCTTTGGTGAGCTGTGGATTTTTTTCCATAAGTTTTGAGTAAGTACTTATGCTTACCTTCCCTTAGACCCAATGCACGTTTGGTTTGGTAGGTCTAGCTGTGTGTCAGGCTACCAAGGACCTTGTGGATTCATCCTAAACTACTTTAAAAAAGTGTGCTTTGGAACGCAATGATAAGAATATATAAATAGCAATAGTGCTCCTTGAAAAGGAGTCCACGAGATGTAACTGAGCTAAAAGGATGGCAACGAAGTCATTGCTGGTTGTAATATGTTATGGAATAAATATTACATGAAGGAACAGAATTGGTGGACGTAGCCCATGGAATTGGGTGAACCACATATATTTGGCGTGTCTTTTCTTTTATCTGTACAATTTACGTATGTCATCTTTGTTTTATTGAGATTGTATTTTGCTTGATAATGAGTTACATATAGTGTTTATGTTTAAGAACTCAATGAATAAGCTGATTTTTCTTGTTGTATAACTTCATGAATGCAAATAAGGTTTGAATGCAGCAAAGAATAGTGATGACCTTATGGAACAAATAAATAGCCTGTTAAAGTGTTTACTATCTAGTATGAAACAATAGAATAAGACATAATTCAGTAATATAGCAATTCAAAAAGAATAATTGATTTGTCCGTATCATCCTTAACAAACCCCTTAATGGAATTGTTGCATATAACTAACAGGACCTTTATTGTTGATTTAAAAATAAAGGTGGAAGTTAAAACGCATTTCGATTTCAAACAAGAATATATCTCCACGTTGTTGATCCGTTAAAATGCGACCATAATTGTCTGTATGGTCATAAGCAAAGGAAAAAAATAATTTACTCCAGTTTTCCATTTCTTTTTACTTTGACTTGTAGGGGTATGTTACATGTGCGAGGAGGAAATTTCTACAACTAAAATGGGAGAGATGTGTATGTCTCTCTGTAACCATGACGTGACACATGTCCTCTCAATAAAAATCAATAATTAAATAATTAAATAAGTAATAATAGAAATTAACATGTGGGCTATTTTAAAAATACAAAACTTATATAAATAATATAAGTTTTTAAATAATTGTGGATCTTTTTTATAAGTAATTGCTATTGAAAAATAGGGATTTAATCATCATTATTAATAATTACATTTTTATAAATGGTTAAAATTTTTTTATGAATTTTTATAAGAGTTTATTCATTAATATTAATAACAACATTTTTAAAAAATATTTAAATAAAAGTCATGTTTCACCTCATTAATGAAATGAAATGAAAGTTACCCTCAACCTCAATTTCCCTTTGAAGTTGACAAATATGGAAATTGAAACAAAAACAACACGTGATATCGTATTTTCCACAATATACCTAAAATCGATACAATAAAACTTCGATTCCTGCATTTCATAGATTACATAGCAATGCAATAAATGAATAGCTCAGTGTAAAATATTCTTTGAGCAGTGGGCCGAATAAAAAGATACTTCCTCCAAAATCAAGTTGAAGTTCATAAGAAAATAAGGACAAAGAGGCCCACTGTTGTTATAAATTCATTTCATCCTTGAATATTGAACTTCGGAAATAGTAAAATATAAACTATTATGAATCACTTTCTGCAGATATGACAATACAGATATTTTGCTTAAGATTATTTATTTTTCCTTGTTTCCAGAAAATACAATGAAGGGGAACCGAAAGAAGCTGGATGACGTGGTCCATGAAATCTCTTCAATGCATACCAAAATGAACTTTCTTTTGAAATGGGAAAGGAATTGCAAGGTGAAAAATAAGCAGGAAAATGTTTTTGGGTAGAAGAGGAGCATTATACCGTATAATAGTCCATAGATGTTTAACTCCTTCGTGCTCATCCTAGAGTTGACAGCTGTCCGTTATAAAAAAATATTATTAAAAATAACATGTCATCTCAAATTTAATTTAATTTTTTTAGAAATTCATATATATAAAATTATATAAATTAGATAAATTAAAACCATAAACATTGCATTACATACTTCCTTGACATCTCAACTCTAAGAAAATGGATTGCGCCTCCAAAAATTTGATCCCGCTTTGCGCTTGGTAGATTCCCTTTTAAATCAATCTATACTGGTTTATGAAATTGTCTAGTTGACCTTATGAGGGATGCATAATGGGATGTATATCATGAATAACGTAAGGTGGAGCTAGAAGCTTAGGTGAGGTGTTGTAGGTAGATCAATATCCCTAACAATTGATGCTTAGATATGTGTTTGATTACTCTCGATAAAATTGGGCAATTAGCCTACTAAAGAATTATTCAAAGAGTGGAAAAAGAGCACCCAAATTAGTTTTATCACTATTAAGGCAACCATGGATCATTACCCCAATCAAGTAGAAACTATGTATGAATTTATGCTAAATTGCATGATGGCATTCCATTCAAAAGGTGTGTTAGAGAAACAACAATAAGCTATATAAAAAAATGTTTATATTGTATCTCATGAGCTCTTAGATGATGAAAGGAAACTAGTTGTGATGTCTTTGTCTCTTGGTGAACTAATTATAGGAGAAACTCAATAATAGTTAGCTCCTTGTCCTAGATGGATTTTGTTGTGAATTCTATCAGGTCATGGCCTATATGGAATTCCTTGTTAATTCTACGTGGTCACTTAGGATTTTGTTTGACTAGACCTTTTAGAAGTTTAAATGATGCCTTACACCCTCCAAAATATGCATCAACTAAGACCTTATTAAATTCACGCCTAAAACAAAAAACAAAGTGGTAATTACAAAGGGAATCCTAAATGACTTGATGTTGAAAGTTGGCCTACAACAACATACTTTTAAAGGTGACATTGGAAATGGGTTATGACCAATTCCTTTCATAGGATAAAGCCAAATTTTGTATACAAGTGGCTCTACTCTAATCTTTGAAAGGCTACATCACCAATTCCTTTGATAGGTAAAAGGAAAATATTGTATGCAAGTCACTCTACTCCACTCTCTTAATGAGTTGTTTGGTAAACAAGATTTGGTGATTTAAACACAAGCAAAATCCATAGATTTAATTTAAACCATGCATGTAAAGGAATTCTTAAAAAAATAGAGCATTAGAGGTAAATGGTGGGAGTTCTTCCAATAGATAAAAGAAGCACAAACCTCGGATTGGAAGTTCGCAATTTTTCCATAACATAGGCATGTAGAAATATTGAATGAACTTTTATGGTTTTGTTACTTTTATTGGTATGGACTTGGTATCTTTCCTTACTAGGAAACCTCCTACAATGAGCCCATGCCACTTTGATGCTCTTTCAAACTAAATCCCTCTTTTGGATCTTAGGAAAAAGAAAAGTTATTTTGTTTAAATTTGTTGTATCGTTAAATCAATTTTCTTAATAGATCTCAGAGTGGAGGGTATGAGATAATACAACTAAATAATATTATATACTACTTGTAGCATCAGAAATTGGGTACAAACTTTTATGGATTTGAACATCCAATCTTGTGGTCTAATGGGGAAAGTATACGTAGTGGAGCGATATGGATGGATTTCTAATAGTTAATAGCTATAGGTTAGATGGATGGATCTTTACATCACATGACTTGGGAAGGAATTAAAACTAATAAGAACATGGATAAAAGAGAATGAAGTAAATTGAATGGACCTCGTTATTTTCTCATCATGCAAATCAAGATTAACTTTAGATCGTCATGATCAAGGTTAAAGAAATTTCATCATAAATTCTTGGCGGAACTAAAATATGCCAAGTCAACATTGATTCACTAAGTGGTCACATGGAGAGTTTATGTAAGACACAAAACAATGGGTTAATTATCTATTACTTTTAATATTTATTTTTTAAATATTTTGCAAGAAATTCAAAATAAATGTAATCAATTATTATTATTAAATAATTAAAATACTGAGAGGAATCCGAACTTAACTAGGATTTAAAAGAGTGTTTACTAATCCATAATGAGAAATGAAAAATGGGGAAAGTTCAGTAACTCATGTCAAGACTCCTTATGGAGCCACGAGGATCATAAATAATAGAGTAGTAGAAAAAATACTATAAATTAGTTTGGTTGCGATGGATGGGGAAATAATCTATTGATGTGTAACATACCTTAATTTTCAAATATTAAAAAAATATATTTAACCCTATATCTCTAGGCATATTAATAAAGATTCCAAACTCTTATGAGAAAAATACAAATAAAATAAACCTCGAACATAAAAGGGTCAAAATCATTCTTAGACAATCATTTATGTGCTTAGGCACCACTACATCAATCATTATCCCATTGATAGAACCACTCTGCATCCAAAAGATTCATTCTCAGACTACGAGGACTTTTTTGTCTTCCTCCTTCCAGGCGGAACTCGGAAATCATAAATCCACCAGTTGATACCTTAAAAATGGCCTCTTTTTTCCTTCCACCTTTCGGGCGGCACTCGAAAATCGGAACACCACATGTTGATACTTTTGAAAGCATATTTTTCTGCCTTCCACCTTCCAGGTGGAACTCGAAAATCAGAACATCACAAGTTGATACCTTCGAAATCCTTTTTTCTACTTTTCGTGTTTTGGGCGGAACTCGAAAATCAGAAACTCCATGAAATGATTACTTGCTCTATTGGATTTCCACCTTCTCCTTTCCTCCTTCCACTTCAGACATCTAAAGTTGGAAAATTTATGGAACGATCACTTGATCTTTCGTATTTCCACCTTTAGCTTTCTGTCTTTCGTTGCGGACCTCGAAATTCTAAAACTTCATGAAACAATCACCTCAACTTTATTCTTTCCTCCTTCCGATGCAGACTTTGAAAGTCAGAACTTCATAAAACAATCACTTGGAATTTTTGCTTTTCACCTTTTTCTTTGACCTTAGAAGTCGAAAACTTCAGACAACAATCACTTGGAATTTCTGTTTTCTGCTTCATTGATCCTTACGGGGACAACTTTGATCATCGATCTTGCTTGATGCAGAAATATGAATTGGGAAGATCAACCTTTTTAATTGTCTTCTTCATATTTCCCACCTTTCACCTTCCATAGCCTCTAATAACCGTCGATTTGTTTTACAAATTTAATCCTGACCGTTGATATGAATTCCTTTGTGGATTTCACAATGAAACTTTCATGACCAATGTCCATCATTGATCTTCTTTGCGGGTTGATTTTCAACCATTGATCTACTAAACTTGTGGATTAACGTCTAAAGAGAAACACCCACTACCTTTAATAAAAATACTACACAAAGGAGGACACTGAAATGCTAGGAATGTGGTGAGCTAGATTACTTTAAATATTTCCTCGTAAGAAGAAAGAGTTCAAATAATGTCAATTGAATTCAATAAGCTACCATACACGGGGATATAACAAAAATCATGTCGAGAATCAGTGCAACATTGCAAAAAAGACAAGCAAATCATCAAACATCTATGGTCGAAATCAAAGGTATGATAAAGAAAACCCCATTTCTATATTGATTGATCTAGGTACAAGTTTAAGTTATGTTTCACTGAGAATGATAGAACTATACAAGTTAGAACAATATAAGTTTGAAAAATATTGGTTAGTTCAACTTGCCACTTGAACAAAGCAGAAGGTCACTAGCTTCGTGAAAAATTGTGAATTTATTATTAATGACATAAAAACACATGCTGATTTCAATATTTTACCTCTAGGATCTTATGATTTACTATTAGGAATGGAATGTTAGAGAAACATAGAATGGAATGATTTACTATTAGGAATGTGTCCCAAGTAGGATGAGTAGAGTTCTTCCAAATTCTCAAACTTCTTGTTTTACTTACCTGGGTTACCATGGCTTCCCTCAACTTGGCTCCACTAAGTTGAAACATTGCAAGCCCGAGCACGTGGCTAGTGGCCAAGTTTTGTAGTGATTGAAGCATGCATGCAATTTATCTATTAAGCCACATAGGGTGTCTCACCATGGAACTTGTTATCTTAAAACCAAAGCCGCCAAAGTCACCCACTAATAGCTCACCATGGTACTTGTTATCTTAGGGCCAAATCCCCCTAGTGGCCAAGTTTCGTAGCGATAGAAGCATGCATAAAATTTATCTATTAAGCCACATAGGGTGTCTCACCATGGAACTTGTAATCTTAAAACCAAAGCCCCCAAAGTCACCCACTAATAGGTCACCATGGTACTTGTTATCTTAGGGCCAAATCCCCCAAAGTCGCCAACTAATAGGTAGTGCCATGGGATTTTTAGTTACAATGTCATACTACATAAAAGCAAGGCTTTAGATGAACATTGCAAAAATCTTTCTACATCTGATTGGGTGGTAGATTAGTTAATTGTATTATTGTTTATTATAATAATGACTAACCAATCTTGATGAAGGGTGTTTGAGGTTAGCTATTTTTTTAATCACATAAGGGTGAAGTTTCTTTTAAAACTACTAGACCACTTAGTAGGTGTATGGACAAATATATAAAATCGTGGAAACCGTTGAATTGGATATTTATATTTCAAATACAAATTGTCAAAGCGGAATATTGTTAGCAGTAGCCAACAAGAAAAGAAACTGAAAGAAAAAAGACGAAGAAGCCCGACACTTGAGAACAGAAAGAGAGGCGGATCTCCAATTTAAAGTTCTCACCTCTACCCTCATTAAAACTGCTAGTCAGACTCCTGTAGCTGAATGCCTCATGGGAGATAACACGGTTGTCATCCTATTTGCTGCTAGAGGATCCCAACGTAAATAACTTTGATTTAATAGCAAATTTGTTAAGATCCCAAGCACTCATTAAGTGATATATATGTCATCTCCTCTTATTTCATTTCATTTACGTTTACGTTTGCATTTACAGTGAAACTACTGACACCTGGAACGACGGTGCTTCTGCGTAATGCTAGGATTACGCTATTTAGGGGTTCCATGCGACTTTCAGTGGATTCCAATCCCAACTGGTTAAGCTACCTCCTGACCACGATTTTTATGTAAAGGCTGATAACAATCTATCATTGATAGAATTTGAGGTCATTACTCTGGACTCTCTAACAAATTGTCAGTTCTAGTTCTTGTTCACCCAAGTCAAATGCGAAAGGTTTTCAATTCTATTTCATAAACACAACTAAAATACCTACCCAGCAATGACTCGTAACTCAAATGCTATTGTAATTTTTTATTTATTTTAATCAATTTTCATTCAGTGTGTCTTTATAGCACTCTTTTTGTATCAAGTAATATAATAAACAATTAAGTTTCTACTCTGTGAATCGCAAGATTGTATTGTTAAAGATGAAGGGATTGTAAAATTATTACAGAGATATTTAGTGTATTGTTTAAAATACTTTTTCTGCTTTGAGATCTTTTAGTAAGGTGGGTTTGTAATATCATAAACAATTAGGTTTCTACTGAATCCCAATATTGTATTCTTGAAGAAGAAGGTATTGTAAAATTATTACAGAGATATTTAGTGTATTTTTTTGAATAATTTTGTTGGTTTGGGATCTTTTAGTAAGGTTGTTGTCTTGTTTTCTAAGAGAGAATTGATTTCCTCTTTTGGTTTATCATCTAGATTAAATCTTAATCATCTTTAACAAGTATATTTTGAAAATTAGAAAACCTTTGTAAGGTCTATTGAAGAAGTTTCTAAATGGAAGATCTGGAATTAGAGCATATTCATATTGTATAATTTTTTAAGTTTTTTAATTAGAAATAAAATATTATATTTTTCTATATCAGTCATTATCCCATTGATAGAACCACTCTGCAACCAAAAGAGTCATTCTCGGACTACGAGGACCTTTTCATCTTCCTCCTTCCGGGCAGAACTCAGAAATCATAAATCCATCAGTTGATACCTTCAAAATGGCCTGTTTTTTCCTTCCACCTTCTGGGCGGTACTCTGAAATTGGAACACCACATATTGATAATTTTAAAATCCTCTTTTACCGCCTTCCGCCTTCAGGGTGGAACTCAAAAATTAGAACATCACAAGTTGATACCTTCGAAAGCCTTTTTTCTGCTTTTCGTGTTTCAGGTGGAACTCGAAAATCAGAAACTCCATGAATTGATCACTTGATCTATCATATTTCTTCCTTCTCCTTTCCTCCTTCCACTTCAGACCTCTGAAGTCAGAGAATTCATGGAATGATCACTTGAGCTTTTGGATTTCCGCTTTTCACTTATCGTCTTTCACTGCGGACCTCGAAAGTCAAAAACTTCATGAAACAATCACCTAGACTTTCTGCTTTCTGCCTTCCGATGCAGACCTCGAAAGTTATAACTTCATAAAACAATCAATTGGACTTTCTGCTTTCTGCCTTCTGCTTTGACCTTAGAAGTCGAAAACATCAGACAACAATCACTTGGACTTTTTGTTTTCTGCTTCGTTGATCCTTGCGGGGACAACCTTGACCGTCGATATTGCTTGATGCATAAATAGGAATTCTGAAGCTCAACCTTCTTACTTGTCTTCTTCATGTTTCTCACCTTCCGCCTTCCGTAGCCTCTAATAACCGTCAATCACTTTTACGACTTTAATCGTGACCATTGATATGAATTCCTTTGTGAATTTCACAATGAAACTTTTGTGACCAATATCCATCGTTGATCTTCTTTGTGGGTTGATTTTCAACCGTTGATATACTAAACTTGTGGATGAACGTCTGGAGAGAAACACCCACTACCTTTAATAAAAATACTGCTGGGAATGTGGTGAGCCAGATTACTTTAAATATTTCCTCATAAGAAGAAAGAGTTCAAATAATGTCAATTGAATTCAATAAGCTACCATACTCGAGGATATAACAAGAAGCATGCCGAGAATTAGTTTAACATTGCAAAAAAGACAAGCAAATCATCAAACATCTATGGTTGAAATGAAAGGTATGATAAAGAAAACCCCATTTCTATATTGGTTGATCTAGGTGCAAGTTTAAGTTATGTTTCATTGAGAATGGTAGAACTATACGAGTTAGAAGAATATAAGTTTGAAAAATATTGGTTAGTTCAACTTACCACATTTTAACATGCCCGATATACCTCATTGCAATTTGGTAAAAAAATGGGATAAAGAAATAACGTTCAGATATTTAAACATAATTGTAATGTACCCAAATCAACATAACAACAATAAAAATTCTTTACGAGAACTATCTCCTCCTTCAGGAAACCATCCTTGAAATTTGTGAATGGTAGTATAGATGCCCAAAAAGAACATAAGGTAATTCAATCACCTAAGCAACATGAACAACAGTATAAAATTCGTTCATTTCAATCCTTCCTAAGATTAATATTCGGATATAATATTTAAAATGTTAGGAATGGACCTTATGAATAATTTCCAGCTTTTACTCCACATAAATAAGTTCTCTCACATGTTAAAATGATCGAAATAAACAATCTTCACATTATTAGACTCTCTACACATCATATCCATTCATATAAGCTTCTTTTGTGAACACCCATATGGATCCATCCCATTTCTTACATCATTGTTATGAGGAGAATGAAATAAACAAGAAAAATGTCAAGTGAACATAACGTAACAAACCCTTTAAGAGCACATCAGATAAAGACACATCAAGAGAACATAATAGCGAGACCAAATATACGTGGTTCACCCAATCCATGGGTTACGTCCACCAAATTGTCAAATCATGTAATATTTATCCAAGTAACATGTTACAACCTACAACATCTTTGTTGCCATCTTTCATGCTAAAACTTGTAGACTCTCTCGCAGAGAGTAACATACCTTCAGTCAAATGTTCTGATTAGAAGTGCTACAAAACCGTTTAACAACGAATTTGTGGAGGAATTCTATGTCAAAACATGATCAAAGTCACCATGACTAAATCCAAAGACCAAGTCGATCAAGTCTATTAACATGTTAAAAAAAATTATGCATCGATAGAAATATCAAAGATTGAATGTGGATAATGCAATTGAAGCTAAAACAATGCAAACATAATTGCAGGACTCGAAATCGAAACAACAAGCAGACTTGAGCATCGATTTCAAATCATAGTGTATAAGAATGAAGAGTTGCAAGAAGAGTCTAAACAATCATCTGATCAAGTGACGATGGAGATTGACTCACCTATTGGGATTCATCCCATATTAGCAGCATGTTAAAGTTCATATGTGTTTATAAGGGTCAGCCTCACTATAGGTATTTGATGCGTAGTGAAAAGGTATGCTGGGGATCTAGGTGCTTGGACTTCACATGAATATCACCATCCTAGAGCCTGGGACGACCTATCATCCCCCCTACCTTTTGGAAGAAACGACAAAAAATGTTGATTAATATTTTATATAATTGTTGGAACGATAGTCATAGGAGTGATTGTGGGCTTAAGAGTTGTTCTTTTGGTTGGCAGAACCAGAAAGGGTTGATGAGGTTATTATTATCATCATATTCTTTGGCATAATGCCAATTTGTAGGATAGTCAATCCCATTGCCATTTGAATAAACATTCAGACGTCAAGACTGCAAAATTGTTAGAAGATTTAACGGAATAATAAACTCAAGGTTCATAAATTTTTAGTAAAACCATGCACAACATTCAAACCACTGTAAATTTTGAGAGTTTTGATAATGACAACGGGGTGCATCCATGGAGGTGGGTTAGAATTTTTTGTAAGGCAATTTTGGAAAACACAAAAAAAACGTACCTCGATCGAGGTCTTAAAACCTCGATCAAGTGTTTAACAAACACTCAATCGAGGTTTTATTAAACCCTCAATCGAGCTTTTGCTAAACCCTCTATCAACGTGTTGAAACCTCGATCAAGGGTCTAACAAAAGATTTATTGAGGGTTTAATAAAACCTCAATCAAACTATCCACATCAATCGAGGTCCCTGTGAAAAAAATTATAAAAAAGGTTGTGGGCAACCACGACCTCTTTTTTGCATTTTCTCCACACATCACATCTACTTCGATCGAGCTATAGTGCAACCGATACACCTCTACCAAGAAAAAATGCAAGCAACAACCACGCCCTACCTTTCACCGCGATCTCAGAGAAGAAAGGTAACACCCAAACCTTGTTTTTTGAAATTTTAATGGAATTTTACTTTTTTTTAAGTTTTAAAATTTTAAGTTAAAATTAAAAAAAATCATTGTTATACATGTTTTTACGTTAGGTTTTTTTTGTTTAATATGTTTGAAATTTGTGCTGGTAAGCATAAATGCTGCAGGATTTTTATAAAATTGTAATTCAAATTTGTTATTTATTTAAAATTTAATTTTCTTTTAATTTATATTTGGTCAACCAGTAGCGTTTATGCTGCCGTTTTAATTTTGAAATGTGTGTCGGGCAAACATAAATGCTACCCATTTTTTGTCAATCCTCCGAGAATACGCGTAGGATTGAAAAAAATACAAACCCTAGACGCGACATAATCATAAACCTTAAACGAGGAAAGGCGTTTATCTAAACAATCTATACATTTTAATTTAAATATTTCGATATATATATATATATATATATATATATATATATATATATATATATATATATATATATATATATATATATATATATATATATATATATATATATATATATATATATATATATATATATATATATATATATATATATATATATATATATATATATATATATATATATATATATATATATATATATATATATATATATATATATATATATATATATATATATATATATATATATATATATTTAGCTCAAACAAAAGTATTATGAAAATGTGGATCATCCTTTTTTTTACTTTTTGAAGGAAAAAAAAAATAATAAATAAGTGTATAAATTTGGATTTTAAGTTATAAAAAATGTAGTTATATATTTTTGGATTTATGAAGGAAAATAAAATGGAAATATTAATGAAGTTTATAAGATTTGATTTTAAATTATAAAAAAATTAAAGTATTTTTTAAACTAAAAAAAATCAAATTAAAAAATTAATAGAAATTCATGATTTAAATTTTTTTAAAGAATATCAAATTAAAAATTCATGATTTGAAGTCTCTTTTTCCATCTCGTACATTTTCCCACATTTATAGAACCTTCAACAAGCTAACAATCCGCCAATACACAATCCACCAATACACAAATTACGTTACAATATTCCACCAACACGCAGGACAGGTTACAAGAGAGAAATAGCACCAGCGCGCATGATAATGAACCAGAACCAGCATTGAATTTGGATTTGGTCAACCGGTATGAACAATCCACCAACATGCAGACCACGCTACCCACCAACACGCAGGTCACGAAACAAGGTTACACCAGCGCGCAAGATACTAAACTGGAACCAACGTTGAATAAGAAATTGGTCAACCTGTCACAGCACGTGCTCTCTGAAATAGAAGCCAGCTCCCTTCGAAAAGGACTGAACTTCGCCATAGCACCAAAAAACATCCCGACTGAAACAATCATTTGTGATATTGAAGACAGCATACAGAACTTATCTGAGATAGACAAAGAAACGGTCAGGCAAGACTGCGCTATCATCCTTAGAACAACGAAACCATCGAAAAGTAACCTCACAAAAGAAGAACACCTTGCCCTCAAAAATCTTAGAAACAACAAGGACATCATCATAGTTAAAGCCGACAAAGGAGGCGCCACTGTAATCATGGACAAATCTGAGTATAATATTAAAATGGTTCACCATCTGACCACAAGTGGTAGCTATAGGAAATTAGAAAGCAACCCCATTTCAAAAGTAATAAGAGAAGTTAAGAAAGCCATTAATAGCTCAAATCTTGACAATAAACTGAAGAAATGCTTAACTCCTTCTCAAGAAATCACCCCTAGGATTTATGGTCTTCCCAAAATACATAAAGACAGTGTCCCCCTCAGACCCATCGTCAACACTATAGGCTCCCCAACCTATGAACTTGCTAAGTATGTAGCCAAAATCCTAGGCCCCCTTGTAGGTAACTCCGACTCCTTTATCAAAGACTCTAGTGCCTTTGTGAAGTTAATCCAGGAAGAAAGGGTTGAACTAGAAGACAAGATCGTGAGCTTCGACATAGTCTCCCTCTTCACTAAGATCCCTCTCGAAGAAGCGATCCAGGTCATCAAAGAAGTCACTGGCCCTCTCACAGCTAGGTTAGCCACAGTTTGCCTTAGATCAACTTTCTTTAGTTTCCAAGGAGAATTTTATGAGCAAACCACAGGAGTAGCAATGGGTTCCCCCCTCTCACCTATAGTGGCTAACCTCTTTATGGAGAAATTTGAGAGAGGCCCTCAACTCTTACCCACTAAAACCAACAAGATGGAAAAGATATGTAGATGACACCAATGTGTTATGGCCACATGGGGAGACTGAACTAAGTAAGTTCTTCCAACACCTTAACAACCGTTTAGAAGACATAAAATTCACCATGGAAGAAGAAGATGGTAGCATACCCTTTCTAGACATCTTGGTAACCAGAAAGTTTGATGGTACTTTAGGACGCAAGGTCTTTAGAAAGAAAACAAACATATAAAGCTACCTACACGCAGACTCCCACCACCACCCTTCTCAAAATATAGGTGTCCTCAACACCTTAGCCATAAGGTCCTGTAGGATATCCGACTCGGAGCACCTGAAAGATGAAAACAACCACCTCACCAACATCTTTAAGAGCATAGGATACAAATCTAAGGATATCAAGAGTGTTTTAAATAGAACCATGATTAAAACCAACACGCAAACCACAAGAACAAATAGCAATGAGACAGAGAATATTAACAATTCACAGAAACCGATCAAAAGAGCCTACTTACCCTATATAAAAGGGGTCACCAACAAGATTTCTAAAATTCTCAAAAAGAAGGATATCACAACATCCTTCAAAACCTTACAAACCATTAAACAAAGAATGAGACCCATCAAAGACCCGATTGATCACAAACAAGGCAAAGGAGTCTACAAAATATCCTGCTCCTGTGAGCTTTGCTACATTGGCGAAACCAGACGCTCCTTTAACACTAGATTAAAGGAGCACAAAGCTGACATAAGAAATGAGCGGACTCGAACTTCAGCACTAGCAGAACACTCCCAGAAAATGAAACACCAGTTATGCCTTGAAGACACCAAAATTTTAGCTAAGGAAAATCATTACTTCAAAAGAAAACTTAGAGGGGCCCTGGAAATAAGAAAACACCCCAACAATATGAACAGAGATGGAGGAATGGAAATCAGCAACACTTGGCTCCCACCCCTCCTAAACCACAATAGACGACATTAATTAACCTGAGCCCCCACCTTATCTTTTTCTTTTGAGACAATCACCTTACTTGACACCACGTTCGATTTTGAAATTCTATTAGTTTTTTCATACAAACTTTGGTCATTGTTAGTCCCTTTTTAAACCCTACATTGCAACCTCACCTTCACTTTTACCCTTTTGTACTTCAATGTTTGAAGAAAACCTCTCCCTTAATATTTTTAACCACCTTTTTGCCTCTAGTTCTTTGAAACCTCGGAATTACTTTAGCTTTACTAGTTCTATTTAGCAAGCCTAAACTTTTAGCTTATTCAAACCTTAGGTTGTAATCTTTTAATTAAAAAGTAAAAAAGTAAAAAAGCAAATTATTATTAATAACTTATAAATAAAAAGCAAATTATTATTAAAAACTTATAATTAAAAAGCAAATTATTAATAAATTAATATTATAAAATACTATATTTATTAACTAAACCTATTTATAAAACCTATTCTTAATCGTCATTAGAATTTTTCACACAAACCTATTCTTATCCTTATTAAGTGGGCTCTTTTATAACATAGCTTCTATGAGAATATTAATAAATTAATAGGAAAGACTTTTGTAAAATAATACCTTAAACTATAACCTATTCTTAAACCGACATTAATAAACCAAAAACCATACCATTTTTTGCATATTACTCTCTGCAATTAAGTATTAATAGCCAAGACTGAGATCGCCTACTCTTCTTCACATCACACCATCCTGATGATGAGTCCTGTTGTGGACCCGAAACGTCGATATTTAAAATGATATCTGCGGCTATTCCGAATACTGATATTATAAACATGCACCGCAGAAGCCTAGCAACAGATATAAATTGTTACTTTAAATCATAAAAAAATTGAAATTATATTTATATAAAAGTTATTTAAAAAGTTGAAATGAAATAATTAACATATTATATTAATTAGAGTGTAAATTTTCATTTATAAAGATAAAGTTAATGATATAATTATAATTTTAAAAATATAATTATATTTTAAAAATGTATATAAATTAATTTACAAGTTATAAATTTAAAAATTAGTTTAAATTATATATATTTTTAAATGTTTATCAAAGAGTTAATGAAATATATAAATTTAAATTTTAAATTTTAGAAAATTAAATTAATATTTAAATATTTTTCAAAAAAAAGAAACTATTAATAAAATATATAAGTTTTGATTTGAACTTATAGAGAAGTGGAACTATATATTTTTGTTCTAAGGAAACTCAAATGAGAATATTGTCAAGATGGAAGGAGTCGCTAATATATTGAATGAAAACTCAATGAAGCATATCAACTAGGAATTAAAGAGTAATTTCTCAAGATATATAGATAATAAATTGAAGAAAAATATTTTTTTTTTAAATATTTCACTTATTTTATTGTAAATTTATATAATTATGAAGATCAATTCATAATTATCAAATTTGGTAGAATCATACTAATTATTAAGTTTAATATGGTTCACTAGATAAACTAATTCATAATGAAATGACATTGCTGGTAGACACATTTTCATACACACGAATGTTGAGGTTCATTTCACCCAATGGACAATGGGATATATCTATTTGTCCATAGTGTTTCATAAACACATATCATTATTTTATTTTCCATTGAAGGTGATCAAAAGCGAGAAGCACGCAATGAAATGGTTGAATTTAGCATGGAGATTGATGAACATGGGGTTATTTAAGGTCCTTTGCGGGTTTTTTTTTGTCACTTAATAGTTATATTTTTATTTTTTTTAATTGTGTGAAGGCAACACATGACACTTACATTAAAATAAATCATTAAAACATGAAAAATATTACAATTTTTTTTTTAATAGAAAGCTAAAAATAAAAATTAATTAATTTTTTTTGTTTATTTGAAAACTGTATCTATTTATTTATTTATTTTTTTAAAAATTGTATTATGGGTCCAAATGTGTTTAAGCCACACATAACACTTTAATAAAACAGTAAATCATTAAAAAGAATAGAAATTTTATAATGTTTTCTCTAACCTAAAGCTCAAAAACAAAAGATATATATTCAAATTAAATAAAACTAAAAAAGTTAATTGAACCTAGATACCTTTAGGTATGTCATTTAGAAGTAGATTTAAGCTCTCAAATAAGGAATATATAATACTAATTTAACTTAGCTTATGTGAATTAAAGAAGCATCCATATTACCAACCTATTGGGTGGTTTTGTGGCTTTTCTTGTTATTCAAGTGTGAATCAAAGTTACCTAGGACAATATCATAGAATCTCTAGCCTCTTGTAACAAACATACATTCCACCAACAACAATGCAAAATCAACCGACATTCTCTATGTAGGCCAAAACAACACTAAAGCACATGGCATGACTGAGATACATATGACAATCTCCAAACACTATAAAAAAAATGAGGACTAAGGCCATTCCAAAACCAACCTGTCCAACAAAATCCTCAAAACAAGTCCATAGCAAAAAAGCAATGATAGGATTCTTCAAATAAAGTAAGAGCCCAACAACGTAATAGATAAGTAGGGATATTTATCAATCTTCTCAAAATCAAGCATCTATGCAAAATAAAGAAATCCTTCTCGGGAGCCCATAACTCTATAGATAGTTGGTTTGATAGCTTGTTGAAGGTTCTATAAATGTGGGAAAAAGTACGAGATGGAAAAAGAGACTTCATAACCTCAATTTTATCACACTAATGTTTTAAGATGAGCACCTTGAGAAACGATCTGTTCTTTACCCAATCCACAACAATTTTTGAATCCCCATAAATATGCAAAGAGGTGAAGTTTTTATGTTGAGCAGACCAGAGAAGGGCCAACAATGTTAGCTGTTATAACTAGATTTTGTTCTTAATATTATGTGTCTTATTTTTCAAAGTTGATTTTTCTATTACCTTTCAATTTTGAGTTGGTTTTGAGGTTTTTTGGTAATAAGTACATTTTTGTTTAATTTTATGCTTTTAATGATTTGGTTATTTCATTTTTGTTGGTTTCTAAAGTTTTATTTTGGCTTATTAGTAAATATATATTCTTTAAGGTATGAAAAGCTTATGATAAAGTTTATTCCAAGTTTTTCTTTATAATCTAACCCTCATTTTTTAGTCATTCGTCAAATATTTTCATGAGGATTCCTATAGCAACTCTGTTTTTCCGGTTTTTGTCATTATCATTGGGAGTGGATTACGAGATGATGGAAACGAATTATGGAAAACCAAAAGAGGTTTTTGTCCACAAGAGACTCATTAAAAAATATGTCTCTCGGTTTTTGTACAAGTATTTCGGATCGAGGGATATGGAGGCTTCTTTGTGGCCTATTTTTGAGGGTTTGAATTATTTATTAATTTCCTGTTCTAGTCACAAATGTCCAGCACGTATTCCGATCAATTGAAGGGGAATTTTTAAAACCCAAGATAGGTTTTTTTTCATAACAGACTCATTTAAAAAAACTTCTTCCATGTTTTGCATAGGTATCCCAGATCGAGAGATATGGAGGCGTCTTTGAGACCCGGTTTTCAAAAATTCACCAAATCTCCCAGAAATCCAATTTTGCTATTTTTATCCAATTAGTTTTTAATCTTTGAAAGTTGGTTAATGTAACTACTTAGTAGTTTCAAATTAGACCTAAAGAATTGAATATGGAACTACTTCATATGATATCTTTGTAATTATATAAGGAGGAGCGGCATATAGTGCAAGGGTTCGAAGTTTAGTTCAAGGAGAGGCTTTTTGAAGCTCATACATTTCAAGCTAAAACTATTGTACTCTTATGTAAGTTTAAGACTGTAATTGATCATATATATGCTGATAAGCACTATTTTACTCTTATACTATTTTCATTTGTAATCTATTTCGTTACTCATTCTGCAATTTCATTTCTTGTGTAAAGTCTTATTCATGTAAATGCTTGTGGTTGTGTGGATAAAAACAATATTTCTTGTGTAATGTATATGGTTTGTTTAGGGCGTTTGATCCCCAGATCTTAAAATTGTTCATGATTTAGTTATGGAATTGGCTTGTTTCTATTCATTACCTTCTTGTGTATAAATATTCAGACCAAAACCCTAAAACCTATTTTATTTAATTTTACTTTTGAGATTGTGTTGGCTTGGTCTTCTAGTAGTCTGAGAACAATTTATTGCACTAACACTAGGAATTCATCCTGAGTGTTTCGAATTCAATTTACCCCCCACCCAAAATAAAAAAATCTTCCCTTAAAATGCAAGTGGTACGCACAATCTCCCATAAGTGTTTTCTATCTCTTAAAATGCCAGTGGCCACTTGAAATGGTATCAAATTACTTATACTTTGTTATTTTACTTTGCTAATAAAATTATAATTATCTCTTATACAAATTTACTATTCAAATATTTATCATTTATCTTATATTGTATTGTGACTGCATTTATTATGCTTTATTTCATGCAGATGCATCTACACAGCGAGGTTCTTCGGTTCTTCGAAGGCAAAACACTAGTGGATCTGTGGCCATTCCTCGCTCTGGAGGTCGAAAGAGGACTCGTAAGTATACAATTGCACATTATGTACTCTTTGTTGTTAGTTACATAAAATTAAATTGTTTCACATGTGTATATTGAATCATCAACTTGTATGTCTCTATTTTCACAGGTTCTCCTAGGCGTCCTATTCTAACACACACTCCTACTGGGGAGCCGAGCGGAAGCCACAGTGGCAGCCTCTCTTGGCATGCGAGCACCGAGAAGGATAATGTTGGTGTCGGTGGGGAGGTTCCCCATGAGACATGTACATTAAATGCATATATATATTTCTTTCAGTTATCGGTACCTTTAATTTATATTGATTTCAAATTCACCTAAAGTTGATGTATGCATTTTGACTCACATTTATTTTTTCATCTAATTTTCAGGTGTCGCTGCTACAAAGTAGGGCCTCGACCCTCCCAAGGAAGCACCATGTGAGGATGATATCACACGCATCACGCTACAAGACATTACCAATCAGCGTGACTGTTTGCAGGTTAACGTCCGCTCCATTTCAGACCACTCTCCCACATCACATTCGATGTGGATGATGTTAGAGGAAATAGACAATCTACTAAAGATCGATAGGTCCATCGGCCCATTGTTTTCTCTTTAGGCCACTGCATGTCAGAGAAAAAGGGTCACATTGATGGGTCCTAATAAATGGCAAGCAGTGAGAGATGCAACAGTTAGCCATGATGTGAAGGGAACATTATTTGATATTCCTCTTGACATCCCTGCTGGTCAACCGCTTAGACTCAAGGATTTTAAGCTAGAGGCTGCAACACTTTATGTATATGATAGGTTTATTGGAGCATGGGGCATGTTTCCCCACCATGACCAGGTCCCACTGTAGTTTGGAAAACATATATATGCATATTTTATCGTAGCGATGCACCCAGATTACACCAGCACACCCTCGAGCTTCTATGGTGCTAGTGGGGGACGCATTCATGCACATCCTAGGGCTAGGAGAGACCCTGGAGCTCATTTAGAGTTATATCCTTTTGTAGGTCACTCTAATAGGACCTTTCTTAGGACACATGATGTAGTCGAGTCATCTCAGCTAGTGATTGAGGAGAGGAGTGCACTCGCAGAGGTGGCATGCATGACAATGTATGGTACCATGATGGCTGTGTAGGAAGAGAGACATAGAGCACCCACTACACCTACAGAGCCTGAGTTACAGTGGGTGGACGATGATTTTCTCCGCATTCTTGGTCATGAAACAGTGCTGTAGTATGCTATCACAACCCGCGATGCATATTTTCGATTGCATGATAGATGCAGGACTCGACGGATGGGACATATATATCTTTATTGTCATCATTTGATTGTCTTGATTGTAATGTATCTTCAAATGAATCATTTTTTAACTAATACTTTGCTTTGTGTTAGACCTCCATGCAAGAGCCCAGTTTCATGGAGGTCCTTTTTGGCAGTGATGCATATGTTCAAGGTCCATTGTAGTTCTTTCCACCCATGTTGATGAGGTATGTGTTAGCTGTCATCCAAAATTTGAATTTCTAAATGAGTCAATTGTTGAACACACAATAATTTGGTTTGTTCTAACTTTCTTCATTTATGTTTTTCATATTGTACAGGATAGAGGCAAGGGCATTGCATAGGATTCTACACAACCCCAGCCGAGTCCTACTCACAACACGCCAGTCGACAAGGTACTAGTTATTTATGTTTGAATTGTTTACACATTTAAGTTTAGATTATAATTTACATGTTCAAATTGTAATTCTCAAGTTTAAATTGTAATTCATTAATATAACTATTTTCATGTCATGGAAACAGACACAGACACAGACAGTTACAGATGAGGGAGTTGAAGCCATCATGATGTTTGCAGATGAGTGGGTTGTCGCTCATTAGTTAGATCATGATGAAGGCTCATCTCGGCAGATACCCAGCCTCCCAAACCTGACACTCGACTCAAGCGAGGTGAGTCCATAGATCTGTGTTTCATATGTATTTAATTTTTTGTCACATTGTACATGTAATTTAAATATGTGGTATGTAACTGACTTGCAAAGTTCACGGTTTTAACTTCTACAGTTCTCAGAACTATGTAATTTTATTCGTGATGTGCATGAGGAAGGCCAGGGGCATAGTGTAGCCGACGGTAGTGTCCATGATGGTCGATCTCTCGATCAATGGCATAGGGGTGATTTGTAGACTGTGTTATTCATGGAATCTATTATTTTGGACTTTATTACTTTATTATTTGTACTTTATGATTATCGATATATATATACATACTTTTTTTTGAACATGATGGACTCTTAAATGTTTTAATTATTTGCAGTTATAGTTTAAAGTTTTTTTTTCCAGTTACAATTTTAAAATATTTAACAATCATTAATGTTTGACAATCTTACGAAATTGTACAATTTTGCAATTTAATAAATTAAAAGTTTACAAAATTTATAATGTTTACAAAGTTTACAATTTTACATGTTTGCAAAATTGTCAATCGAACGTAACTTACAATTAAAATGTTACAAAATTACAACTTTACAATGTAAGATATAGTAGGTGCAAATTACAATCGCAATTTGCAATTCTAAATAACAACTACAATTTACAATTACAATCTAAAATTTGATTTCATTTACAAAAAGAATTACAACTACAATTTTAAATTTGATTTCATTTGTAAAAAACTTTACAAGTTTGCGAAATTGTCAATCAAAAGAAACTTACAATTTAACATAACTTACAATGAAAATGCTACAAAATTAACAACTACGCAATGTAATCTAGTGGTTGCAATTTACACTCACAATTTGCAATTTTAAATTACAACTACACTTTACAATTACAATTCAAAATTAGATTTAATTTATAGAAAAATAAAAATTAATTTCATTTGCAAAAGAATTTACAAGTTTACAAAAACCACAATCAAACTAAACTATAATCATGTTTTGCAATTTTCAATTACAATTGCAATTACAATAAAAATGTACAATTCAATCCAATTTGATTGACAAGTTTACAAAATTTACCCATCTCCAATAATTTAAAGGGAACTTACAAGTTTAAAATTCACAATTTTGCAAAGTTTACACGTTACAATTTTAAAGTTTACGAGTTTACTGTTTACAACAAATGAATATTACAAAGAATAAAAAGGGGTAGAGACCAAGATAGGGTAAAAATGGAAAACAATTAATATCAATTGAAATTGGTAGATTTAATGAGGATGCAATAAATGTATCTGTTGTTCTTTGTATTGCATATCACTAACAATTTACAAGTTTACAATTTACAACTTGTCTGCAATGTAACATGTAATTTATAACTTTGCACAATTAGAGTGTGATATACATGTATTTGCACAAATACACCCAAAAAAAGTTACATAGACAAAATTGAGCTTCCATAACATGGTCTTAGGACATTGTTGGTATTCCTAGGTATAGGTGAATGCACATAGAGTATATGTGAATACACATACTCGTATATATAAGTTTACAAAAATTACATTTAAATACAAAATGATATATTTCAGAAGAAATTTTGATTTTCTACATTTCAAAAGCATGTCAACTATCTCAACATCAAAAGTGGCATATAACTTTCATTCATCTGGCCAATGGGTTATAGGAATGCACGTCTCCATAATATGATCATGGTCAGCTACTGACATCTTCCATCTCTTTGGTTCACCCCTCTTCACCTTGATTTCAATGAGATGTATCTGAGTTGCCACCACCAAATGACTGTACTGACAAGTTATATATTCAGGCATGAAATCTATGTAAATAATATAATCACCTTGTCTTCTCACTTTTTCAAAAATGTGTCCCATCACAACCAGGTCACCAACCTGGTAGGTGAACTCTCCATCTACATAGGGTCGCACCAACCTACTTTTGATTTGTGTACACAGTATCAAAAAGTATGCCACATGCTCATCATTTCCCAGTGGTGCAATTACAACAAATACATCACATGCATCAATATTTTCAAATATTAAACAAATCTTATATATATATATATATATATATATATATATATATGCATGTGTACAAGACTATAAGTTTAAACATTCAATCAACTATTTGAAACTTGAATGTGTGAGTGGCATAATGAATCCATTAATCAAATCATGTGCCTTCCTTAACCAAATCAGAAACTCGATCATGATCTATTGAAACCACTTCCTTGTCAGTGTTTATCTCTTGCCACGTCGGAATTGGATGTGGCCCCTTTGGATTAAGAGGGACATATATCCATTGTTTGACATATGCATCGTTCATGCAATGATCAACCCCCATTCCATTGCCGTCAATGTAGAACTCACATAAATACGCATACTTCCTCGTTTCAATGTAAAATGTGTCTCCTGTGTTGTTACTACGAAATGAATGTAGTTATTTTGTACTAGGTATGGTCTTGCAATACCATGGCATGGATCTATTCACATTGCCAAGGGCAACATCCCCCAAAAACTGCATCGAATAAAAAACATGATATATATATATATAATACAAACAAATTTATTAAATTCCAATTAAGTTGTTTTTTTTTAATATATATATATTGTTCCTACCTGTGCACCGGCCTTGCTTGTTCATGACCTTGGTGACCCAAATTTTGTGTGCACCAATAAACTACTTTTGTTGAGTAGTTGAGTCGAGATGAACTATGACTCATTTGGTACCTCTGAAGTGCTCATTTCATGCATGCACCAATGCCATCATGTTCACCCTTTTTGTCCCATCTTTCAAAAAATCTCCAGGTGTGTTGAATTCCTGTCTCCTTGTTGAGAAGACTCAACCAATAAAAGGAGCATGTCGATTTGAACTTCCTCGCACATCGCATCTAACCAAATCCAGTGTTTTGTAAATGACACCCGATTCATTTTTAATGAATCATAAATCAACCCAAAGCAGTGTTGAACAAACAACGTGTCGTGCTCATGAGCATCATTGACATAAAAATGGCATTCCTTGATCACATCATGTGACTGAGGAGTTCTATCCCTGCCATCAATGTTCTCCTGAGCATGTCTATACAATACATGTGTGAAGATGGACACCTTGTCGGAGTGATAATACTCACTCTGTATCTCTCTCTGAGGAGAAAATGTGTAATTCTTAGCAAAGTCTACCACCAATAGGATTGTGTCTGAAAAACCTCACGATAATGCTTAAATTCTAAAGCTTACCACCTAGACCTGTGGGAGTGTTTAATGTATTTGTAAATCTGACTTTGAAAATTGTCCTTGAATTCTGAAATAGGAATCTCATCCTCGAACAAGTTGATCCTCTTAGATGGAACATGTGAAGAAGATGATGGATTCATGGAGACATACTCATATCTCTTCCGTTTAACTGTGATATCTGACAATCCAGGGTGTGTTGGATCTATAGGGAACTTCCTATGGAACAACGCTAAATTACCACATTCATGGCATCTACTCCCACCTACACACCTTTTAATGAAAAACACATTTCTAGGAGTCCTATTGCATAATATCATAAAAATGAAATCCTACACTATCTGAGGAGCTGGCTCACCATCCCAATGTTTTTTTGGAAAATCCACAAATGTGTTGTAGTATAACTGGAATTCAATATGGTATCGACAACAACAAGTGTCTCAAATCATACTCGGCCTAATATACCATGGTTTCAACATATTGAACATGCTAAATGAGATCTGGACACCAGGATTTGATTCTTTGAATTCCTTGAACAAAGCAACTTCTACCATCTCCATAACATGCTTGAAATGCTCCTTATAAACACCTCTTCCAGAACATTGTCGCAAGACATGTTTTCGATCTGGTATAGCACGAGACTGGTCATCCCAATACTCTATCACCTTCTCTATGATGCCCTCCTCCATCCTTTCTTTATATGCTTCTCTACAAATAAGATCCCAACAAGCAGCTTCATCATTTTCATCTATCTTTACCCTCAGTTTAGTGTATTTGTGCAGTGCTTTTCTTGAAACATGGAGCAACTTTGACATTGTTGCGACCATTCGATTTCTTGAGGTGATTCATTCCACAATAACAGTTGTAATTTCCCTATGAGCAGTGTTGATATCAGTTTTTCTTTACTTTCCAAATGCAGATGGTGTAGTTGTTACATTTTTTGTTACATTCTCACATGCATTTTTATTTTTAACATCCTTAAAACCCGACAACTTTGTGGCATGTTTCCTTTTTTTGTGTTTCATCAATCCATGTAGGATTGAGCTTGTGCAATCATTGATTATTGCTCAAAGTACAACTTGATTATGTTACTAACATGCTCTCTAATTGTCCAGTCAGGGGTTGGGTTCCTGAACTCTTCTTGAGTGGTATCATCCAACCCTCTTAAACAATTATCATTCATTCCAACATCATTGAAGATATTAATTACTCTTGAGAAATCAGAGCCTGCACTTTCCTGTGATGGCTAGCTAGGATCTATCCCTCCATAAGTTAATTGAATTTTGAAATTTTTTAGTTCTCTGACCAAATAAGGGACTTTACATTGTTCAATTTCATTGTCTTTCAATGAAAAATAAGCGAATTAGAAAATTTTAAACAAATGTAGTATGCAAAAAGATTTTTTTTTAAAGCACCAAAATTAAATGTTGTTGCAATAAAATATTCCTTAAGGAAATATGATAAGATGGTGTATAAATTACAGAGGGTTTTGAATCATTTAGAAGATCAAAATGATTATCATCATGGTTTCTTATGCATATAATTTACACTTATGTGAATCTGTATTTGATGCAACCTATGACACCCATTGCACAAACTTTAATATAAAATCCATTGGTCCACAAGTTATATTAACATAGAATCGACAATCTTTGTGTATGCTTGCAATCAATTCTCTTTTCATAAAAAATAATAACTTCATATATAAGCGTGCTAGCAAAAAATATAACTTCATAAACTATAATATTTTGATGAAATAATGATAATTGTTTAATATCTCCATGAAAATTTTAACCATAGATTCACAATTTATTTTACTTATCATATTGCAATTGTTTGTTAAAAAATTCGTAAATAAATACAAGCTCAAGAATAACATTTTATTTTACTTATCATATTTTCATTGTTAGTTAAAAAAATTAGCAAATAAATTATACAAGCTTGAATAACATTTTATTAAATACTTATCATATTGTCATTGTTTGTTAAAAAAATAGCAAATATTTATACAAGCTTGAATCTTCTCTAAATGTATTGATTTTCATATCTTTACAATGATCTCTTACATCTCATATTCAAGGCTAATGAATTCTTGAATTTTTCATAGTTGTTAATCTTCTTCGAGATCATCATTGTCATCAATGCTTAAACCCATATGATTCCTAGTCATTTGTACATGACTGTAATGTAAAGCAATTGTAATGTAATTGTAATTGTAATTGTAATGTAACCGTAATGTAATTATCACCATTATCATAATGTAATGTAATTTTAATTGTAATGTAATTATCATCATTATCATAACATAATGTAATTGTAATTTGAACACTATGAAAAAGAATATATGAATATGAAATTAAAATCATATTAAAACCGATGAAATGAGAAATAAGGC
>LPNX010152841.1:96225-106985 GCA_001517045.1 Pseudotsuga menziesii | reverse complement strand
ATTATTGGGGTGGGACACCAGCCACTTATTAACTTCTTCAAATTTTTAAGGTCACACAGTTCATTAAATGAGAAATTTCACACATTAAATGACATCGGAATATTTAAAAAAGATATCATTGGGAATCCAACATAATATTCTACAATTTGTTTTTTTACTACAAGTTGGAATTATCATGGCATATATGTGTTTTGAGGGCTTATATCTAGCACATGAGTAAAAAATCAGGTTTTCATCGCCAAATTTGGCCAAAAAGTGTTACCCACCTTCATGGAATCACCTAAGGTAAAGACGAAGTAGGATTGCATGAAGTAATAGTAGAGGCTATTAAGCTATAGCCATAACCGTTGAACAAATTGAATACTGCCATTTCCAGATGTTCAACAAATGGATTAATAACTGTCTTACTAAAAATCAAAGGTGATTAGTCTGTAAATAAAGAGGTGTGTTGTTTATAAAAGGGTGCAAAACTACACGAACATACATGTTGTTTGATAAAGAGTTGTGTTGAAGACATTTATAAGTATGCTGAGATGTGAAGGTGAAAGTCTGACTGTATAATAAATATTGAATATTAAAAGCAGATGGAGACAGAGCATTAATCATGATATTCAGTGTATAACACATAATATTTCCATTGTGGAAAAAGTATCATATTTCCAGATTTGTGAACACAGGGTGGCAGGGAGGTGCTAGGGCAAGTTAGAGCATGTAGGGGAGTAAGTTCTCCTTGTCAATTGTATCTAACTAAATATGGGGTTGTAGCCTCTTACCATTTAGAGTTGGTGAATAGGGTTGTGGGTGCATCCTGATCATTGGGAGGTGGTCTAAAAAGGAAGAAAACATATTCTTTCTATTGTAAATTATAAAACAAATTTTGCATTTAATAGAAAAATGTTTGTGGTTTTCCCAATTGGGTTCCATAATAAATAATTGTGTTCAAATTTGTTGTTATATCTACAAACCATAATTAACTAAGTAAAATAAATTTGATTTAACAGTTGTGTCACTTATTCACCCCGCTCCCCTCTTAGTGACAAGACCTGATCCATCAGGCATAAACATGGATGTTGAGACAATTTTTTATTCAATTCTATATTTAGCACAAATATTGTTTTAGTGCTAATAATGCAAGAAAATCTTAATAAACTACCCATCTATTTTAGGCTATATCTATGAAAAGATGATTATTTATTAATATCTTTGGTACATTCAAATTTGAAACAATTTTGTATTATAAATATATGTGATTACTCCTCTGTACTTTTTTCTTATGTGTGCACTTCTCAATTGATATAAGAACTTCATAATTAGGGTCCAAGGGCAAGTTGAGAAAATCCCAAAGAGAGACTCCAATGATTCAATTGGAGACTATCAAGCGGTTCTAGGAAAAGAAAACTAATAAGTTGGAAACTTGTCAATAGTAACTTAGACATGTTAATCCATATCTTACCATATTTTGTCATGTCCATCAATGTCATGATTGACCATGTGTTGCAACAACAACATTTCTTTGTTAATTGGGATCTCCAATAATAATTTGGAATGTTAGAAAAATTCACAATGTCATAATCTATAAATCTTTCAACGACCATACATTCTATGCAATCGCAACACACTCTTAAATACAATGATCCAGCAATTGGCCATACCCACACGATCTGGTTCACAAAAAATAGAGGCAACAATGATAATCTACTAGGGCCAACTTGCAGTGATATATTTGAATGTGTATGGTATTCTACTACAAGCACTATTCATTTATGAAATTACTCTTTAAAATATGAGACATGGTGCTTTAGGAACCTAATTTCAAATAGTAATTTCATGTACATATCTACACATAGTCATAACATTGTCTTTGTGGAGTTAATAGATATTTCATTACCCAATAAATATTTCACAACTATCTCAGTACTTGTTCAACCTCACCTCATTGTAACTATTTGATAAGTATTCCACTTGTTCAATATCCCCTCACTGATGAGATAAGGTTAAACATTCAATTATATATAGATTCACATACGCAATCAATTTGAAATTGCAAGAAAATCATAAGCATCGGCCAATGCTAACCTCCCAAAGACAACACAATAAGGATACTACTTGGATCCCTAATAAATCCAAGGTGGGAACTTGGGTCCCTAGCAAACTCCCCCAAAACAAGAAAATGTAAGGACATGGGTTATTAATTAAAATAAGGGTGAGATATTAGATCCCCGTGGGATTCTCCCAAGATAAGGTGATAACCTAGGTTCCTAATAAGAACTTAACATATTTATGTTTTACCATAAAGTTATGTTTGAGCATGTATTGAGAAAAGATCATTGATCCAAAACTGATGTAAAAATGTAAAATTACTCTCAAATAAAAGACTTCCATGACTGTTTAATATATTTATGCTTGATCCTGAGCTGAAAAATGAGTAGTCATATAGAACTTGTGTAATAATGTGAAATTTATCTTAAATAAAAGACTTTCTTGATTGTTTAATATATTTATGTTTCAGCCTGGACTGAAAAAAGAGAATAAATCCAAAACTTATGTAATAATGTTAAATTACTCTCAAATAAAAGACTTCCTTTATTGTTTAAACATTCTTGTCCCTTGAAATGCATAAAAGATGAACATTCTTGGTGTTGTTTTTTAAATATATCAAACCACTACCTTGTTTTATTTTACAGCTTATCATATGAAAAATCAGATATAAGCCTAAAGAATGAACCCAATCCTCCACACAGAAAGACAATAGGTATAAATATCAACTTATTGGTGAACCATAGCCCTTGAGGTAAGAAAGACAAAGAAAACAACATTACTTATAATGTATGTAATTGAAAGACCAAAAATGAGCTTATTATTTTTCTTGCAACATATGGATTTGCAAGAATTGGTGTTGATACCACATGCATGTGTGCAAGTTATGAGGGTAGTAGGTGGTTGTTGTGTCTTTTGTTATTAGTTAGAGATATTTTGTTTAAATTTTTTCATAAGTACCATCGTCATCCTCTAGTTGAAAAGTATGTTGGTAATAATAAACAAATGATCGAGAAACTTATTGGTTATATACCTCTCTGTATTACAATGAAGCTTCCATTTCATGTTGCTAAGATTATAGTGAAGTTGGCATATTCCTAATCTTCTAGATAGGTTTTAACCATATTGTATTTTCTCATAGTATATCTTGTGTTCATTGTGTGAATGGTTTTTTATTTGATTGCTTCTTTCTTTTCGATTTCAGTTCATTTTACCTTCTAAAATTTAAATTAATAAATTGGATAATTGCATAACACGTTGTAAAAATGACTATAAAAATGTAGTAAAACATGATCAAAATTCGAAAGAGTTAAGGTTCCATGTAGAGGTTGCTACTTATTTTGGTGCTCCTTGGGTGGTTTGAAATCCAAAAAGTGTCTTATTACAATGCTAAAGGTACATTTGTTTCCATTCAAGAAGGAATAGGAGAGGCCAATTAAAGCTTCAATATAATGGTGGGTCACTTTGAATCTATTAGTTGCACAACTAGAAATTTTTTAACCAAGTGTTGGCTTAGTCATGGGTGGATGGAAGGAGTGCAATGGAATTAGAAACACTTGGTAAAGTGCATTCTATTTCATTATAAATCAATATAGATGTACAAGAATAATGTTACATCAAGGAACTGACGTGTTGTCACTGTCACACAAGATGCATCTTCCTACATATATTGGTAGAACTAACATCTCCTTTCTATCCTAAACTTCTAGATGATATTATTACTTGAAATTTTCATCCTCGTCATGATCATGAACCATGTACACATTTTCTTTTCCTCAATCCCTAAAGTGCTTGGCCAAAAGCTCATTGGAAGATAATCCTTGAGGTTTTTTACCTTAAAAACCCCTTTTTTATTGGGTAACACACTTTTCCTTATAGTAGGGTGCATCACTCTCCACTTATGCACGTTTTCTGCATTATAGGATGAGTCACCAATGCACTATTCTTGTGTGCAAGGTGCGTCATTGTCTGTACAAAGGGAAAAAGAAGAATTTTTTAGAAGCCTCTAGAAGGAGACCCTCGTGGAGGTTTATCCATTCCATTTAGGGAGGATCTCACTCACCTCCCATCTTAATAGGATCCCACCTCATCCTTCTCCCATAATCCTCTCATCTCTTTCGGGTTATGAATACAAGCTTACCCTCATGGGATAGGGGAGCTAGAAGGAGAGCAACCAAATGTCGGATAAATTAAGCCAGAGGTCTGAAATTTGATGGTTTGCATATTGAGGCAAGGATATGTTGGAATGAATCTTCAACACCAAGTCTTGATATGGTTTTCATTATTTCCTCTTTGATAGTAATACATTAATGTATTCCTTTCCAATAAAGTATGTTTAATCTCATGTGTAGCATTTCTCCTTGGTCAATTGCTTAAATATATCATATTATCTTGTGTTTCCACTGGTTTCTTGTTTCTTTCGAATATTTGCAAATTGTATCTTCATCAATAAGTTGGATTGCAAAAGCTTCAGGTTAACGAGGACAATCGTTTTAAAATAGGTATGGACTATTTACATTCAAGTGATTTGATAAATCTAGGGAAAGGTTTTTATTTTTTTTCTTGTTTTGTTTTAGATCCAAACCATTTGGACTAGAGAGCTTTGTCTTTGTCCACATTGATAAAGTGTCTTGAAACATAGATTTGTATTGCTAGATATGATCTAGAAAAAAATTGTATAAACCATTGTGGGTTAAACCCATATCTCTTCAAAGCCAATTTGTCAAAAATATAGACATGCATAATGCACTATGTTTACTTGTACTTACTTTCAAGATTCATTCATTGCTACAACAAACCAGTATAGCATCACAATATGATAGAAAAACTTGAAAAAGAAACCAATACATGGCAAGAAGAAAACTTCAAAGAAGATTCAACATAATTACAGAGAATTATTCCTTCTAGGAAATGTAAATGAATTCGTTAGAAGGAAACCAACTTTACCATCAAATGTTTTTTCCATGTGGGTTTGGTTGTCATTCCTTGCATCTTTGCAATCAAGATATGAAGGATGAAGTATGCAAGTGTTAAGACGATTTTTCTGTCAAGTGGCCAACTACAGAAAAACAACCCACCTGAGGTACTTAAAGCAACCCCTCCTATGTTTGGAGTAGTTTTTTCACAAGATTAAGGCCTTGTTTCTTTTGTGTATTTTATCTTAACAAAAAAGTCTTAAAGGATATTCGAAATATTTAATGTTAAACTTCTAAAGCCTAAGAAAGATACAAACATGTCTAAACAAAAGAAATTAAAAAAAAACTAAAATTAAAAGTAACATAAAACTAAATTTTGTATCTCCTAAAACTACACTTTATCTATTAGTGTAAAACTAGTTAAAATACAAAAAGTTTAAAAGATTAATATCGTATAAAAAGAAAGGTAACTTAAAATTAACATTCCATATATATATATATGACAATTTAAAAAATAATAATAAAATTACCCTTTAACAAGTATGCAATCATATAGGCAAATTCATTTGTTTGAGAAGTGAAAGATAAAAAAATTTACACAATATACATAGTAGATATGTATAAAATGAAAGAATAGGTTAAATATGAACAAGAATTTCATATACTAGAAATATAATTCACAGGATACCCATTTATATGACTATAGCAGACTTAAACTCAGAACAACTGCAATAGTTACAACCAACTTTCATTCATTTTGTTCCATACACATCTCAATCTCAGTACAAAATATACAAAACTCTTTGGGAAAATCATTCCCTCTAACTTCTAAGAGCATTCCCCCACCCTGACACAGTCAACTTGTTGCTGCTTATATAGATAATTAGATTCCTCCCTGAAATTGCATGAAGTCTTCATGAACCTCCATTCTTCTACAATCTTAGGCTACTAATCCTTCCATATTGAAACTGCCATCTAGCTGCATCGTAGCAGAATTAACGATATTTCCTTAGTCGAGCTCAGGATTCTCCTTAACGATCTTGTCTTCCATGGCCTTCACAAATATGAGCGTTAACTTTTTTTCAACGATGCGGTGAAGATTGATGTCGATCTTATTTATTTAAACACCTGCTAATATCGATTTCAATTGTGCTATCAAACAAGGTAATTAAAGAAATCCAAATAAAAAATAGAAATATATAATATTTGAAAATAGGAAATAAAATGTAATAATAGCCTAAAGAAAATAAAATGCAGGGACAATAATAAGAAAAAATAAACTTGATATCTTCCCCGACTACATCAATGAAAAGATTTGATATATTTCATATCTTTCAGAAAGAGAAAACGCTTGTTGATTTCAATACGAGCAATAGGTAATAGCTTCCACTTTCCTATCATCCATGTGTACACCATATTGACTCACAATATGGCCCAAATATTCAACCTCATTCATCTCAAAGCACATTTTTTTTTGTCACAAATAATGGTTGACCCTTAATAATTGTAAGGTATGAGCAACATGCTTGAGGTGGATTTCTCGGGATGGGTTGTAGACCAAGGGATCATCAAAGCAAACCAAAGAAAAAGGGGCGGAGTAATGGGTGGAAGATCTTATTCACAAGGCTTTGAAATCTGCATGGGGCATTGCATCACCATTACATAGGCCAAAAAACATGGCTAAAAACTCATAATGACCCTGATGAGTGCAGAAATTTTTATTGGGTATGTTAGCCTGTTTCATCCTAATTTAATGGTATCTTGATTGAAGGACGATTTTAATGAATACTTTGGTTCCATGCAAATCACCTAATAGATCGTTAGTGATAGGAATAAGAAATTATCTTTGATACCTAACTTATTGAAATCCCATAAATATAGATACATGCACCAAGTTCCTTTTCTTTTTAGTACCATAACCACTAATTATAAACAAGAGTTGGTGATAGGATGAATGATGTTATCCTCCAATAATTTCGAATTATTTTTTTATTTTATTATTTTGGGAAAACTATGGAGATAAGGGTGTGCGTTGGGATGTTGAATGCCTTGAAATATTAGAATACCATGGTCATTTTTTACATAGGGTGGTGGCAAACCATTTCAAGCCTCAAAAACTTGTTGATATTTGGAGAAAACCCGTTGGAAGTCAAGGCGAATGTCCTGTCTGGGTTTTTCTAGAACTTGGATGGCATTGAATTGAGCAATGATGCTAGAGTGGTATTTCTTGAATAATTTCCCCATATGGTGGGGAGGAGATAGTTTTAGAATAGCCAAATGTTATCCCTTTGAGATGATGTGTGTTCCCATCTCGAGCAAAGGTAAGAGAGAGTGCCTTAAAATTCATGGTTATGGGGATCCAATTCTTGATCCATTCTACCACCAAAATTGTATCACTACCACCCATGTCAATAGAAAACATGTGGGTTTTGAGATGGTAGTCACCCATTTTAAGTTTCACATTTTCACAATGACTACCACATTTTATCATACCCCCATTTGCTATCATAATTTGAAAATTGTATATAGGACAAATATACACCACAACAAATTTTACTTTTAGGGGGGGTTGTCTTTCACCTCCAAAAGACACTTTTGGGGGTGGTTTTGGCTTTGGAGGAGGTATTTACAAAACTACCTGTAATAGTGGTCCTGGAAGAGATCAAAACTACCCCTAAAAGTGAATTTTGGGGGTGGTTCTAAGCCCCCCAAAAAGTTATTTTTAAGGGCGTTTCTAATCCCCCCTCATAGACACCTATGGGGATGGTTCCAAATCCTCCCTAAAATTCCCTATTATAAAACTTTGGGGGCAGTTACAAACCTTCCTCATAGGTACCTACAAGGGCGATTACAAACCCCCCTTGTAGGTACCTATAGAGGCATTTCTAAACCCCCCCATAGATTCCTACAAGGGCAATTCTAAACACCCCTAAAAATCCATCTTACAAATCTTTGAGGGTGGTTTTAACAAAACCACCCCCAATATCACTGATGCTAAAAGTTTGGAATTTTAAGAAAGGTTCTCGAAGAGATCAAAACCGACACTAAAAATGGCTTTTGGGGGCAGTTTTGAACACCCACTAAAAGTCCTTATTACAAACCTTTGGGGGCGGTTACAAACCCCCCCTCATAAGTACCTACGGGGGCGGTTCAAAACCCCTCTTGTAGACACCTATAGGGGCGGTTCGAATGACCCCTAAAATTCCATTCTTACAAACCTTTAGGGGAAGTTATGAAACCATCTCATATAAACCTATAAGGGGGATTTTGAACCCCCCTCATTGTAACATATAAGGGAAATTTTAACCCCATTCATAATGACATATGAAGGCAGTTTAGAACTCCCCCCTTCGTAGAAACATACAAAAATGGTTTGAAACCCCTGCTATAACCATACTAATTCATAATAAAATTTAGTTTTTTTAAAATACCAATATTGCAATATCATTAGGGAACAGAGGAATCGAACCTCAAACCTTCTGGTTGTAAGACAGACTCTCTTCCATTGGGATAGAACCCTTTAAGAATTTAAGAAAGGAACAATATTAACACTAAGATTGCATCATTTGTAATTCTAAGAAAATACAATAAGATATAAATGCAATCATGTTTAAAATCTAATTTATATTTCCAAAGACAACCATGCTTAAAATCACTCATCAGCAACCTACATGCTCATATCTATTTTCAACAGAGAACTTTTAAAAAATTGGGAAAACACAACAAAGATTATATTCAAATCAACACTATCCATAAAGCAAGTTCACTAATATATAAATAAATATACCTCAAGCTCAATAAATGCATCGAGTAGCTCTCCAACTTCTCCAAGGAATTTCCCCGTAGTCCTATCAACACATCTTAGTGTGGAATATATTATTGTACCCACACCAACAAGGCCTCCACGAACAACAAACTACAACTCATTTTTCTCACAATAAAGTGAAATTATTCTTGAAAAGATACGTGTACACTTGATGTTTCCACTTTCGTCTTTGGAAACAATGCTAAGACGAACTTCATATTTTTTATTCACTTTCAATACACCGTATGAAATAATAAACATAAAAATCAGTAGAGACAATAATAATTTCCCTCTAATATCTCACATGCATAGTAGGAACACATTGAGGAAAAGTACAAAACACATATAAAGCATACACCAATATAAATGAATTAATTGGGTAATCCAAAAGAAATCATACCCTCAATATACTTCCACCAGCAGCAACTCCTTTTATTTCATCAACATCAGCACCATGCTTATTCACATCAAAAGATTTGATTACAATCATATTGGGTGGAGCAACAAAATCTAGAGTGAACTACTTAGACTTAGTAGGATTACACATGAGTGACTCTAAATTACAGGAATCGCAAAATAAAAATCAATTGGTTGACACCTAAGAAATCAAAGGCGAGGGAATTTTTCACTTAAGTGAGCTTCCAAGTGTTCAAAATAGGACATAGGAAGAATTCCTGACTTTTCATTACATTCCATCGATCATTCTTTATTGTGCTCACCGACAAAGATAATATTGTTTTAGTAGAACCCATGTGTTTCAGATAAGACCCCAACTCTCCTAAGTAATGGTGGTTTATGTAATTTATATGATAATAAACAGGATTTGGAATCCTCTAGAAGGTCCAGGAGATTAGCACATGTTTTATCCTATGGCATATTCGAAAAACAAAAAGTACAAAAATAGTTGAATGCATAGATATATCGTTTATGGAGTGTAGTACTGATTATAAAAATGATATCTCTATATTATTGTAGGATAACTGGAAATGTGATTATAAATTAGCAATTTTCTTGGCATGTTAGGAGTATTAGAAAATAAATGACTAGAAGTGGAAAGTCTGATGCAAAGGAAAATAGATTCAGGTTCAGGAGGTCAAGGTTCTACTATTGTTTCTGCTTGAGGAAATTGACTCTCTTGGTTATACTGGACAACACCTCAGTAGTTCTCTAATTGAATTGCAATTTATTTTACCAATGCATGAACACAGACTCTTTCATATGAGACTGCCAAAGTCTCATTTCCACTCTCAGCCTTCCAAATTTCTCCTACTGCGACTAAATTTCTGAACGAATACTGTCAATCGAGTTACTATATCTCTAAGAGTAGGAAGACATAAATTATAGAAGAATAAAATCTCAAAGGATGTAGACATTGGGACAATCTTGCTAGGAAACAAACCAAGGTGATGGATAGGGAAATACACAGTCCATTTATAGAATAATAAGGTGGTTTTCCATGTGCACAAAAATAAATTGAAGAGACATTAAGAATCAATGGCATTCATGTCTGCATGATTCGAGGAAGGTGATGGATAGGGAAATACACAGTCCATTTATAGAATAATAAGGTGGTTTTCCATGTGCACAAAAATCAATTGAAGAGACATTAAGAATCAATGGCATTCATGTCTGCATGATTCGAGGAGGTTTATGCAGACGCCAAAACTTGTTGCGTGAGTTAATAAATTCAAGCCAAAGGACAAAAAGTTGAAAGCCGAAAGGATGTTGCTCAAAAGGCTTAAGTATGAAAATGACACGTCAAAGGTTCAAAATGATTTTTTACTCACATCACTTTGTTGTCATGTTGGCTGATGGATAGAAGTATGTGTGAAGTTAAGAAGGAATCCTTGGACATCATGGAAATACACGCAAAGTCATAAAATGCAATGAATATTGGCCACAATGTAGAAAATGTGATGAAAAGGAAAGGTTGAAATGATAAAAATCGATTTAGAAGACAATGCATACTAAAAATAAATGGAACCCTATAGTGCATAATAAAT
>LPNX010152841.1:15914-95862 GCA_001517045.1 Pseudotsuga menziesii | reverse complement strand
TAACTCGATAATATCATCCCAGTAGCACAATAAAGCGAATGGGAAATGGGAAACGCATGCGTGGTATTGTTATTGTGGCATGATTGCAATGCATGTCAACCAGGTGTCTCAACCTAGTCCACGCTCCTCACAGAAACCCAAGATCTCATTGCTCCATGATGAAAATCACGGCAAGGTGCCTTAGTTTCCTTTGGTTTTGCTAGTGCCTCTATCTAAACAAGTGAATTTTCTAGCATTAGCTTCAATCTGTACTGCTCTGATACTCTGATCAAGGAGATTTTGAATACTTTTATGCGCAATCTACATGTTGGAAAACTCAATTGAATAATCCCTCGGGCCTGATAGAAGAGAACATGGATGCCAACAAACTTGAGATAGAGAAAGTGAAAGAAGCCGAGCAAGGGAGGAAGGCTACCTATGTTGTACTACTGCATCTCACCTATAAATTGGAGTAGTTGGTCGTTTCCCTTTAGGACTTGGAGCATTAAAATAGCCAAATTCATAGAGTTTCCTGAAACTAAGAGAATTCAATTTAGCTGTCCTTGGTATCTGATGCACTGAAACTTGTTGTAGTGGTTCACTAATAATACCTGTAACAATATTTCTTGTCATCCATTGTTGTTCACTTAGCGTCATCTTTTAGTAGTCATGTCCCAAACATCGATTTCTAGGTAGATTTTCCAGTAGTGCTGCAGTTGAACTACCAATTTTTATGTTTTGTTTTTATCTATTTAATAGTCAATCAATTTTGTTTTATCATTGCAGGCTTAGTTTGAAAGAGCCAATGGGTTGGTGAAGGCTACCAGCTGCGAGAAGGGTCGAGATCCCTGAAGCCAAAAAACCCAAAGTTTGAAATAACAAATGGTTTGTCGAAGCATCTAGCTTTCTGCTACGAAAACAAACCAAATGGATGGATCGAGTTCCTTGCTGCGAAAAACCCCACACAAACAAAGGCGCTTGGTGGTCCCTTCCAAAGGTTGCGCGTTCCATTATTTTCCATATCAAATCTATCTATTGTTTTTCTTTATTCGTTTATGTACTCATCATCTGTTTGATCCCTTAGTCTACTGCATTGCAATAATAAGAAGTAATGCAATTTGTTTTTTTACCTCTGTTCAAGGATGCAGCAGTGGCCATAGCCAGTACATAGTTCATTAAACTATGCTTTCACGTATATTTTTAAATTAGTGACTCGAGCAAGAAATTTCCAAATTTTAAAAGGGAATTTATATATTTTAAGACAGAGGCGTTCCATTCCAGTTTTTTTTCAATTATTTGTTGGATGTTTTTTTTTAGGTTTCGGCTCTCCACATTGTAGGTAATACTTTCAGTTTGTGTGACCAGCAATGATTTAGAAGATCTAAATGCATGTACTATCAATGTATGTTCATGCCTATTGTATTGTGTTCCTCTATTTTCTTTTGCACCCGACTGCTGAAATCGGTATGGCAAGCAATCACAGAGCTTGTTTTTCTAAATTGAGAAAACAAATTTAGAGGAGATGAATTCAAACACGTCCCAGTACATAGCTAATTAAAAATTTAAAAATTAGAAAATAGTTGAATTTATGGTCTAGGCTTATGCATACACAGCGTCGAGAATGCATCTTCCTTACACCAACCCAGTATGCTCCAGCCGCACCACATACCTGGTCATGGACCGAATCCTCAAGGCCAACGCCTGTCTCCAGAAGACGTTTGTTTTTCTTTTGTACTGTCTCCAGAAGACGTCTGTTTTCTTTTGTACCAGACTGCTGAAACTGGTATGGCAAGCAATTACGGAGCTCGTTTTTCTAAGTTGAGACAACAAATTTAGAGGAGGAGATGGATTCAAACATGTCTCAGTACATAGTTAATTAAAATTTTAAAAAATAGAAAATAGTTGAATTTATGGTCCAGGCTTATGCATAAGTTGGAACTTAGGACTTACCAACTGATCTTTGCAGGTGCATCAATATTTC
This sequence comes from Pseudotsuga menziesii, assembly GCA_001517045.1. Classification (NCBI taxonomy): domain Eukaryota; kingdom Viridiplantae; phylum Streptophyta; class Pinopsida; order Pinales; family Pinaceae; genus Pseudotsuga; species Pseudotsuga menziesii. The sequence continues at coordinate 93,902 of LPNX010152841.1, read as the reverse complement.
AAATCCCATGCACCCTCATGATGCGAACACTCTATTCATTGTGGCTTGCCCCTGAGTGAATTGGTTGACTCAGGTATCGTTGCTCACATAGCATAAACATGAAAATTTGTAGCAGGGTCAACAAAAATATCCATGTATCCATCTTGCAGAAGTGACTTCCAGACAATACCAACATCTCCAAGAAACTCCAAGAAAGAAGAGAGGTTGAATACTGTGCAACTTTGAAGACTCCTCAAAGCATGTATGATCTCCATTGCTTTCCTCCATTTACCTTTGGTTACCTGCGCCTTTAATCAATGCCCAAGATCACCTGTGCGTTTAATCAATGCTCAATATCTACATTGAAGTTTGAAGGTGGTATTATGGAGTGTGTCCCATTTTTGAAGAGTTGTGACCACAATCATGTAGATTGCAAGTGCTGTGATAGTTGAGATCATAAGAGAGTTCAGTTCATAGCTATGGATGGGCTATTGAAACATAGCTCAAACACCGCCATGAGAGGAAGGTCAGGCGGTGACTAAGTGGGTGACTAAGTGGGTATGTGCTGCGAGAGTTGAGATCATAAGAGAGTTCAGTTCATATGTATGGATGGGCTATTGAAACATAGCTCAAACACCGCCATGAGAGGAAGGTCAGGCGGTGACTAAGTGGGTATGTGCTGTGAGAGTTGAGATCATAAGAGAGTTCAGTTCATATGTATGGATGGGCTATTGAAACATAGCTCAAACACCGCCATGAGAGGAAGGTCAGGCGGTGACTAAGTGGGTGGTGGAAGATAAGGCGGAAATGATAATGGCACAACCTACTAAAGAAATTATAGTGCGTTATTGGGGAGATATAGTAGCATGAGGCGGTGGCAGCAAGAGAAAGAGGCGAGGCTGAGGCGGTGGCAGCAAGAGCAAGAGCAAGAGCGTGGAAGTGGATATATCGACTAAGCATTGAACAAGGCGGTGGCAGCAAAAGCAAGAGCATGGCAGTGGATTCATCGACTAAGCATTGAACATGAAATAAAAGAATAGCATTAAATGTCTGAAACTAATGCTAATATAATCTTTAACATTATATCATAGTGTTCTATGTTTTTATGAAAAACAACCATTATCCTAAGTCCAAATTGAAAAAAAAGCAACCTCGGCCTCTATATGAGGCCAAATAAGAGAACAAAGTCAGTGATTGGTTGAGAAAAACTGCAATATATATTGATTGGTAATAAAAACGGTTCTTCATATCATCTCATAAATGAAATAGAAATTGATTGGAAACAAAGACGGTGGTTGTTTCTATGTCATAGAAAACTTAGGTTAATAATTTTGAATTGTTTCGGTTGGCGTGCAGAGTAATGCAAACGACGGCACGCCGATTACAAGAGTCCCTGCTAGCCGGGCAGGGACTAATAAGAGGATGGCATTAAAGTTTTTTAACAGAATTCAATACATGTGAGTCTGACAGGAACATGAGATCAAGAAAAAAGGAAGCAGTTGCAAAGACAATGTCAAATAAGAAGAGTGCAATATTACCAAGCCATGTTAAACAAATCTAGAAAAAGGAAGAGAATAAAAGAATGAAGACATGGGGACTATATGAAGCAAGAATATGTATGGAAGTCCAGTGCAAAATCAAATACAAAAGAGAATATAGAACTGTTTAATAAAGTAACCTCTTTTTTATTGATACCAAAGCGGAAGAAAGATCATGAAGTACGTGATCACCACAAAAATGAAAAATAGTAGGAAATCAATGACACGTGTAGTGCAAACAATAAAGATTAGAAGGAATTCATCAAATGAAGGAATTTGTGCAATAATAGAAGATAGTACATTGGAAACAGATTGCACATATGAGAAAAGGATCAAACTAACAAAAACATAGGGGGAGTATAGTAACCGGAACATATGAAGCATATAATTCATAAGTATTGACATGAATATTTTCATGAGGTGTTGAAAATCAATGATAAAGTGGGATATTGTTGAACCTTAGTATTTCCATTGATTTCAAATATTGAAAAGGGAGACATGAAAGAAAGAACATTGGATGGATGTCAAATGAACAAGAAGGATGCATGAACATTTAACAATGCATAAGGAGATATGATAGGAAGATGCATGCTCACTCTTGGATAAATAGGCTAAATGAAGTTAGCCCAAATATAACATGAAGATTCTATATAAGTTTGAACTAATGCATGAGGAAAGGCAATATATGAATCCTTGTTTGAAGAAGTTTATGAATGCAAGTTTGAAGAAATATATAAGAAGTACATCCAGCATAAAGAGGTACTTAAGGTATATACATAAATTCAAAGTGCACCCAGTCATTGTTCTTCAAGATAAAATCCAAAATAATTAGATGGAGAAAGGTTCATAAGTGCCCAAAAGGTGAAGGAATGAGATGTAGTTGAACAAGTATGCTAATCTCATAAGTGTGCAATACCCACAAGTGATGATACTTCAAGGGCACAAAACCAAACATGAAGTAATTCCAAAGTGAAAAAATCACACTAAGAAATGGGACACATATACATAAGCATCCATTAAAGCACAAACACATATGCAAACATACCACCAAGGTATTGGACTAGGGTGTGCTAAAATCCACATATTAAATCATGAGAATATAGATGCCAACAAGAGATATAATGAAGTGGTTAGATTAACCTAGAAGTAAGGAAGTACATGCGACATCAGTTTGAAGGAACCCCAATGCATGGACAAACTAGTTGGGCAAGAGTAGTATAAATAGAAGTGAAGTGGTTGTGATAAAGTAAGCTTCAAGATGAAATCAATAATAGTTTCTGAGTGTGAAAGATTCATATTTTGGGGGATCAATGGCTCATTGAACCAAAAAGAAGATATACAGCAAGGATTCAAATGCGCAGAAAGTATTGAAGGAGATCAACATAAATTGCACAGATAGAGAAAGTGTTTATCATTGAGATTTGTGATGGAAGCAACAAAGGGAGAAAAACATGATTGACATCAGAGATAAAAAATGGTTGGAGAATATTTCTATAGTAAAAGAGTCTTTTGCATATATTGTGAAGGTTTTTGTTGCAAAAAGTTGCAGAAGACGTGGATCAAAGAAGATCATAAGTAACTATAGCAAACAAAAATCAAGAATATAGAAAAGAGTTGTAGAAGAAGTAGAATAGTTGCATATGATTGAATGCACAAAGACACAGAAAGTAGAAAGAACAAAAGACACAAATTAGTGTAAGTTGCAGATTCATTGAATGTTCATAAGACGTAGGTATCTGAAGGTGTGTAACATGCATATATTCAAAGTTGCATAATACATAGATATTCGAAAGTGCATAAGATGTAGATATTCAAAGGTGCATAAGACACAAATATTGGAAAGTGAATAAGACGCAAAAAGAATATAAGAAGCATATCAAAAGGATCAAAGAGGGTGATCAAAAAATTCACAAATCATAGATATTGAACAGTGTAGGATGAAAGGACACGTATTACAAAAACTAAAAAAACATCCTTTGAGGGCAGTTGGATGAGGAAAGGAGAGGGAATTGCATGTTCCTTCTAGTTGATGTTGGTAAAACCAATGAGTTGGTGCTCATAGTCAGATTGGTGCTTGACAACAACAATTTAATGCTTACACAATGGATATAATTTCCTATAGGTTGGTTCCTATAAACTACAAGTTCATTCTTGTAAATGTAAGTTGGTGCTTGCATACTTACATTAGAGGAAATTTGGGGTCTAAAATGGGCCTTATAATAAAATGTGCCAACAATAAATTTTGTGAGTTGGAGTTCATGAACCAATAGAATTTCAATAAAATGAGTCATCCATAATGGTTGACTTGACATATTTGTCATAAAAGAAAACTACTTTTTTTGTTCATATTTTCGACATATCTCCCTGTGTTTCTACTCAAATTCCAAGCGAGAGAGATCATTTGATGTGAAATTTCATTCCACATCCAATGAGTACCCCCACTGCATACTTTTGATAGACCCCGCTACCCCAAAAACAAGAAATACCTGAAAAAATGTGATGATGATGTCCTCATCACATTTTTTCAAGTATTTCTTGTTTTTTGGGTAGCGGGGTCTAGAAAAAGTATGCAGTGTGGGTACTTGTTTGATGCGGAATTAAATTTTGCATCAAACGAGCTCTCCCGCTCAGAATTTGAGTTAAAACACGAGGATATATGTCAAAAATACGAACAAATNTTCCTCCAAAATTAATAACTATTATTTTATTATTTTAACTATTATTTTATTATTTTCCTTAGGAGGCCCATTTTAGACCTCAAATTTCCTCTAATGTCAAGTTTGTGCCTGAGTGAGCCAATGCTCACACTCGAAGACTGGTGTCTCCCATTGTAATTGGAACTATATATATATACTTCACAGGTATTTGTGCTTATATTGATTCAACCCCCCTCTCAGTATAAACAATAATTCTGACACATCCTTCATGGAATGGGTAGAAAAATAATGTTCCATTTGAGTAACCCAACATGAGAAGTGAGATCCATCAAATTTGCACATGTCAATCTTTGAGAGGTAGTGGCTTGGATTTTTGTCTTCAAAGAAGTGAGGTTGGGTTTCTAGGAAGAGAGTGTGAGAGCCCTGGTCTTGAATGTAAATAACTTCATTTACTAGATCATTGAATTCTAGAGAAAAACCCATATTTTGAGTAATAGCATTCATCACACGTTGATGGTTAATTAGAGTGTTGTTTTTTTATCCACAATGACTTTGAGTTGGTCATCCATTTCGCAAGGGGTCTTAGTTCTGAGGAGGGAAGTGATACTTATGTCCCTCTTTATACTAGGATTAAGGAGGTTGCACGCAAAACTCACAGTCTAGATTTGTCTGCACTTAATGGGGTCCTTAGAGAAAAGGATACCCCGAGTGAGGGTTCTTAAACGTGTCTTGTATCATTCAACGTTTGGGGTTTTGGAGGGCGCCCTAAATAGCTATCCCTCCATAAGTTGCTTTCCTCTATACAACCTAACATGGTGTTCCTTCAAGAAACCCTTTATAATTTCTTTCGGGCGCTTAGTGTCTTTTCCAAGTTCTTCCCGGATTGGGAATTTTGTCCAGATGATATTGTCAGACAGCTAGGGGGATTTTTGACAACTTGGGGTCTGGGGATTTTTCATAGCAAGGATTTTGTGACTGAAGCTGGCATACTTCTTGAAGCTATTACTGTGGGGTCACATTGCACATGGAATTTTTTAAACATTTACGCTCCTTACTGCAATAGAGAGGTTTTCTGGAACTCTATTTCTTCGAAGGGGTTATTAAATCTGGATCACCTTGTCATTGCAGGTGACCTAAAATTCACTATATCTGTTGTTGAGGTGTGGGGGGGAAATGCCAGATGTGACCCTTTGGGTTTATTTTTTCATAATTTGATCACTTCGTGGCATTTACTTGATGTTTCTCTTGCAAAACATGACCCAACTTGGCAGAATGGACGGGTGGTAATTGATGGTATTGGAAAAATAATCAACCATTTTCTAGTGGCTGAGAACGTGTTGCCTTTAATTCCACGTTACAGAGCTTGGGTTTGGCCCTCATAAATTTCGGATCATTTTCCTATTATTTTGGATTAGAAAGGTGTCAGAGAGAAGGTCCCATATCATTTTAGATTTAACCATTCATGGCTACAGGTGAATTATTTTGATGATTTTATTAGGTATAGTTGGCATCCACATTGTTGTTCTATTTCTAAAACTAATCCCATGTCACGTACCCATACCCCAATATCATGCGGAATTAAAAATTTCATTGAGAACTGTATTGTTCATCGAAACTCAAGGCATGGTTGCGAACCACTTCTCAACATTTCCAACACTATCACGCTCCCTCCCTTCTTCTATTGATCCATTTACCGATCTATAGGAAAACATCTCCGAGGAAATTGGACGGCGGAGAGAAAATGCAACCGAAATCAACGATCCCGCAGAATAAAACCAAATCGACAGTTCAGAATCCACCTGCAAAGATTCAACGATGTGGAAATCTCGAGTTGTGGGGTCGAAAGTTACAAAAATAGTAATATCTCCTTCCCAAATCCCACATCGGTATTAGATCAACGGTGGAAAATCATCCCACGAAGATCGACGGTGCAGAAACCTAAACTTGTGGGGTCAGGAATTATGGAAATCACAACACTGCGATTCTACATCCTGCATCTCGCATCCTGTGTCCCGTAAGTTACGAAAAGGAAGTTGCAGAAGGTGAAATGGGGAAGCCACGAACTGCGAACCAGCATCCTGGATCTTGTAGACAGCGTAAATGGAGATTTCTAGCTGGAAACTTGATTTTTCCACTGAAGTCTTGGATTGATTTCGTCATTCAGGCGATTACCAATCTGGGCAATCTATCCTGCAAATTTCGTTCGAAATGAAATGATGGAAAACATACATAATGCCTATAATTGTAGTTACTCAAATGAACAATGCATCAGTTCAATAAGCAACATGTTCATCACATTCCATCAAGTAGTTTACAATACAAGAAACATAATTGCAGAGAAGACCATAGACAAGAACACTTATCTTGAACAGAACTTGTTCCACAACCAGCTATGTCACTGCAACATTCTACCCAACCATAGGCTAGTGCGCTCATCAATCTCTCAGTGACACTGCCACCCCCGAGTTGTGCATGATTTCCTCAAGGAATAAGGGAACACTAGCAGACTCATACATAGCCACGGTGCAATAACAGTCAGCCAAGACAACATAGTTGGGTTTATCAGGCTGCAGGGTAAAATATTCCAACAAATGGGTTTCACAGGCCACTTAGCCAAGCCATCTCACAGTTGGGTATCACAGACTGAACATAGTCAAGACAACATTCACCTTTAAGGACTAGTTAACTAATTATATGGATTTATCACACTATACACTGTCAAGCCATCTCACTGTTGGGTTTATCAGGCTAACTAGCCAAGACAACATTTGCAGTTGGGTTTATCATACTATCCATCCAAAGGTTACTCATAAGGTCAAACACAACAAGACATATCCAAGCCAACATATGGGTTTATCAGGCTACCAGCCAAGCTATCTTTCCAGTTGGGTTTATCAAGATTTTAAGGAAATGGGTAGGAAGAAATTCTAAGCTAGTGAGCTCATCTATAGAGCTAAGAACAACTTCATAAGACCTATTTGTCTTGGCTTTCCCAATTCCTACACATCCAACACAAGGAAGTGTCCCCTTATCTGATTCACAGTCCCTTAGGCTACACCTTCCTTTCCAGTGCTCTTCAGGGTGTCCATAGTAGGTTTACCATCCACTCCTATCTTATCGTGAGGTTCCACACTGGGTTTGTCAAGCACATTCTACATCTCTCCCATTCCTAAGTCTTGTACATAGCTCATACTTGAACTACGGTGCACAACACAACAACCACAGGGAGACTCTGCAACACTGGCTTTACTATGGGACATGAGTAACGGGGTATCATACACTTTGTAGTTGCAACAATGCTACAACATAGCAATCACAGTCTTTCCGTAGAAAAACGCTCGTAAAACGTGAAGGATACATACATAGGAAGAGCTTCGTTGCTCCAATGCTTCTATGAGAATGGAGAACAAAGATGGTTAATTATCCCAATGAGCCATAATCATCCTACAACTCTCAAAATGTGAGAGTAAAACCAAAATGTGAACGCATGGATTTTTCCTCTCAAATTGGCATATGGTTCTGGTGTTTTCTTATCCATGCAAGGAAAACACAAAATCCAAAATCTTGAAACTCTGCCCAATTCAAAATTTCCCATCATTTTCCTTCCCAAACAATAACTACCTAAACCACCTCTAGCATAATAAATGGTTGAGAAAAGAGGACAAGAAAGAGGGTAGTTGACAGTTCTGATGGGTTCTCCTCATGACACATGGCTTTTCACCAAACTAGCTCAAGGTTAACATTCCCAACCCCTTATCCTTAGGAAAATCATGCCCCCATCTCATTGTTCATTGCATTGATATAGTTGGCTGTGGGTTTTTCATTAACTTGCATATTTACATGATGCTTACAAACGTGCTTGACTTAGCACAGAAAACATAGGCAACAACCATGATCGCCTATATAGAAAACATTAATAAATGACAGGGCCTTGGCCTTGAGCTCCTTGTCATGATTCGATATAATATTTACATCATATATACTAATGCAACGGGGTCAAAACTGGGGTGTTACATTCCCCTCCCCCTTCAATAGCATTGTCCTCAATGCTTACAAAATTGAACAAAATGATACACTGGCATCGCTTCAGTGCTCCATAGATTTGAACAAAAATGGATGTGCCAATCACATGGCATCCACTAGTTCCCATGTAGCCTCTTCAGGACTGTAGTGCTCCCACTACACCTTTACCTATCCTATGGCTCAGTTCTGGAGCATGGTGACTTTCCTATCGAGGATGTGCATTGGCTCGATTCAGAACTCTCCCTCGGGTTCCACCTGAATCACATCCCAATTTATCGCGTGGTTAGGGTCATGTATATATTTCTTAAGCAAAGAAACATGAAAAACATTATGAGCCCTAGTGCTAATAGGCAATGCAATTCTATATGTGACTGGCCCTGTTCTTTCAAGCACTTTGAACGACCCACAGTATCTGGGTGATAGCTTGGCACAACTCCCAAGCTTCAAGGAACTCTTCCTTTCCCTCACTTTGAGGTAAACATGATCCCAAATATGGAATTCTCTATTCACCCTATACTTATTTGCATAGTGTTTCTGTCTGTCCTGCGCTGCCTTTGGATTCTGCCTGATCTTTACAACCTCCTGCTCCATCTCCTTGAGAATTTATGGACCAATCACAACTCTATTCACTGGATTATCCCAAGTCACTGGTGTCCTACACCTCCTACCATACAAAGCTTCATATGGATTCATCCCCAAGGATGTTTCCTTAAAATTATTATAAGCAAACTCTACCAGGTGTAAATAAGCTTCCCAATTGGTTGGTTTGTCCATCACGTACATGCGAAGCATGTATTCAAGCACTTGATTTACCCTTTCTGTCTGTCCATCATTCTGAGGATGGTAAGCAATGCTGAAGTTCATCTTTGTACCCAAATTTGCAAACAACCCCTTCCAAAAATTGGAAGTGAACTTGACATCTCTGTTAGAGACTATTGCCTTAGGCAATCGATGCAATTTGAAAATATCCTTCATAAAGATCTTTGCAATGTCATCAGTCTTATGTGTAGACTTAACCAATATAAAATGTGTTGTCTTTGTCAACTTGTCCACCACAATCATGATGGAATCATGTTGTCTCCAAGTCATTGGAAACCCTGTAATAAAATCCATGGAAATAAATTCCCATTTCCATTCTAGAACTGGCAAAGGCTGCAACAAACCCGCTGGGTGTTGATGCTCAACCTTTACCTGCTGACATCTCATGCACCTTGAAATGTATTCAGCCATGTCCTTTTTCATTCCTGGCCAAAAGTACTACTTTCTAGCTGTAGCAATTGTCTTTTGATGCCATGGGTGACCAGAATATGGAGCTTGATGGATCTCTCCCATAACAACTCTCCTCAAATATGCTACATTTGGAATGTAAATTCGGTTCTTGTACGTAAGAATTCCATCTTCTTCCAAGTTATATCCCTCATACCTCTTATCAAGACTTTGCTGCTGTAATTTGTCCTTAATCACCACATACAATTCACCTTCAACAACATGATTAACAATCTATTGACTCAACTCCGATTGGAAAACAGTAATGGATGCCACATGCATTTCCTGCACCTTCCTACTGAGTGCATCAACTACCTTATTCTCTTTCCCTTTTATGTGCTTGATCTCAAAATCAAACTCACATAAAAACTCCAAACATCTCACTTGCCTAGCATTCAGAGTAGGCTAATTAAACAAATACTTCAGACCACAATGGTCTATCCTTAGCTCAAATCTTCTTCCCATCAAGTAATGTCTCCACATCTTGAGAGCATGTACTATGGATGCAAGTTCTAGATCATGAGTAGCATAGTTCTTCTCATGCTCCTTTAAATTTCTGGACTCATAACATATCGCGTGGTTGTCTTGCATAAGGACTCCTCGAAGCCCTTGAACACATGCATCAATACACACCACAAAATATTTCACTGGGTCTACAACTTTCAAAACCGGTGCACTTGTGAGAAGAATCTTCAACCACGGGAAGATTCCTTCACACCTCACTATCCATTCAAACTTTATTCCCTTCCTTCGCAAAGAAGTAATGGCATGTGCAACCTTGTAGAATCCTTCAATGAATCTCCTGTAGTATCCTGCAAGTCCCATAAAAGATCTTACATCTGTCACATTCCTCAGAGTAGGTCAATTCATAATGGCTTCATAGATATACCTTCCTTTGAGATAATGAGACCCAACTACTGAATTCTATCTCCATATAAGTCACACTTGCTCAGCTTTGCATACAGCTGATGTTCCCTGAGCAAGTGCAATGTCAACCTCAAATGTTCTTCATGCTCTTCCTCATTCTTGGAATAAACAAGAATACCGACAAGAAAGACAAGAAAAAACTTGTCCAAATACCTGCTGAAGACACTATTCATAAGGCACATAAAGGTAGTTGGTGCATTTGTGAGACCAAATGGTACCACTACAAACTCATAATGCCCATACCTTGTTCTTAAGGATTTCTTATGAATGTATTCATCTTTTATTCTCACCTGATGGTAACCAAACCTCAAGTCAATATTGGAAAATACCTTTGCTCCTCTCATTTGATCAAAGAGGTCATCAATCCCAGGAAAAGGATATTTGTTCTTCACAGTGACTTTGTTGAGCTATCTGTAATCAATACACAACCTGAGTGTACCATCCTTGCTCTTTACAAACAGAACTGGTGCTCCCCAAGGAGACACACTCAACCTGATATACTTATTTTCTAGCAACTCTTACAGTTGCATCTTCAACTCTAGCATTTCTGGTGTACTCATCCTATAGGGTGTCTTGGACACTGGTGCTCCTCCTAGCACAAGTTCAATTGTGAAATCAATGTCCCTATTTGGAGGGAGCCCTGGAATCTCATCAGGAAACACATTCTTGAATTCCTGCAAGACATGAAATTCCTCCAACCTAGTAGTTTCATCCTCTGTTTCCTCCAAAATATGGGATGAATATAACTGGAAACCCTTCCTACAGAACTTCTTTAACTGCATTGCTGAAATCTGCCTCACTGAGATTACCTTTGGAATACCTCTTACCACTACTAGTTTTCCTTCCTCATCCAAGCATTCAAAGGTCTTACTATGACAGTCAATCTTCACTCTGTGAGCTTCTAGCCAGTCCATTCCAATGAGAACATCATAGGAACCAAGGGGTAGAACATTCAGATCTACACAGGTGACCAATCCATTCATCACTAATGGGCACTTCTCTACCACTTCACTAACCTTTCTCTTAGTTCCAGTGGCTAGCTGAACTAACCACGATTTGCTATGCCTCGCTTTCTTGAAAGCACAAATCTCCACTCCTCTAGGAGCAATGTAACTGTGGGTAGAATGAAGGTCAATCAAAATAGAAACAAATTGCTCAACAATCTTACCTCCAACTTCAACCACAATTGACTAGTGATATTCCTGGTGGTCCTCTAGCGCTGTGTAGATTCTAGGGACAATTCTTGCTGCCTGACCCACTGTTTCTGCATCTTGAAGGTTGTAAGTTGGCCTTGCACTCTCATTATCGAGTGGGAAAGTCTTCCGCATGTGGGGTCCTCCACATATCCAACATTGGAGTGGTTCTTTGATATGTTGTGGATGTCTCGGATTTTGTCCCACCACTCTACCTAGCCGCTTTTCCATATGTGAAGGCTACTTCTACTGATTTATGAAGTTAGAAGCTTTAAAACCTTTCTTCCTTTGGTCGGACTTCTCATTCTTCTTGTCCTTCCAAGTCTTCTAATAGTTAGGTTTGCCTCTTCTTTGCTCATAGCAGTACTTAGCTTTCCTTATTGCTTCCTCCAGAGTTCTATGCTCATAAAACTCAATTTTGTCTTTGTAATAGTGAGGCAACCCACTCAGGAAACACTGGATTTTCACCTTTTCATTCTTGATGTACTTGACATACCTTAACAATTCCAAGAAATTATTTGCATACTCTTCCATGGTCTGTTTTTCCAATATCAGCTCATGGAACTCCTTAATCTTGTCATCGTAGTACCTGTCAGAGAGATATTTTTACTTGAAGTACTTCTGGAACTATTTTTGTGTTGTTTCCACACAATTTTCCTTTCATTAATCTTCTTCACTTGCCTGTAGCGCTCCCACCAAATGGATGCCCTTCCATTCAGATTGAATATGGAAACACTTCCCTTGATATTTCCTGAATAATCCTGAACCTGAAAATACTTCTTTATCCCAAGAAGCAAAGATTCAACCTCTTGTTTAGTCTTTACCTCACAATTAAATGTAGGAGGTTTAGCCTTCTTGAATTCATCTCGAGATCAATCCTTGTGGTGCATCTTTCTCCTGCTCTTGTGAGAATAAGAGTCGAAATCCCTATTGGATTCTTCTGAGTCAGATGACCCACTAGAAGACCTTCTTCTTATTCTTCTTTGGGTACTTATCTTACTACCTTATGGATTTTTTGGACGTCATCCTGAGCTCATACGTCACTAGATGTTTGTCAAGCTTTGCAACATGGCAACATTCAGCTGATGTTTCTCTTCTTGAGCTTTAATCAGGATTCTCATGGTGGCTGCAATGTCCAGTGGTGTCTCTTGAAATCTCCTTCCATTAGACTCTATATCATGACTTCCGGCTTGAACGTTTCCCCCATAGCATCTTGCGCATGCTCGTAGGAATCTCGTGCCTCATATCTGTCATAGGTTCTCATGGCTAAGCCAACAAGCCAATTTTCCAAAATGTACTATGCCTCTGCAAAAATATGTTATCGACACCATTTGTTAGATACATAGTAATTCAAAATCAAAACCATTCCACTTACTGTTACCCAACCTATGCAGGCCCAATGCTCTAACCAACACTATTGATACCACAATGTACCATAATGTAGTATATTGTAAGTTGGTATCAGAGGGTACTCTTGACTGCTTTTTTTCCCATCCAGGCCCAATGCTGCAACCTGCAGCTCTGATACCACAATGTCACGTACCCATACCCCATTAGCATGCAGAATTAAATATTTCATCGAGAACTGTATTGTTAACCGAAACTCAGGGCATGGTCACGAACCACTTCTCGACATTTACAACACTGTCACACTCCCTCCCTTCTTCCATTTATTAGTTTAGCAATATTTAGGAAAAAATCTCATAGGAAATTGGACGACATAGAGAAAATGTGACAGAAATCAACGATTCCAAATGATCCCGCAGATTAAAACCAAATCGATGGTTTAGAATCCACCCGTAAAGACCAAAGGTGTGGAAATACCAAGTTGCGGGGTCGAAAGTTACAAAAATAGTAATCTCACCTTCCTGCAACCCGCATCCCACATCTATATCAGATCAACGGCGGACAATCATCCCGCGAAGATCGACGGTGTGGAAACCTAAACTTGCAGGGTCGGGAATTGTGGAAATCGCAACGCCATGATCCCACATCCTACATCCCACAAGTTGTGGAAATGAATTTGTGGAAGGGAAAATGTGGAATCCACGATCTGCGAACTCGCATCCTGCATCCCGTAGACTGCGTAAATGGAGATTTCTAGCAGGAAACTTGATTTTTCCACTAAATTCTTGGATCGATCTACTCATTCAAGCCATTACTTATCTGGCCAATCTATCCTGCAACTTATTTTGAAAATGCAATGATGGAAAACATACATAATGCCTATAATTTCAGTTACTCAAAGGAACAATGCATCAGTTCAATAAGCAACATGTTCATCACATTCCATCAAGCAATTTGCAATACAAGAAACATAATTCAAGAGAAGAACATAGACAAGAACACTTATCTTGAACATAAGTTGTTCCACAACCAGCTATGTCACTGCAACGTTCCACCCAACCATAGTCAGCCACACCGCCACCCCCAAGCTGGGCATGATTTCCTTAAGGAATAAGGGAACACTAGTGGACTCATACATAGTCACAGTGCAATAACACTCATCCAAGCCAACATAGTTGGTTTATCACACTGCAGGGTAAAAAATTCCAACAGATGGGTTTCACAAGCCACTCAGCCAAGCCATCTCATAGTTGGGTATCACAGACTGAACACAGTCAAGCCAACATTCACCTTTAAGGACCAGTCAAGCCAATAGATGGGTTTATCAGACTATACACAGTCAATCCATCTCACTATTGGGTTTATTAGGATACCTATCCAAGCCAACATTTGCAGTTGGGTTTATTAGACTATCAAGCCAAAGGTTACTCACCAAGTCAAACACAAGAAGACACGGCCAAGCCAATAGATGGGTTTATCAGGCTACCAGCTAAGCCATCTTTCCAGTTGGGTTTATTAGGCTTTTAAGGAAACAGGTAGGAAGAAAATATAAGTTAGTGAGCTCATCTATAGAGATAAGAAAACTTTCACAAGACCTATCTGGCCTAGCTTCCCCACTGTGTACACATCCAACATAAGGAATTGTCCCCTTCTCTGATTCACAGACCCTCGGGATAAACCTTCACTTCCAGTGCTCTTCAGGGTGTGCATAGTAGGTTTACCAGCCACACTTATCTTATTATGAGGTTCCACACTAGGTTTATCAAGCACATTCTACATCTCTCCCATTCCTAGGTCTTGTACATAGCACAGACCTGAACCAGGGTGCACAACACAACAACCACAGGGAGACTCTGCAACACTCACTTTACTCTAGGACACAATTAACGGGGTCTCATACACTCTGTAGTTACAACAATGCTGCAACACAACAATCATATTCTTTCCACAGACATACACTCACAGAATGCGAAGGATACATACACATGAAGAGATTCGTTGCTCTAGCTCTTCTACGCGAATGGAGAACAAAGATGGTTAATCAGCCCAATGAGCCATAATTTTCCCATAGCTCTCAAAACATGAGAGTAAAACCAAAACATGAATGCATGGGTTTTTCCTCTCAAACTGGCATATGGTTTTGGTGTTTTCTTGTCCATGCAATCAAAACACAACATCCCAAAACTGGAAACTCTGCCCAATTCGAAATTTCCCATACTCTTTCCCTCCCAAGCAATAACTATCTGAACAACCTTCTGGAAAAATAAATGGTTGAGAAGAGAAGAAAAGAAAGAGGGTAGTTGACAGTTCTGATGGGTTCTCCTCATGACACATGGTTTTTCCCCAAACTGGCTCAAGGTTAACATTCTCACCCCCTTATCCTTAGGAAAATCATGACCCCCTCTCATTATTCGTTGCATTGACATAGCTAGCTATGGGGTTTTCTTTAACTTGCATATTTACATGATGTTTACAAACATGCTTGACTTAGCACAAAAAAAATAGGCATCAACCATGATCTCCTATAAACCAAACATTAATAAATGACAGGGCCTTGGCCTTGAGCTCCTTGTCATGATTCGATATAATATTTACAACATATATACTAATGCATGGGGGTCAAAACTAGGGTGTTACATGCCATCTATACTTTGCTTATGAAACTTAAGGTTCTTAGAGTGGTTGTTATTCCTTGGGTGAAAAAGAGGAAATTATAACATAAACATGCTTTGGTGGAGATTGAGCAGCAGATCCGTGATCTCCTTATTTTGACCCCGACCGGAGTTTTATCTGTTGATGAGATGGTGCTGCTAACGGAGCGGTGTTGCAGCCGCAACATTTTCCCAATTTCTAAAAAAAATTGGACCCTCCTTTACTTTGAATAAGTTGGTTTTCAGCCTGGTTTTAGTCTGATGATTGTTGGTCTATGGATTTTGGAACAATGTTCAGCTCTTTGGATTGCTGTTAATAGATCTGTGTTTCCTTTAAAAAGATTGAAAGAATCCCCTCCCTAAATCGAGCTCATCATTGCTATTGGATGCTTTCAAAGCCTTCCTGTATCGGGAGTTAATTCGTTTGATTGTCCTGCCGTTACGGTTGATTTTCGGGTTTTGACTTTCTTTGTCGTGCCGACCGTTGCGGGTGATTTTCAGATCTTGATTTTCTTTTTCGCGCCAACTGTTGCGGAAGTTGGTTACTTTGTATTTCACCATTGCGGGTGGTTGACAATTCCTTTCTGTTTCGGGTGTTTTTTTATTTCGCGTCGGAGGGGGATGAATACTTCCGTGGCCGACGTTGCGGACGGGTTATGGTTTTGGACTCTGCTGTTGCGGATCATTTGGAATTCTGAGTTTTCGTTTCCCGCCGACCCATGTATATCGGAGCCCTTTAGAATGTTTCCTCCGTCGTTGCGGGCATGTCCAAGTTTCTATATTCCGATGAAGAATCTCAGGGTAGCCGATGTGAGTTTACGATCATTGCTGTATCGGGCTTCCCATTGTTGCGGATGAAGTTTAACTTACGGACGCCCGGAATTGCGGAGGAGTCCGAGTTCTCAACTCCCGATCTCAGTCCTTGCTGACGCCCGATTATTTGATTTTGCGTGCTCTATTCGTCGTTGCGGGTGAATGGAGGCTGGGAACCATCCGCCGTTGCGAAAGATCTCATGTTGTCACCGCCCTTTTCACTTGCGTTCCCTGCCCAATTTGACCCATCACACGTGCGATTTTTTTTATATATTCGGGGGCGTGGTTTGGATTTTTATTGTTGTTTTTGCGCCCGAGTTGTCGTTATCCTCTCCGTGCTGCCGACCTTGTGAATCTTGGTGGAGCTCCATGCTTGTACCCGCGTCCAGCTGTCGTTTGGAAGCTCAACCTTTGTCGCCTTAGCAGCTGCGCATCATTGCCAGGAAGGATCATAACCGCCTTACCTAGTGTTTTTCAAGGTTTTGATTGGGCGAATGTTTGCTGTGGTGGGGTATTACTAGGGGTGTGTACCCGGTTCCCTTTCGGACTGCCCACGGAGTTTTTCACCCGAGGCTAGGGTCGCCATAGTAGTTTCCCTGGTGGTTTGCGACCACATTTTGAGCATTTCCGGGGGGATAGCCGTTTGCGGTTAAGAGGGGGGAAGTCGTCTTCTTTGATAAAGCCCACGCTTCTATTTATTTACCTCGGCCATTTTTAGTTTCGTCCTGCGCGTTGGAGGAAGGCATGGTGCAGACGGCCGTTATGCCGCCTGCACCTGTTTTTTATCCTTGTAATATTGAGGTCCGTCGATAAGTTCAATGGGGTTTTTTCCGGTGATTTGATGATGAATACTCGGCTGGTCAGTTCCCCTAAAGTGTTTGCCCATTGTCGAGCCCTAACCTCTGCCCGCGCTGCGCAGTTCATCATTTTCGGCCGCCTACAACCCTAGGGTTTTGCCGTTTTTTGTCTGCGATTGGGAGATAGCATGGGTGGTGTTTTTGGTGAAAGCGCCGTGTGCAACAAGCTAATGTCGATACCCGCAGTGCAATAAATGCAGTTTAGTATTATGCAGTTGACTGACATTGCTTATTATGTTACAATAATGGGCTAAGTATATTTCATGCTGGTAATGCTGATAATCAAGGCAGAGTTGAGTTATTCATACATATGATGCTTTCTTTTCTTGCTTGCACATTGACATAAGATAATAGCCAATGGCACAATATTGCACGCTAGTCCAATGCTTCAGCCTGAAGGGCTTATGTTTGAATTTCATTACAATAATGATACACTTGAAAGAATAAACTGCTTGATGTCTTAATGTTTTACATGGCAGGAAGAAGCCGACCTTACAATGTCCAAAAGGCAGAAAAGGAAGGCCCCTATGGTAGAAGAGCAATCAGCACTAGAGGTCGTCCCACAGATAGAATATATATATGAGGACACCCAGTGTATCTCTGGTATTGAGCCTGAGTATAAATGGGGTGAGATATACAGACTGATTTCCCGTAGGGAAGTCCCAAACATAGCTCTTAAGGAAGAACCCATTTATGCCAACATTGAAAAATCCGCCATCATGAAGGTGGCTACCAGACCAGAGCTGTTCCCTTGCTCTAATGTAATGAGATGGATTATGCCACACACAAACAACAACACTATGCTTATAGAAAACTTCGAAGGACAGGGCTATGCTGCATTTATCCCTGGATATGTGGCATTAGCTTACCACCTGCCAGAGCCTCAAGTGTTCCTGTCAAACGATTGGTTAGATAACCTCAGGATGGATTTAGTGGAAACCCTGAGAAGAATGCTCTTACCAGGAAAGCTTTATAGACATAGAGCAACTGAGGATTATGATACAGCGAGCTTAAGAGCTCCTTACAGGTTTATAGCCCTGATGCTAAATCGGATTTTTGGTAGAGCCAATGGTAGACTCTTCAAATTGGAGTGGATACCCCTTATGTTCCATGTGGCCACAGAAGGAACAATTTTTAACTGGGCCAGCCTGGTATCAAGTAGTCTCTCTTCTTGTGTAGCTGCAGCCTTGGGAGGAGGAGAAGCCCGAAAGAAATCCAAGTTCTATATGAGTTCCATTCTGATAGACTGCATACTATGCCACAAGCCTTTCCCCGGTCTCAAGTGTGCCTGGGATAGGGAAAGAATGCCCGTATATGCAGCCTACAACCCATTGTGGGCTCATCAATACCACAGTTCTTACAAAGAGATCTGTGAGCATTTTATTATGCCACTATACACGCTTATCTTCCGGAAGGAATGTGACTGCATGTCTGAAGAGGCTATGCAGGTAATAGAGGAGTATGGAGATTATTTCTTGACAGAGAATGGTATGTACCTTAGAATGTTTGGAGGATCAAAGACACCTTATCTGCTGCCAAAGTATGCAACAGATTATATAATCCATAAAGAGGCGGTTAGACAGGTGTTTATTGACGGAGTTGGTCATTTCTTGTTCTAGCACAAGAAAACTGCATATCCGCCTTTACCATTCAAGCTGGGTAGCTGTAGATTCACCAATGTGAAGCAAACTTCGGAATTTATACAGGAACCAGGGAAGTTCCATTTTGGGGAAATTCCTTTTCGGGGCAATGATACTCATGGTAGAATGGCTGAGCACTGCAAGAAGCACAAATTCTTTTATGAGTACGCCCACCATTTTGATAGAGATGAATCTATTTTCAGGAGTGCACCAAACATGACGACACTTAGTAGAAGATTCAAACCGAAGTACACCACCAAGGGTGGAAAAGGGAGTGAGCAAGATAAAGCTGAGCAGGCTAAGGCTGAAGAGGTCACCAAAAGGATAAGAGAGGAGGCTTAGAGGCTGAAAAATGAGGTTGCAGAATGGCTGCAGAAGGGAGAAAAAGAGAAAAGGAAAGCTTCCCAGGAAGAAACTAAACTAGCAAAAGAAGCAACCAGAGAAACAGAAGAAGCTTCTAGGGAAGCAGCCGAAGAAGCACAAAAGAAGCTAGAAGAAGAGCTTCGAGAGCAGGAGGCTGAGAAGATAAAGTTGACACAGCAGCAAGCCTCAGAGACCCCATTAGGGTAGAGTCAGGAAGAGGAAAATCCTGAGGTGCAAATCCTTCAAGTACCTACTACCATCACTCCCTCAACTCCTTCGCTCCAGCTAGTGCCCTTCGTCCAGAAAAAAGGGGAAGAAGTCCCTGATTTCAGTATTGTTTATTATGACAGGGCCACTAAAAGAATCATGAGGAGAACCGAAAAGAAGGTGGAGGTGAAAGACCTATCAGGGAAACTGGTCACAGATACAGTGGTCATGTTAGGGACAGACAAGGATCCTTTGTTCACGATAAGAGCAGGGACTGCACTAATCGATGCCTCCGCTGATAACCTTAACAAGTTAATGGTTGACCTAGAGTCAGTTAAAAAGACCTCTGCTCAGCTAAAGGATACACCGAGACAAGAAATAAATGAAGGTAATAGACTAAAGAGGAAGTATGAACACACGCTAAGGGAAATGGAATCAACAAAGGGAGAAATCCATGCCCTCTAGATAGAAGCGCAGGCCAAAGAAACAACACAAGAGGCTCTAGAAAACGCGCAGCAGGAAGTTCAAGATCTCAAGAATGAGAAAGAGCAGTTGAGGGAAAAAGTGGAAGAGCTGGAGGCGTAGCAGACTGTCATTTATGAGTCCAATACCTCATACACCCAAGAACTGCAAGCGAAGCTAGCTTCTCTGACTGCTAAGCTGGAGACAGCAAAGGAACAGCAGGTCGATCTACAGCCATTTAAAGAATATATAATGGCTCAGAAAGTTAAAATGCTACAGCTGCAAACGGATTTAGAAGAAGAGAGATGCAAGGTCCTGCAAATGGACAGCAAGTTAGAAGAGATCATAGAAACTTCCTCCTATTTCATAGACAGGTCCCAGGATGTGCTGGAAGTTTTGAAGGCCAGAATGGTAGGACCAGAATATGATGCAGAGATCCCAGAAGGGATAGCAGTCAAAGATCATCAAACCCTCAGAAAAGATCACAGCCTGGTATAGTTTGCCATAAGCACGGCTGAAGACTTTAAGAAGACTGTCAAGAGGACATAGGTGGCATGTTCGGAATATTTTAAAAGGTTCCTCAATGCTTACAACCACTGCCAAACAGAGGATGAACTTAGATTTGAAGAGTTCCCGGATCATGAGACCTTTGTGGAAGTATTGCAGAAAAGGAATCAAGATGTAGAGGCCAGGATGCAGCAGATTCAATCCATTGATGCCATAGTACTCAAGAATGAGGTGGGCCATGCAGCCGTTAGCATACAAGTTCTAGAAGACCAGCTTCGGTTGAGCCCAGCAAGGATCGAGGCCATCAGGAACCAAGTCGACAAGTTTGAAATTAGCATCCAGTTCCTAGAGCCGTGCACTTTTGAAGGCCTCGCTGCTGAAGCAGCAGCATGGAAAAAATTCCTTGAAAGCCAAGCGGGACCCTCTTCATAGAGGACCGGTCCACTTTGTATTAATTTAATGTTTTGTAAAATATTTTTGGGAAAAATGAAGTGATGGGAAAACCAAGGGTTGGGAATCCCAAAGGTCACTTTGGGCAGCCCAACCAACTTTTGCCTTTTGTATAAAAGTAGGAAACGTAGAGAAGAAAAGGGATTTTTTCCCCAGTAAGACTGGAAAGTTGTTGTAAGAAGAACTACTTCCTTTTGCAATAAAAATTACAGTTTTCCTATTGAAAGAAGATTGGTGGGATTTCAAATGTTTTGACATGGATAATCGAAAGATGAACTACTTCGTTTTTTCAGCATTGTATCCATGAATCGTAAGATCATTCTAACTTTATGACCCTTGTCTTTGTTTAATGATTTCTGATTTATTTTATGAAATCTCTACCATGAGTAATGTATTCTTGTCATAAACAATTAGCTATTTAGTTGTGAAATATCTTTCGTTGTTCATGTGTGTAAAAGTTAATGTCAGCTATCTGTAATTGCTTTTATTATGCGTGCACATTCACATTACTCATATATGTTAATTACAAGTTCGCTCCCCGGGGATAGGAAAGGTAGATAGATAGGTAGGCATATGGATAGGTAGTCATTTCATTTCTGCATGAGTGTTTCAGATGCATGGTGAGCCTAAGATGAGAGGTAAGAACCTGCGCATCACTTTGTGAATGCTCCTTGCATCCTGCACCACCCTGCATTCAGTTAGATATCTGCATTTCATTCTTAAGTCAAAAAAATACAAATTACGGTGGACCGGGCTGCAACCGGTAAACCCTTGTTGTTACTTTGACCTACGGTAGCCGGACCGCAAACCGGATGGATTCCCTATATTAAACAGTCAACGGGCTAGTTGGGAACGTTGATTGGGGAGAATCCCTTACTGTTGTTGCCTACGAATTTCCAAGCCTCAACAGATTTGGCGCTAGAAGGAGGGCCACCAGTATAGGCTGGCCGTGGAACTTAATTTCCTGAGATTATCCTACCAGCATATATTTGAAGCTTTCGACCTAACCCAAGTGTCCAATGTTTCCGATACCATCCTTGAGAGATTGTTTTTTCCAGTGATTTATCTGTTTACCTTTGCTTATGGCTGGCAATCAACCCAATCCTTTGCCAGCATGGAGAGCCAGGTCACCTCTGAACCTAACTCCTCCTTTGCACAATTTACCTCAAGCCTTTGACAAGCTCTTGCCTAAGTTTGACCCTGAGGAAAGGATTGTTGTAGAGGATCACCTCCAAAGCTTTTACCTAGCATTAGAAGGGCTAAGGGCTGGGGAGTATGAAGATGTGGTCTGCAGATTGTTCCCTCACACTCTGAAAGGAGCAGCAACATCTTGGTATTTCAGTCTGCCTGCTAACTCCATTCCTGACTGGGACACCTTTGAAAGCGTTTTCAGAAGTAAATACACAACTCAGAAGACACATGCCTCATTGATGAAAGGGCTTGGTTTGTTAAGAAAAGAGAAGAATGAAAAGGTACATAGTTTCACTCAGAGATTCTCATTGTACTTAAAAAAAAATTCTGCTGTAGACAGACCTTGAGACAAAGTTTTAATTGAGTATTATACCTCATCCCTAGGTCCTGAGCTGGCTATGTTTACCAAAATGAAAGTCAAGCCTACATTGGTGGAAACTTATGAGGAGGCCGAAAGAATAGAGGCAAAAAGTGAGAGTATAGAGGATTACCCTGATTCATGTGAAAAGAAGACCACTGTAAGAAGAAGCTCACTGCTGTTTAAATCTAGAGAAGATCAACCACATGATTATCATGAGATGATGAAAGTGCTTCAGAAAATGTCCAACCAAATCATAGATCTGGAAAAGGAGAGGGACATTCAAAAAACCAACAAGCCACACTACCCAAAAAAGGAAGATAATGACCAATGGAAAGTCCCACCTCCTAATTTGGCATCAATAAACATAACAGAAATAGGAGGGGATAATTTCTATACCTTTCATCAACAACCTCATTCTGAGAAGAAATGTCCTCAATGGTTACATTCAATGACATTGGTGATGAATAAGTTGTTGGATCCAGAATTGACTAGGGACAGTGGTGAGGAAGAAAAAGAGAAACAGACCATAGTAAAACCAGATGATGATAATATGTTTTCATGGAATGGTAGTTCGTTGTTTAACACGGAAGAAGACGTTATCAAATCTCAATATACTCCCACACCCACGAAAGATGAAAACCCGACCATTGAGAACAATACAAGAATCTCGAAGGTTCAAGATTCACAAGAGGAAGTAAGGGGGCAAGCTGAGGTAAAAGCTAAAGATGACATACCTAAAGATATTCTTGGCAAACAAGAAACAGAGCCACTCATTGAAATTGCCAAGCCGATGGAAGATGATGAGGGAGGAAAAGCTGGTAAACTTAAAGAGGAGTTACCCATAAAAAACCAACCTGTGGAAGAAAAGATTGAGTTGATTAAGATAAAGAAAACCAGCGCTCCACCTTTCCTTGTGACTCTTGAGATTTTAAATCATAAGGTGCATAATTGTTTGGTGGACTCTAGATCTTCCATGAATGTTATGCCCCTGGTAGTCTGCAAAAATCTTAATGGGTAGCTAAAACCTACTATTTGGGATGTCACTCAACTTGACAAAACTAGTGTCAAAGTAGTAGGGGAAATGGAGAACGTTCTGATTCGATTATCTGCAAGTAAAAGGACATGTCATTACATTGACATCATAGTAGCAGACATACCTGATGGTTATGGAATGATCTTGAATCGAGATTGGACAGCAAGACTAAAAGGGTACTTTGCTTCAGATTGGTCTCACTTGTGGTTACCTCAGAAGGGTAGCCCGAACCTGATTACGATTCTAAGAGAACCCTATATGAAGCACAAGGTCACTAAGCTAGAGGAAGAAAATGAATCTGCTGATTCTGTTTTGGGAAACTATCTCACTGAGTGTAAGCTGAGACATCATACTTCAAGAAAGGCTAATCCTATGATGGATACCCAGCCTGAGCTCCTTCAACTCCCTCAGGCTGAAAGAAATGACTGCAGGATCTTAGATATGGGTTCTATTTCAATAACAGCACAGTTGGACCATGGTTAGGCAATCCACGTCTAAATCCAACTCATTCCTCAGTTTTCAGATTTATAAATTTTCAGGAATGGGCAAAATTTTTGTTTTTCTTTTGTACTTAAATAAATTGCTTTGATGCTTATGTTGTTTTCTTATTTTAGTGCCTTGATGTTTTCTTTCTTTTGATTACTTGCTCGGCTGCTGTTTTCCTTATAGCTTTACTAGTTTTCCTTTGATTTTGAATAAGAGGAAAACTTTTGGTTGCAATGGGAACATCAGGGTTCTTTGTTAACTAAAATCTTGAGCGAAAGACTGTGCTTAAAAGTATAGAATGTCTTCTAGTAACCGTATTCCTAACTAACAGAGCATTCATTTGAAGTCTTACTTAATCCCTGTAAATAACTCAGAAGTGAAAAAGGTCTGAAGTACTATTTCAAGGCTCCATTTATTTCACATCTTAAATACCCAAGGGAGTGACAGCCAAAGACCCATGGAAAGGAAGCAGAGTGGAACAGTTTATCATATACAAATGATCCCATGCCATAAATTAAGAAAAGGCTAAAAGATATGAAGAGTCAAATCTCCTGAAAGAAACAAGACATATCAAAGCAAAGCTCGAAAAGCATTAATCTCAAAGCATAAAGTACCAAATGGCCACGAGATCCTCTCCGTCCGTGAACTGAACTACAAAGTATAGTGTTCACACAAAAGGACACTATGGGATAGAGGATCCTAAATTAAAATTCAGTAGGAAAGGCCTACAGGAAGACTCATATCAAAAGAACTAAAGTTCAAGAAAGAACAAAAGTGCAAGTTGGCATGGGAATGAGGAACAAAAGGATAATGTTGTTACTCTCTGTCACAATCCTATGGTGTCTAAGCTGTAGCTACCAAAGGGAAGGTAAAATAAAACTCATCCATTTGGCCTCAAAAGATTTATTCAGACCTGAAACACCACTGATGTTACCTTTTCCCGAAAAGATGGAATTCTTATAAATAATTTAATGCATAAGTTTGCTTTCTTAGGAATGCAGACATCTAGAAGTTTTTGATTTTATTTAGACAGTATTAAGCTGGGAGAGAGAGTTAATTCAGAGATCTGGGATTCACCAGGTAGTCGCCAATTGTTGCAGGTGCAACATTTTCCCAAATTCTAAAAAAATTTGGACCCTCCTTTACTTTGAATAAGTTGGTTTTCAGCCTGGTTTTAGTCTGATGACCGTTGGTCTATGGATTTTGGAACAATGTTCAGCTCTTTATATTGCTGTTAATAGATCTGTGTTTCCTTTAAAAAGCTTGAAAGAATCCCCTCCCTAAATCGAGCTCATCATTGCTATTGGATGCTTTCAAATGCTTCCTATATCGGGAGTTAATTCGTTTGATTGTCCTGCCGTTACAGTTGATTTTCGGGTTTTGACTTTCTTTGTCGCGCCGACCGTTGCGGGTGATTTTCAGATCTTGATTTTCTTTTTCGCACCAACTGTTGCGGAAGTTGGTTACTTTGTATTTCACCGTTGTGGGTGGTTGACGATTCCTTTCTGTTTCGGGTGTTTTTTTATTTCGCGTCGGAGGGGGATGAATACTTTCGTGGCCGACGTTGCGGACGGGTTATGGTTTTGGACTCCGCCGTTGCAGACCATTTGGAATTCTGAGTTTTCGTTTCCCGTCGACCCATGTATATCAGAGCCCTTTAGAATGTTTCCTCCGCCGTTGCGGGCGTGTCCAAGTTTCTATCTTCCGATGAAGAATCTCAGGGTAGCCGATGTGAGTTTACGATCATTGCTGTATCGGGATTCCCATTATTGCAGATGAAGTTTAACTTACGGACGCCCGGCGTTGCGGAGGAGTCCGAGTTGTCGACTCCCGATCTCAGTCCTCGCCGACGCCCGATTCTTTGTTTTTGCACGCTCTATTCGTCGTTGCGGGTGAATGGAGGATGGGAACCATCCGCCATTGCGAAAGATCGATGTTGTCACCTCCCTTTTCACTTGCATTCCCCGCCTGATTTGACCCATCACACGTGCGATTTTTTTTATATATTCGGGGGCGTGGTTTTGGATTTTTATTGTTGTTTTTGCTCTTGAGTTGTCGTTATCCTCTCCGCGCTGCCGACCCTGCGAATCTTGGTGGAGCTCCGTGCTTTAACCCACATCCAGCTGTCGTTTGGAAGCTCAACCTTTGTCACCTTAGCAGCTGCGCATCATTGCCAGGTAGGATCGTAACTGCCTTACCTAGTGTTTTTCAAGGTTTTGATTGGGCGAATGTTTGTTGTGGTGGGGTATTACTAGGGGTGTGTACCCGGTTCCCTTTCGGACTGCCCACAGAGTTTTTCACCCGAGGCTAGGGTCACCATAGTAGTTTCCCCGGTGATTTGCGACCACATTTTGAGAATTTCCGGGGGGATAGCCGTTTGCGGTTAAGAGGGGGGAAGTCATCTTCTTTTATAAAGCCCGCGTTTCTATTTGTTTACCTCGGTCGTTTTAGTTTCGTCCTGCGCATTGGAGGAAGGCATTGTGCAGGCGGCCGTTATGCTGCCTGCACCTGCTTTTTATCCTTGTAATATTGAGGTCCGTCGATAAGTTCAATGGGGTTTTTGCTGGTGATTTGATGATGAATACTCAGCTGGTCAGTTCCCCTAAAGTGTTTTCCCATTGTCGAGCCCTAACCTCTGCCCGCGCCGCGCAGTTCGTCATTTTCGGCCGCCTGCAACCCTAGGGTTTTGCCGTTTTTTGTCTGCGATTGGGAGATAGCATGGGTGGTGTTTCTGGTGAAAGCATCGTGTGCAACAAGCTAATGTCGATACCCGCAGTGCATAACCATGCTAATGTATTTTTCCGCGAGTGGCATAAGCTATTGTTTTTTTTATCCTTGCTAAAGCCATGTCTGAGTTTGGATAGATATAGCTGCACCTTGTGTTTGAAATTTAAGCATTCGCATTACGAATCGTTTTTATTGAAAAATTTGGCATACTGTGCAATAATGTAAATTTAATGCTAGGCCAGTTGATGAATAAATGCAGTTTAGTATTATGCAGTTGAAGGACATTGCTTATTATGTTACAATAATGGGCTAAGTATATTTCATGCTGGTAATGCTGATAATCAAGGCAGAGTTGGGTTATTCATACATATGATGCTTTCTTTTCTTGCTTGCACATTGACATAAGATAATAGCACATGGCACAATATTGCACGCTACTCCAATGCTTCAGCCTGAACGGCTTATGTTTGAATTTCATTACAATAATGATACACTTGAAAGAATAAACTGCTTGATGTCTTAATTTTTTACATGGCAGGAAGAAGCCGACATTACAATGTCCAAAAGGCAGAAAAGCAAGGCCCCTATGGTAGAAGAGCAATCAACACTAGAGGTCGTCCCACAGACAGAATATATATATGAGGACACCCAGTGTATCTCTAGTATTGAGCCGGAGTATAAATGGGGTGAGATATACAGATTGATTTCCCATAGGGAAGTCCCAGACACAGGTCTTGAGGAAGAACCCATTTATGCCAACATTGAAAAATCCGCCATCATGAAGGTGGCTACCAGACCAGAGCTGTTCCCTTGCTCTGATGTAATGAGATGGATTCTGCCACACACAAACAACAACACTATGCTTATAGGAAACGTCGAAGGACAGGGCTATGCTACATTTAGCCCTGGATATGTGGCATTATCTTACCACCTGCCAGAGCCTCAAGTGTTCCTGTCAAACGATTGGTTAGATAACCTCAGGATGGATTTAGTGGAAACCTTGAGAAGAATGCTCTTACCAGGAAAGATTTATAGACGCAGAGCAACTGAGGATTATGATACAGCGAGCTTAAGATCTCCTTACAGGTTTAAAGCCCTTATGCTAAATTGGATTTTTGGTAGATCCAATGGTAGACTCTTCAAATTGGAGTGGATACCCCTTATGTTCCATGTGGCCACAGAAGGAACAATTTTTAACTAGGCCAGCCTGGTATCAAGTAGTATCTCTTCTTGTGTAGCTACAGCCTTGGGAGGAGGAGAAGCCCGAAAGAAATCTGATTTCTATATGAGTTCCATTCTGATAGACTGCATACTATGCCACCAGCCTTTCCCCGGTCTCAAGTGTGCCTGGGATAGGGAAAGAATGCCCATATATGCAGCCTACAAACCATTGTGGGCTCATCAATACCATAGTTATTACAAAGAGATCTGTGAGCATTTTATTATGCCACTATACACGCTTATCTTCCGGAAGGAATGTGATTGCATGTCTGAAGAGGCTATGCAGGTAATAGAGGAGTATGGATATTATTTCTTGACAGAGAATGGTATGTACCTTAGAATGTTTGGAGGATCAAAGACACCTTCTCTACTGCCAAAGTATGCAACAGATTATATAATCTATAAAGAGGCGGTTAGACAGGTGTTTATTGACGGAGTTGGACATTTCTTGTTCCAGCACAAGAAAACTGCATATCCCCCTTTACCATTCAAGCTAGGTAGCTGTAGATTCACCAATGTGAAGCAAGCTCCGGAATTTATAGAGGAACTAGGGAAGTTCCATTTTGGGGAAATGCCTTTCCGGCGCAATGATACTCATGGTAGAATGGCTGAGCACTGCAAGAAGCACAAGGTGTTTTATGAGTACACCCACCATTTTGATAGAGATGAATCTGTTTTCAGGAGTGCACCAAACATGACGGCACTTAGTAGAAGATTCAAACCGAAGCACCCCACCAAGGGTGGAAAAGGGAGTGAGCAAGATAAAGCTGAGCAGGCTAAGGCTGAAGAGGTCACCAAAAGGATAAGAGAGGAGGCTCAGAGGCTGGAAAATGAGGCTGCAGAATGGCTGCAGAAGGGAGAAGAAGAGAAAAGGAAAGCTTCCCAGGAAGCAGCTGAACTAGCAAAAGAAGCAACCAGAGAAACAGAAGAAGCTGCTAGGCAAGCAGCCGAAGAAGCACAAAAGAAGCTAGAAGAAGAGCTTCGAGAGCAGGAGGCTGAGAAGATAAAGTTGACACAGCAGCAAGCCTCGGAGACCCCATCAGGGCAGAGTCAGGAAGAGGAAAATCCTGAGGTGCAAATCCTTCAAGTACCTACTACCATCACTCCTTCAACTCCTTCGCTCCAGCTAGTGCCCTTCGTCCAGAAAAAAGGGGAAGAAGTCCCTGATTTTAGTACTGTTTATTATGACAGGGCCACTAAAAGAATCATGAGGAGAACCAAAAAGAAGGTGGAGGCGAAAGACCTATCAGGGAAAATGGTCACAGATACAGCGGTCATGTTAGGGACAGACAAGGATCCTCTGTTCACGATAAGAGCAGGGACTGCACTAATCGATGCCTCCGCTCATAACCTTAACAAGTTAATGGTTGACCTAGAGTCAGTTAAAAGACCTCTGCTCAGCTTAAGGATACACTGAGACAAGAATGAAATGAAGGTAATAGACTAAAGAGGAAGTATGAACACACGCTAATGGAAATGGAATCAACAAAGGGAGAAATCCATGCCCTCTAGATAGAAGTGCAGGCCAAAGAAACAACACAACAGGCTCTAGAAAACGCGCAGCAGGAAGTTCAAGATCTCAAGAATGAGAAAGAGCAGTTGAGGGCAAAAGTGGAAGAGCTGGAGGTGCAGTAGACTGTCATTTATGAGTCCAATACCTCATACACCCAGGAACTACAAGCGAAGCTAGCTTCTCTAACTGCTGAGCTGGAGACAGCAAAGGAACAGCAGGTCGATCTACAGCCATTTAAAGAATATATAATGGCTCAGAAAGTTAAAATGCTACAGCTGCAAATGGCTTTAGAAGAAGAGAGATGCAAGGTCCTGCAGATGGACAGCAGGTTAGAAGAGATCATAGAAACTTCCTCCTATTTCATAGACAGGTCCCAGGATGTGCTGGAAGTTTTCAAGGCCAGAATGGCAGGACCAGAAGATGATGCAGAGATCCCAGAAGGGCTAGCAGTCAAAGATCATCAAACCCTTAGAAAAGAGCACAGCCTGGTAGAGTTTTCCATAAGCACGGCTAAAGACTTTAAGAAGACTGTCAAGAGGACACAGGTGGCATGCTCGGAATATTTTAAAAGGTTCCTCAATGCTTACAACTACTGCCAAACAGAGGCTGAACTTAGATTTGAAGAGTTCCCGGATCATGAGACCTTTGTGGAAGTATTGCAGAAAAGGCATCAAGATGTAGCGGCCAGGACGCAGCAGATTCAATCCATTGATGCCATAGTACTCAAGAATGAGGTGGGCCATGCAGCCGTTAGCATACAAGTTATAGAAGACCAGCTTCGGTTGAGCCCAGCAAGGATCGAGGCCATCAGGAACCAAGTCAACAAGTTTTAAATTAGCACCCAGTTCCTAGAACCGTGCACTTTTGAAGGCCTCGCTGCTGAAGCAGCAGCATGGAAAAAATTCCTTGAAAGCCAAGCGGGACCCTCTTCATAGAGGACCGGTCCACTTTGTATTAATTTAATGTTTTGTAAAAGATTTTTGGGAAAAATGAAGTGATGGGAAAACCAAGGGTTGGGAAGCCCAAAGGTCACTTTGGGCAGCCCAACCAACTTTTTCCTTTTGTATAAAAGTAGGAAACGTAGAGAAGAAAAGGGATTTTTTCCCCAGTAAGACTGGAATGTTGTTGTAAGAAGAACTACTTCCTTTTGCAATAAAAATTACAATTTGCCTGCTGAAAGAAGATTGGTGGGATTTCAAATGTTTTGACATGGATAATCGAAAGATGAACTACTTCATTTTTTCAGCATTGTATCCATGAATCGTGAGATCGTTCTAACTTTATGACCTATGTCTTTGTTTAATGATTTCTGATTTATTTTATGAAATGTCTACCATGAGTAATGTATGCTTGTCATAAACAATTAGCTATCTGGTTGTGAAATATCTTTCGCTGTTCATGTGTGTAAAAGTTAATGTCAGCTATCTGTCATTGCTTTTATTATGCGTGCACATTCACATTACTCATATATGTTAATTACAAGTTGGCTCCCCGGGGATAGGATAGGTAGATAGATAGGTAGGCATATGGATAGGTAGTCATTTCATTTCTGCATGAGTGTTTCAGATGCATGGTGAGCCTAAGATGAGAGGTAAGAACCTGCACATCACTTTGTGAATGCTCCTTGCATCCTGCACCACCCTGCATTCAATTAGATATCTGCATTTCATTCTTAAGTCAAAAAAATACAAATTCTGGTGGACCGGGCCGCAACCGGTAAACCCTTGTTGTTACTTTGACCTACGGTAGCCGGACCGCAAACCAGATGGATTCCCTATACTAAAAAGTCAACGGGCTAGTTGGAAACGTTGATTGGGGAGAATCCCTTACTGTTGTCGCCTGCAAATTTCCAGACCTCAACAAGCGGAAGAAGCGTAAAGAAGATATTTTGTCTATTGAAGTTTCTTCTATTAGGCTTAAGAGTAGGGAATTTTGGATCTCCTTGGGGGATGAAAACTCTAAGTTTTTTCATCATTATGCTAGTGCTCATAGAAATACAAATGTTGTATGGGATTTGATATATCATGTAGGCAATACTATATCAGATGATGATGCATTAATGGAGGAGGGGAAATTTCATTTTGAGCAGGTTTGTTGTGATGAGGAACCGGTGACTTTTGTAGAGTAAACTTGAGGTTCTTAGTCTCTATCCTAAAAAAAATTCGGGATGATGAGGCTGAACATATTGGTAGACCTATTAATATGTCTGAAATTGAAGTTGTTCTCCATGGTTTTGCAAAAGACAAGGCACCAGGGACGAATGATTGGCCTATTGAGTTTTATCTGGTTGTTTTTTATCTTCTGGGAAATGATAGTTTACGAGCCATGGAATATAGCAGGGTTCGAGGTTGCATTCCATCAGTTCTGAATGTGACTTACATCGCCTTGATTCCCAAATGTTGTAAGCCACAACATTTTGCTGATTTTCGTCCCATATAGCTTTGTAATTTGACTTACAAAGTGATTACCAAGATCCTTTCTGATAGGTTGAAACCTTTTCTTGCTGAGGTTTTATCAAAGGAACTTTGTTTTGAAGAAAATACAAATCCATGAGGCGGTGTGGATCACATAGGAGGTCATGCATTCTGTTAGAGTTAAAAATTTGGAAGCTCTCATACTCCAGATGGACATAATAAAGGATAACGATCGTGTCAATTGGACCTTTCTAACACCGGTTCTGTTGTAGATTGGCCTATCAACGGATGTTGTAAACTAGATCATGGAATGTGTTTCCATAACAAACTTTGTGGTTTTGATCAATGGAAGTCCCTCTTCTTCTTTATCTGCTAGCTGAGGACTACATCAGGGGTGTCCGTTATATCCATTTCTGTTTCTTTTGATGGTTGAGGGGTTGAGCCTTATTATACACAGGGAGAAGCAATTGGGTAGGATCCGTGGGATTAATCTATCCTCCACATTGTCGATCAGCCACATTCTATTTGTATATGATGTGGTGTTGTTTGGTTTTCGATCCTGTGCATAGTGGAAACAATTTAGACTCGTTGTTGATCTCTTCATGGCTGCTACTGGTATGGCAATTAGTTCTGACAAATTAGCTTTTCTTTTTAACAATTTGTCTTCTAGCATTCTCAACCAAGTTATGGCGGTTTTTCCCTATAGGATGGAGCCCATTCAATGTGGTTTCAAATATCTTGGATATTGGATAAAGCCATTGGATTAGAGGGTGGCGAACTGGGCTTGGTTGATTAAGAATTTTGAACAAATAATCAATCACTAGACTTTTATATTTTTATCTCTTAGGAGTCATCTTGTTCTCCTTAAGTCAATGTTGGGGGCATTACTGGTTTATTGGTTCTCCCTAATGAAAAGTCATTGCTTTGTCATGAGTTCCATTAGGATATTGATGTAAAATTTTCTGTGGGGTAGTTGTGCTGTCAAGAAGGGATTTCACATGGCCAGATCGGATTCATCGACTTGTCCTTATGTGCTAGGAGGATGGAACATTAAATATTTACGAGGGTTCAATGATGCTTTAAGGGATAAAATTTTGTGGCCAGCAGGCACTAGAAGTGACATATGGAATCAGGTGTTGAAGGTAAAATATTTGAGAAAGTCTTCCCTTTTGGATTGGTTCAGATTGGGTTCATACTCTGTTCACAACACATCCATTATCTTGAATGGGTTCCTTCGCATTCTTGGGTGGATTTGTAAATCTTTATGTTGGAAGGTTGGTTCTGGACAATCTCTAAATATTGGAATTGACCTTTTGGTTGGGATGGAGGGCTCATCCACACTATTGCAGTCTCTGATCAATTATTTGCACAATTATGGCATTATGACCTTGGACCAAATTTACACCCCCACCTCTGGCATTGCTTTTGAATCACATTGGTTGTTAGCTGATGATCTTGAATTGGGTGGTTCATGGAGGGTGGAATGGGATTCTTATACTGCGGCTCTATGATCTATTGGCTTAAATCTCTCTAATGAACCTAATGTTGTGAATTGGTCATACAACAAAACCGACAGACATGTTAGAGATCGTACAACATATATTTTCATTGTTGTTTCTTCTTGGGACATTGCACAATGTTGGCATCGGCAAGACTTATGGAAATGGAGGATTCTTGAGAAAATTAAATGTTTTTCTTGGCTTTGCATGAGAAACCAAGTTATCACCTGGGACAATTTGATCAGGAAGGGATGGATCGGTCCTAATTTTTTCCACCTGTGTCGCTGCGATGGTGAGTCTGTACAACACTTATTTGTGGATTTTTCTTTTGGAATTGAAGTTCATAGATAAGTTTTTAAACAATTTGTTTTGGTTCATTGCTATGGGGAAACTGGGTTGTTGGATGTATTAGCTGATTGGGTCAAAAAGGTGATAAGCCTAGTTTCATGTTGTTCTTTTGTAACTACGCCATTTGGATGTGTAGAAACGCCTGGATTTTTTCTGGGAAACATCCTTTGGTACATGCTACGGTTCTTTTATGTTTTGAATTGGTTGCAACTTATCCATCCACGGCTGGGAGATGCAAATTTA
Organism: Pseudotsuga menziesii; assembly: GCA_001517045.1. NCBI lineage: Eukaryota > Viridiplantae > Streptophyta > Pinopsida > Pinales > Pinaceae > Pseudotsuga > Pseudotsuga menziesii. The sequence goes on along the minus strand of LPNX010152841.1, from coordinate 59,986 downwards.
GGAATATTGGTCCTGGGCCTTAGTGTTTTGATTCCATGGGTTTCATTGATGGAGCATCAACCCACAATGCAGGTGGTGCAGATTTAGTTTTATACATTGGTAGAGAACACTTCTACTTGATCAAGTTGGGATGTGGACATAGTGCAAACTCCAAGGCTGAGTTATTGGCCCTCTATGGTCTGGTATCTGTTGCTAGTGTTATGGGGCTACCCAAACTCAGGGTTCATGGGGATTCAATTATGGTCATTGATCGAGTAAATCAGAGAAACAACACGATGGCGCTCATTCTTGAACATTGGTCCAATAGAATTGATGTTTTAGTAAATGGTTTCATTCCTTTTACCTATCAGCATATATATCGTGAACACAATCAATTGGAAGATCAACTCTTGAAGGAGGCATGGGAGCTTACTGCTGGTAATTTTATAGTACAAGAATTTGTGGAGGGAGTATTGAACCATGAAGTTACTGAAAATATCTATTTTTCAATAAAATTGTGAAACATGAATTAGGTTTTTTTGTCTCAGTAGGTGGGCGAAACTTTTTTGTTTTTTATGGTTTGTGTAGAACCTTGCTAGTTTTGTCAATAATTTGTTAATATCCTGTGAAGTATCTAGGAATGAAATGATTGTTGCTCGATGTAATGGATGGCATATCTATTTACTAGTTTGTAACAGGTCCTTTGTTTTAATTAAAAATGACTGAACTTGTTTCTCTCTAAAAAAAAATAGAAGGGAAGGAAAATATTATAAAAAGAGATTATAAAATTGAATTGTTACAAAAAAACACATATACTATGAAACGAGAACTCAATATAGTTCTCGTTTTTCTCTCTCCTAATTTTAGTAGCTACTTTTACCTCCATTTCAAAAAGGGTTGATACCAGTATCACACATTTTCATTTCGAGGCATTTTTTTGGGCCTTTGAATCATCTGTCGTAAATATTTTTAATTTCTATTTTCAAATGTGTTTTTTTTAAATTTAACAAAATAACATACATTTAGAAGCTAGTTATAATGAAAAACATATACATTTTGCAATCTTTTCTTTAAAATAGAACATTTTTATGGACAAAATAAGATATTTTTATTGACAAAATTGTAAAAAAATACAGAAAATAAAGACATTTAAAACCATTTTCAATGAATTTTGAGAGATTTTTTTATAATAATGATACTGTTTAATATTACTTTCCAAAAGGTGACGATTTACATAAATTCAAGAAAAACTATACCATATATTTGTAAATGACAAATTAAAAACATTATATATAGAAATTTTATTTCTAAAATAAAATCTAAGAGTCAAAGCATTACTAATATATCTTATCAAAATATTGTTAAATTTAACATTTTCATCAAGAAATGAAACTAATCAACAATATTGTGTAGGACAAATTCTTCATATAAATTGGAATTTTATGGAGCTTGGATTTCTTTGCGGACATCAATGTTGTCTTCCATTGGGTCTTTTATGTCACTCCTTTCAAATCTCTTTCTTCATATCTTAATTTTTTAACCACTCCATTATAATTCAACATCTAACTATGTTTACCTTCACTATTTTCATTTATTAAAACATATTCATAACTCTCATTGATAAAGCTAAGAATATTAGACTTTTACATATAGTTAAAATATATAAAAATATTAAAAACAAAACAAACAAACAAGATAATATTAAAAAACGATAATGTTTTAAAAATATTAAAAACAAAAATAAAAAAATTATTTCATAAAAAAAAAATAAACACATTAAAAAAAACAAAACAAAATAAAAAACACAAATAAAATAAGAAAAACAAAAATAAACGTAACAAATAAGAAAAAAATATAACAAATAACACATAAAAATAAACAAACAACCACAAAAAAAACCAAAAAACAAATTAAAAAAAAAACCAAAAAAATAATATGATAACAAAGACAGTATCTAAAAATGTTAAGGAGGAGTGATGCAATTCGGAGAATTGCGCCACCCTCCCTACCCATTTTACCCACCACCTCCGTCGCCACTGTGCCGCCACTCCACCGTACCTCCATACTTACTCCGCACTCAACCCTTATACCTCCCATCCACTGCATGTAACACATTATATGTTATATTATATAACATATAATATATTATATTTTGTCTTATATATTTATGCCATAGGCATTTTTCTCTATGAGATTTGCTTTGTAAACACTATTCATTTTATTGACATTGCAATCAATCACAATTCACCACTTATCTTTATTTTCTTCCAATTAGAATCTACCATGATTATGTTGTTGCAGTTGCGTCTTCAAGAGGTTCGCGGGTATGGTGGTGACTTACCTCCGGGTGGTCAGCCAAGTTGTAACGCAGTTTTTCAGGTGCGCCTCCCGCTCTATTCAACTAAAAATGTACCTTATTTATCCATAAAGAAGATTAGAATAAAAATCTAGCAATGTAGCTATGTCCACCAGAACACTACATACATCTCTATGCACTGGAACTGGACACATTATTTCTCTAGTTTGAAGAGATCTGAAAATGGGGAAAATGAAGATGGAGATGAAACGCATCCAAAACCCTAGTCACCACCAGGTTACTTTCTCCAAATGCAAGAACAGATTGCTAAAACAACAAATTTTACTTTTAGGGGGGGTTATCTTTCACCTCCAAAAGACACTTTTGGGGGTGGTTTTGTCTTTGGAGGAGGTCTTTACAAAACCACCCCTAGTAGTGGTCCTAAAAGAGATCAAAACTACCCCTAAAATTCAATTTTGGGGGTGGTTCTAAGCCCCCCCAAAAGTTACTTTTAAGGGCGTTTCTAATCCCCCCTCATAGACACCTATGGGGACAGTTCCAAATCCTTCATAAAATTCCCTATTATAAAACTTTGGGGGCAGTTACGAACCTTACTCATAGGTACCTACAAGGGCGGTTACAAACCCCCCTTATAGGTACCTACAGAGGTGTTTCTAAACCCCCCCATAGATTCCTACAAGGGAAATTATAAATGCCCCTAAAAATCCATCTTACAAATCTTTGAGGGTGGTTTTAACAAAACCACCCCCAATATCACCGATGCTAAAAGTTTGAAATTTTAAGGGAGGTTCTCGAAGAGATCAAAACTGACACAAAAAATGGCTTTTGGGGGCAGTTTTGAACACCCCCTAAAATTCCTTATTACAAACCTTTGGCAGCGGTTACAAACCCCCCTCATAAGTACCTACAGGGGCGGTTCAAAACCCCCCTTGTAGACACCTATAGGAGCGGTTCGAACGCCCCCTAAAATTCCATCTTACAAACCTTTAGGGGAAGTTATGAAATCATATCTTATAAACCTACAAGGGGGGTTTTGAACCCACCTCATTGTAACATATAAGGGAAATTTTAACCCCCTTCATAATGACATATGAAGGCAGTTTAGAACTCCCCCCTTCGTAGAAACATACAAAAATGGTTTGAAACCCCTACTATAACCATACTAAATCATAATAATTTTTTTTTTTTTTAAATACGAATATTGCAATATCATTAGGGAACAGAGGAATCGATCCTCAAACATTCTAGTTGTAATATAGACTCTCTTCCATTGGGCTAGAACCCTTTAAGAATTTGGGAAAGGAACAATATTAACACCAAGATTGCATCATTTGTAATTCTAAGAAAATACAAAAAGATATAAATTCAATCATTCTTAAAATCCAATTTATATTTCCAAATACAACCATGCTTAAAATCACTCATCGACAACCTACATGCTCATATATATTTTCAGCGACCTAGAGAACTTTTAAAAAAATGGGAAAACACAACAAAGATTATATTCAAATGAACACTATCCATCAAGTAAGTTCACTAATATATAAATAAATATACCTCAAGCTCAATAAATGCATCGAGTAGCTCTCCAACTTCTCCAAGGAATTTCCCCCGTAGTCCTATCAACATGTGTTAGTGTGGAATATATTATTTTACCCACACCAACAAGGACTCCACGAACAACAAATTACAACTCATTTTTCTCACAATAAAGTGAAATTATTCTTGAAAAGATACGTGTACACTTGATGTTTCCACTTTCATCTTTGGAAACAATGCTAAGACGAACTACAATTCTTTTATTCACTTTCCATACACCGTATGAAATAATAAACATAAAAATCAGTAGAGACAATAATAATTTCCCTCTAATATCTCACATGCATAGTAGGAACACGTTGAGGAAAAGTACAAAACTCATATAAAGCAGACACCAATATAAATGAATTAATTGGGTAATCGAAAAGAAATCATACCCTCAATATACTTCCACCAGCAGCAACTCCTTTTATTTCATCAACATCAACACCATGCTTCTTCACATCAAAAGATTTGATTACAATCATATTGGGTGGAGCAACAAAATCTAGAGTGAACTACTTAGACTTAGTAGGATTACAAATGAGTGACTCCAAATTACAGGAATCACAAAATAAAAATCAATTGGTTGACGCCTAAGAAATCAAAGGTGAGGGAATTTTTCACTTAAGGGAGCTTCCAAGTGTTCAAAATAGGACATAGGAAGAATTCCTGACTTTTCATTACATTCCATCGATCATTCTTTCTTGTGCTCACCGACAAACATAATATTGTTTCAGTAGAACCCATGTGTTTCAAATAAGATGCCACCTCTCCTAAGTAAGGGTGGTTTATGTAATTTAGATGATAGTAAACATGATTTGGAATCCTCTAGAAGGTCTAGGAGATTAGCACATATTTTATCCTATGGCATATTCATAAAACAAAAACTACAAAAATAGTTGAAGGCATAGATATATCATTGGTGGAGTGTAGTAGTGATTATAAAAACGATATCTCTATATTATTGTAGGATAACTGGAAATGTGATTATAAATTATCAATTTTCTTGGCATGTTATGAGTATTAGAAAATCAATGACTAGAAGTGGCAAGTGTGATGCAAAGGAAAATAGATTCAGGTTCAGGAAGTCAAGATTCTACTATTGTTTCTGCTCGAGGAAATTGACTCTCTTGGTTATACTAGACAACACCTAAGTAGTTCTCTAATTGACTTGCAATTTATTTTACCAATGCATGAACACATACTCTTTCATATGAGACTTCCAAACTCTCATTTCCACTCTCAATCTTCCAAATTTCTCCTACTGTGACTAAATTTATGAACGAATATTGTCAATTGAGTTACTATATCTCTAAGAGTAGGAAGACAAAAATTATAGAAGAATAAATCTCAAAGGATGTAGACATTGGGACAATATTTCTAGGAAATAAAACAAGGTGATGGAGAGGGAAATACACAATCCATTTATAGAATAATAAGGTGGTTTTCCACGTGCACAAAAATCAATTGAAGAGGCATTGAGAATCAATGGAATTCATGTCTGCATGATTCGAGGAGGTTTATGCAGACGCCAAAACTTGTTGCGTGAGTTAATAAATTCAAGCAAAAGGACAAAAAGTTGAAAGCCGAAAGGATGTTGCTCAAAAGGCTTAAGTATGAAAATGTCACGTCAAAGGTTCCAAATGATTTTTTATTCACATCACCTTGTTGTCATGTTGGTTGATGGATAGAAGTATGTGTGAAGTTAAGAAGGAATCCTTGGACATCATAAAAATACATGCAAATTCATTAAATGCAATGAATATTTGCCACAATGTAGCAAATGTGATGAAAAGGAAAGGTTGAAATGATAAAAATTGATTTAGAAGACAATGCAAACTGAAAATAGATGGAACAATATAGTGCACAATAAATACAATAAGAGGATGGCATTAATTTTTTTTTACAGAATTGAATAAATGTGAGTCTGACAGGAACATGAGATCAAGCAAAAAGGAAGTAGTTGCAAAGACAATGTCAAATAAGAAGAGTGCAATATTACCAAGCCATGTTAAACGAATCTAGAAAAAGGAAGAGAATAAAATAATGAAGACATGGGGACTATATGAAGCAAGAATGTGTATGGAAGTCCAACGCAAAATCAAATACAAAAGAGAATATAGAAATGTTTAATAAAGTGACCTCTTTGTCACTGATACCAAACGGGAGAAAGATCATGAAGCATGCAATCAACATAAAAATGAAAAATAGTAGGAAATCAGTGACACATGTAGTGCAAAAAATAAAGATTAGAAGGCATGCTTCGAATGAAGGAATATGTGCAATAATATAAGATAGTACATTGGAAACAGATTGCACATATGAGAAAAGGATCAAACTGACAAAAGCAGAGGGGGAGTATAGTAACCTGAACATATGAAGCATATAATTCATAAGTATTGACATGAATATTTTCATGAGATGTTGAAAATCAATGATAAAGTGGGATATTGTTGAACCTTAGTATTTCCATTGATGTCAAATATCGAAAAGGGACACATGAAATAAAAAACATTGGATGGATGTCAAATGAACAAGAAGGACGCATGAACATTTAACAATGCATAAGGAGATATGATAAGAAGATGCATGCTCACTCTTGGATAAATAGGCTAAATGAAGTTAGCCCAAATATAACATGAAGATTCTATGTAAGTTTGAACTAATACATGAAGAAAGGCAATATATGAAGCCTTGTTTGAAGAGGTTTATGAATGCAAGTTTGAAGAAAGACATAAGAAGTACATCCAACATGAAGAGGTACTTAAGGTATATACATAAATTCAAAGTGCACCCAGTCATTGTTCTTCAAGGTAAAATCCAAAATAATTAGATGGAGAAAGGTTTATAAGTGCCCAAAAGGTGAAGGACTGAGATGTAGTTGAACAAGTATGCTAATCTCATAAGTGTGCAATACCCACGAGTGATGATACTTCAAGGGCACAAAACCAAACATGAAGTAATTCCAAAGCGAAAAAATCACACTAAGAAATGGGACACATATACACAAGCATCCATTAAAGCACAAACACATATGCAAACATACCACCAAGGTATTGGACTAGGGTGTGCTAAAATCCACATGTTAAATCATCAGAATATAGATGCCAACAAGAGATATAATGAAGTGGTTAGATTAACCAAGAAGTAGGGAAGTACATGTGACATTAGTTTGAAGGAACCCCAATGCATGGACAAACTAGTTGGGAAAGACTAGTATAAATAGACGTGAAGTGGTTGTGATAAAGTAAGCTTAAAGATGAAATTGATAAGAGTTGCTAAGTGTGAAAGCTTCATATTTTGGGGGATCAATGGCTCATTGAACCAAAAAGAAGATATACAGCAAGGATTTGAATGCGTAGAAATTATTGAAGGAGATCAACATAAATTGCACAGATAGAGAAAGTGTTTATCATTGAGATTTGTGACAGAAGCAACAAAGGGATAAAAACATGATTGACATTGGAGATCACAAATGCTTGGAGAATATTTCTATTGTAAAAGAGTCTTTTGCATATATTGTGAAGGTTTTTGTTGCAAAAAATTGTAGAAGACGCGGATCAAAGAAGATCATAAGTTACTATAGCAAACACAAATCAAGAATATGGAAAGGAGTTGTAGAAGAAGTAGATTAGTTGCATATGATTGAATGCACAAAGACACAGAAAGTAGAAAGAACAAAAGACACAGATCAGTGTAAGTTGCATATTTTTGAATGTGCATAAGACATAGGTATTTGAAGGTGTGTAACATGCATATATTCAAATTTGCATAATACATAGATATTCAAAGGTGCATAAGATGTAGATATTCGAAGGTGCATAAGACACAAATATTGGAAAGTGAAAAAGATGCAAAAAGAATAGAAGAAGCATATTAAAAGGATCAAAGAGGGTGATCAACGAATTCAAAAATCATAGATATTGAACGGTGTAGGATGAAAGGACATGTATCACAAACACTAAAAAAAACATCCTTTGAGGGCAGTTCGACGAGGAAAGGATAGGGAATTTCATGTTCCTTCTAGTCGATGTTGGTAAAACCCATGAGTTGGTGCTCATAGTCAGGTTGGTTCTTGACAACAACAATTTAATGCTTACACAATGGATATAATTTCCTATAGGTTGGTTCCTATAAAATACAAGTTTGTTCTTGTAAATGTAAGTTGGTGCTTGCATACTTATCAGGTTTGTGCTTGAGTGAGTCAATGCTCACACTTGAAGACTGGTGTCTCCCATTGTAATTGGAACTATATATATACATATACTTCACAGGTATTTTTACTTATATTGATTCAACCCCCCTCTCAGTATAAATAATAATTTTGACACATCCTTCATGGAATGGGGAGAAAAATAATGTTCCATTTGAGTAACCCAACATGAGGAGTGAGATCCATCAAATTTGCACATGTAAATCTTTGAGAGGTAGTAGCTTGGATTTTTGTCTTCAAAGAAGTGAGGTTGGGTTTCTAGGAAGAGAGTGTGAGAGCCCTGGTCTTCAATGGAAATCACTTCATTGACTAGATCATTGAATTCCATAGAAAAGCCCATATGTTGAGTAATAGCATTCATCACACGTTGATGGTTAATTAGAGTGTTTTTTTTTATCCACAATGACTTTGAGTTGGTCAACCATTTTGCAAGGGGTCTTGGTTCTGAGGAGGGAAGTGATACTTATGTCCCTCTTTCTACTCGGATTAAGGAGGCTGCACACAAAAATCACAGTTTGGATTTCTCTGCACTTAATGGGGTTCCTAGAGCACAGGATACCTCGAGTGAGGGTTCTTAAATGCATATTGTATCGTTCAACGTTTGGGGTTTTGGAGGGCACCCTATATAGCTAGCCCTCCATAAGTTGCTTTCCTCTATACAACCTAACATGGTGTTCCTTCAAGAAACCCTTTGTGATTTCTTTTGGGCACTTAGTGTCTTTTCCAAGTTCTTCCCAGGTTCGGAATTTTGTGTAGTTGATGTTGTCAGACAGCTAGGGGGATTTTTGGCAGCCTCGGATCTAAGGATTTTTCAATGCAAGGATTTTGTGACTGAAGCTGGCATAATTCTTGAAGCTATTGCTGTGGAGTCACATTGCACATGGAATTTTCTAAACATTTACGCTCCTTACTGCAACAGAGAGGTTTTCTGGAACTCTATTTCTTCGAAGGGGTTATTAAATCTGGATCACCTTGTCATTGTAGGTGACCTAAAATTCACTATATCGGTTGTTGAGGTGTGCAGGGAAATGCTTGATACAACCCTTTGGGTTTATTTTTTCACAATTTGATCACTTCGTGGCATTTACTTGATGTTGCTCTTGCAAAACTTGACCCAACTTGGCAGAATGGAGGCCTGGGCATTGATGGTATTGGAAAAATACTCAACCATTTTCTAGTGGATGAGAATGTGTTTCCTTTAATTCCATGTTACAAAGCTTTGGTTCGGCCCTCAGAAATTTCAGATCATTTTCCTATTATTTGGGATTAGAAAGGTCTCCAGGAGAAGGTCCCATATCCTTTTAGATTTAACCATTCGTGGCTATAGGTGGATGATTTTGATGATTTCATCAGGTATAGTTGGAATCCACATTGTTTTTCTATTTCTAAAACTAATCCCATGTCACGGACCCATACCCCATTATCATGCAGAATTAAAAATTTCATCGAGAACTGTATTGTTCATCAAAACTCGTGGCATGTTTCTGAACCACTTCTTGACATTTCCAACACTGTCATGTTCCCTCCCTTCTTCCATTGATCATTTTACCGATCTGTAGGAAAATTTCTCAGAGGAAATCGGACGATGGAGAGAAAATGCGCCCGAAATTAATGATTCCAAACAATCCCGCAAACTAAAACCAAATCGACGGTTCAGAATCCACCCGCAAAGATCAACGGTGTGGAAAGGTCAATTTGCAGGGTCGGAAGTTACAAAAATAGTAATCTCACCTTCCCATATCCTACATCAGTAATAGATCAACAGCGAACAATCATCCTGCGAAGATCGACAGTGTGAAAACCTGAACTTGCGGGGTCAGGAATTGTGGAAATCACAACACTGTGATTTCGCATCTGGCATCCCGCATCCTGTAAGTTATGGAAAGGAAGTTGCGGAAGGGAAAAAGAGAAATCCACAAACTACGAACCCGCATCAGGGATCCTGTAGACTGCGTAAATGGAGATTTCTAGCAGGAAACTTGATTTTTCCACTAAAGTCTTGGATCAATTTGCTCATTCAGGGCATTACCGATCTGGCCAATCTATCCTGCAACTTCGTTCAAAATGAAATGATGGAAAACATACATAATGCCTATAATTGCAGTTACTCAAAGGAACAATGCATCAGTTCAATAAGGAACATGTTCATCACATTCCATCAAGCAATTTACAATACAAGAAACATAATTCAAGAGAAGAACATAGACAAGAACACTTATCTTGAAAAAAACTTGTTCCTTAACCAGCTATGTCACTGCAACATTCCACCCAACAGGCTAGTGTGCTCATCAATCTCTCAGCAACACTGCCACCCCCGAGCTGGGCATGATTTCCTCAAGGAATAAGGGAACACTAGCATACTCATACATAGCCACAGTGCAATAACACTCAGCCAAGCAAACACAGTTGGGTTTATTGGGCTGGAGGGTAAAACATTCCAATAGATGGGTTTCACAGGCCACTCAACCAAGCCATCTCATAGTTGGGTATCACGGACTGAACACAGTCAAAACAACATTCACCTTTAAGGACCAGTCAACCCAATAGATGGGTTTATCACACTATACAATGTCAAGCCATCTCACTGCTAGGTTTATCAGGCTAACTAGCCAAGCCAGCATTTGTAGTTGGGTTTATCATACTATCCAGCTAAAGGTTACTCATAATATCAAACAAAACAAGACATATCCAAGCCAACAGATGGCTTTATCAGGCTACCATCCAAGCCATCTTTCCAGTTGGGTTTATCAAGCTTCTAAGGAAATGGGCAGGAAGAAATTCTAAGCTAGTGAGCTCATCTACAGAGCTAAGAACACCTTCACAAGACCTATCTGGCCTGGCTTCCCCAATGCCTACACATCCAACACAAGGAAGTGTCCCCTTATCTGATTCACGGTCCCTTAGGCTACACCTTCCCTTCCAGTGCTCTTCAGGGTGTGCATAGTAGGTTTACTAACCACTTTTATCTTATCGTGAGGTTCCACACTAGGTTTATCAAGCACATTCTACGTCTCTCCCTTGCCTAAGTCTTGTACATAGCTCAGACCTGAACTACGGTGCATAACACAACAACCACAGGGAGACTCTGCAACACCGGCTTTACTATGGGACATGAGTAATAGGGTATCATACACTTTGTAGTTTCAACAATGCTGCAACATAGAAATAAAAGTCTTTCCACAAACAAGCGCTCGCAAAATGCGAAGGATACATACACAGGAAGAGCTTTGTTGCTCCAACGCTTCTACGAGAATGGAAAACAAAGATGGTTAATCAGCCCAATGAGCCAGAATCGTCCTGCAGCTCTCAAAATGCGAGAGTAAAACAAAAACATGAATGTGTGGGTTTTTCCTCTCAAATTGGCATATGGTTCTGGTGTTTTCTTATCCATGCAAGAAAAACACAACATCCCAAAACTGGAAACTCTGCCCAATTCGAAATTTCCCATACTCTTTCCCTCCCAAGCAATAATTACCTAAACCACCTTCTCGCATAATAAATGGTTGACAAGAGAAGACAAGAAAGAGGGTAGTTGACAGTTCTGATGGTTCTCCTCATGACACATGGCTTTTCCCCAAACTAGCTCAAGGTTAACATTCCCACCCCCTTATCCTTAGGAAAATCATGCCCCCATCTCATTATTCATTGCATTGACATAGTTGGCTGTGGGTTTTTCATTAACTTGCATATTTACATGATGTTTACAAATGTGCTTGACTTAGCACAGAAAACATAGGCATCAACCATGATCGCCTATATACCAAACATTAATAAATGACAGGGCCTTGGCCCTGAGCTCCTTGTCATGATTTGATATAATATTTACATCATATATACTAATGCAACAGGGTCAAAACTGGGGTGTTACATTCCCCTCCCCCTTCAATAGCACTGTGCTCAATGTTTACAAAATTGAACAAAATGATACACTGGCATCGCTTCAGTGCTCCGCAAATTTGAAAAAAAATGGATGTGCCAATCGCATGGCATCCTCTAGCTCCCATGTAGGCTCTTCAAGATCGTAGTGCTCCCATTGCACATTTACTTGTCCTATGGCTCGATTCCAAAGCATGGTGACTTTCCTGTTGAGGATGTGCATTGGCTCGATTCATAACTCTCCCTCGAGTTCCACCTGAATCACATCCCAATTTATCGCATGGGTAGGGTCATGTATATATTTCTTAAGCAAAGAAACATGAAAAAAATTATGAGCCCTAGTGCTAACAAGCAATGCAAGTCTATATGCAATTGTCCCTATTATTTCATGCACTTTGAAATCCCAAGCTTCAAGGAACTTTTCCTTTCCATCACTCTGAAGTAAACATGATCCCCAATACTGAATTCTCTGTTCACCATATGCTTATTTGCATAGCGTTTCTGTCTTTCCTAGGATGCCTTTAGCTTTTGCCTAATCTTTACAACCTCCTGCTCCATGTCCTTAAGCATTTCTGGACCAAATACAACTTTGTTCACTGGATTATCCCAAGTCACTAGTGTCCTACACCTCCTATAATACACTGCTGCCCTATGTATTCAAGCACTTGATTTACCCTCTCTTTTTATCCATCAGTATGAGGATGGTAAGCAGTGCTAAAGTTCATCTTTCTACCCAAATCGACAAACAACCCCTTCCAAAAATTGGAAGTGAACTTGACATCTCTCTTAGAGACTATTGCTTTAGGCAATCCATGCAATTTGAAAATCTCCTTCATGAAGATCTTTGCAGTGTCATCAGTCTTATGTGTAGACTTAACCAGTATAAAATGTGTTGTCTTTGTCAACTTGTCCACCACAACCATGATGGAATCATGTTGTCTCCAAGTCATTGGAAACCCTATAATAAAATCCATGGAAATAAATTCCCATTTCCATTCTAGAACTAGCAAAGGATGCAACAAACCCACTGGGTGTTGATGCTCAACCTCTACCTGCTGACATTTCAAGCACCTTGAAATGTATTTAGCCATGACCTTTTTCATTCCTCGCCAAAAGTAGTACTTTCTAGTTGTAGCAATTGTCTTTTGATATCATGGGTGACCAGAATATGGAGATTGATGGATCTCTCCCATAACAACTCTCCTCAAATCTGCTACATTTGGAATGTAAATTCAATTCTTGTAAGTAAGAATTCCATCTTCTTCCAAGTTATATCCCTCATACCTCTTCTCAATACTTTGCTACTACAATTTGTCCTTAATCTGCACATACAATTCACCTTCAGCAACATGATTAACAATCTGTTGAATCAACTCTGATTAGCAAACAGTAATAGATGCCACATGCATTTCCTACACATTCCTACTGAGTGCATCAGCTACCTTATTCTCTTTCCCTTTTATGTGCTTGATCTCAAAATCAAACTCACATAAAAAATCCAACCATCTCGCTTGCCTAACATTCAGAGTAGGCTAATCAAACAAATACTTCAGACCACAATGGTCTGTCCTTAGCTTAAATCTTCTTCCTATCAAGTAATGTCTCCACATCTTCAGAGCATGTACTATGGATGCAAGTTCTAAATCATGAGTAGCATAGTTCTTCTCATGCTCCTTCAACTTTCTGGACTCATAACATATCATGTGGTTGTCTTGCATAAGGACTCCTCAAAGCCCTTGAACACATGCATCAATACACACCACAAAATATTTCGCTGGGTCTACAACTTTCAAAACTGGTGCACTTGTGAGAAGATTCTTCAACCGCTGGAAGCTTCCTTCACACCTCACTGTCCATTCAAACTTTATGCCCTTCCTTTGCAAAGAAGTAATGGCATGTGCAACCTTGTAGAATCCTTTAATGAATCTCCTGTAGTATCCTGCAAGTCCCATAAAAGATCTTACATTTGTCACATTCCTTAGAATAGGCCAATTCATAATGGCTTCAATCTTGTTAGGGTCCACAAATATACCCTCCTTTGAGATAATGTGACCCAAATACTGAATTCTATCTCTATATAAGTCACACGTGCTTAGCTTTGCATACAGTTGATGTTCCCTCAGCAAGTGCAATGTCAACCTCAAATGCTCTTCATGCTCTTCCTCATTCTTGGAATAAACAAGAATGTCATCAAGAAAGACAAGAACAAACTTGTCCAAATACCTACTGAAGACACTATTCATAAGGCACATAAAGGTAGTTGGTGCATTTGTGAGACCAAATTGTACCACTACAAACTAATAATGCCCATACCTTGTTCTGAAGGCTTTCTTATGAATGTGTTCATCTTTTATTCTCACCTGATGATAACCAGACCTCAAGTCAATCTTGGAAAATACCTTTGCTGCTTTCATTTGATTAAAGAGGTCATCAATCCTAGGAAAAGGATATTTGTTCTTCACAGTGACTTTGTTCAGCTGTCTGTAATCAATACACATCCTAGGTGTACCATCCTTCTTCTTTACAAATAGAACTGGTGCTCTCCAAGGACACACACTCTGCTTGATATACTTATTTTCCAACAACTCTTGCAGTTCCATCTTCAACTCTAGCATTTCTGGTGTACTCATCCTGTAGGGTGTCTTGGACACTGGTGCTGCTCCTAGCACAAGTTCAATTGTGAAATCAATGTCCCTCTTTGGAGGGAGCCCTAGAATCTCATAAGGAAACAAATCCTTGAATTCCTGCAACACATGAAATTAATCCAACCTAGGAGTTTCATCCTTTGTTTCCTCCAAAATATGGGTTGCATATAACTAGCAATGCTTCCTATAGAACTTCTTTAACTGCATTGCTAAAATATGCCACACCGAGATTAACTTTGGAATACCTCTTACCACTACTGGTTTTCCTTCCTCATCCAAGCATTCAAAGGTCTTACTATGACAATCAAGCTTCACTTTGTGAGCTTCTACAAATTCCATTCCAATGAGAACATCATAGGAACCAACGGGTAGAGCATTCAGATCTACACAGGAGACCAATCCATTCATCACTAATACGCACTTCTCTGCCACTTAACTAACCTTTCTCTTAGGTCTAATGGTTAACTGAACTAACCATGATTTGCTATGCCTCACTTTCTTGAAAGCACATATCTCCACTACTCTAGGAGCAATGTAACTATGGGTAGAACTAGGGTCAGTCAAAATAGAAATAGATTGCTCAACAATTTTACCTACAACTTCAACCACAGTTGATTGGTGATCTTCCTGGCGGTTCTCCAGTGCTGTGTAGATTCTAGGGATGGCTCTTGCTACTTGACCCACTATCTCTAGCTCTTGAAGGTTGTAAATTTGCCTTGCACTCTCATTATCGAGTGGGAAAGTCTTGCGCATGTGGAGTCCTCCACATCTCCAACATTGGAGTGGTTCTCTAATCTGTTGTGGATCTCTTGGCTTTTGTCCCACCACTCTACCTCGCTGCTTTTCCGCATGGGAAGGCTACTTTTGCTAATTTTTGAAGTTAGAAGGTTTAAAACCTTTCTTCCTTTGGTCAGAATTCTCATTCTTCTTGTCCTTCCAAGTCTTTTGATAGTCAGGTTTTCCTATGCTTTGCTCATAGCAGTACTTAGCTTTCCTTATTGCTTCCTCTAGAGTTCTAGGCTCATAAAACTCAATTCTGTCTTTGTAAGACTGAGGAAACCCACTCAGGAAACGTTGGATTTTCAACTTTTCATACTTGATGTACTTGACATACCTTAACAATTCCAAGAACTTATTTGCATACTCTTCCATGGTCTGTTGTCCCAATATCAGCTCATGGAACTCCTTAATCTTGTCATTGTAGTACTTGTCAGAGAGATATTTCTGCTTGAAGTAATTCTGGAACCGTTTCCCTGTTGTTTCCACAAATTTTCCTTTCATTAATCTTCTTCACTTGCCTGTAGTGCTACCACCAAATGGATGCCCTTCCATTTAGATTGAATATGGCAGCACTTGTCTTGATATTTCCCAAATAATCCTGAACTTAAAAATACTTCTTTATCCCAAGAAGCCAAGCTTCAACCTCTTGTTGAGTCTTTGCCTCACCATCAAATGTAGGAGGTTTAGCCTTCTTGAATTCATCTCAAGAGTGATCCTTATGGTGCCTCTTTCTCCTACTCTTGTGAGAAGAAGAGTCGGAATCCCTACTATATTCCTCTGAGTCAAATGACCCACTAGAAGACCTTCTTCCTCTTCTTCGAGTACTGATCTTACTACCTTCTGGATTTGTTGGACTTCATCCCAATCTCATCTATCGCTAGATGTCTATCAAGATTTGCAACATGGCAACATTCAGCTGATATTTCTCTTCATGAGCTTTAATCAGGATTCTCATGGTGGCTGCAATGTCTAGTGGCATCTCTTGAAATCTCCTTCCATTAGACTCTATATCATGACTTCCAGCTCGGACGTTTTCCCCCATAGCGTCTTGTGCACGCTCATAGGAATCTTGTGCCTCATATCCATCATAGGTTCTCATGCCTAAGCCAACAAAACAACTTTTCCAAAATGTACTACGCCTCTGCAAAAATGTGTTATCAACACCATTTGTTAGATACACATTAATTCAAAATCAAAACCATTCCACTTACTGTTACCCATCCTATGTAGGCCCAATGCTCTAATCAACAACGTTGATACCACAATGTACCACAATGTAGTGTACTGGAAGTTGGTATCAGAGGGTACTCTTGACTGCTTTCCAGCTTATCTAGGCCCATTGCTACAACCCGCAGCTCTGATACCACAATGTCACGTACCCATACCCCATTATCATGCGGAATTAAAAATTTCATTGAGAACTATATTGTTCACCGAAACTCAGGGCATGGTCACGAACCACTTCTTGACATTTCCAACACTGTCACACTCCCTCCCTTCTTCCATTTATTAGTTTACTGATTTGCAGGAAAAGATCTCAGACGAAATCAAACGACAGAGAGAATGCGATGAAAATCAACGATTCCAAACAATCCTGCAAATTAAAACCAAATCGATGGTTCAAAATCAACCCGCAAATACCAACGGTGTGGAAATACCAAGATGCGGGATTAGAAGTTACAAAAATAGTAATATAACCTTCCCACAACCCGCATCCCACATTGGTATTAGATCAGTGGCGGAAAATCATCCCATGAAGATCGACGGTGCGGAAACTTCAACTTGCAGGGTTAGGAATTGTGGAAATCGCAACATCGTGATCCCGCATCCCACATCCCGCAAGTTGTGGAAGGGAAAATGTAGAAGCCATGATCTACGAACCTGCATCCTACATCCTGCAGAATGCGCAAATAGATATTTCTAGCATGAAAGTTGATTTTTCCACTGAAGTCTTGGATCAATCTACTCATTCAGGCCATTACCAATCTAGCCAATCTATCCTACAACTTAGTTTGAAAATGCAATGATGGAAAACATACATAATGCCTATAATTGCAGTTACTCAAAGGAACAATGCATTAGTTCAATAAGAAACATGTTCATCACATTTCATCAAGCAATTTACAATACAAGAAACATAATTCAAGAGAATAACATAGACAAGAACACTTATCTTGAAGATAACTTGTTCTGCAACCAGCTATGTCACTGCAACGTTCAACCCAACCATAGGCCAGTGCACTTATCAGTCTCTCAGTGACGCTACCACCCCCGAGCTGGGCATGATTTCCTCAAGGAATAAGGGAACACTAACAAACTCATACATAATCACGGTGCAATAACACTCAGCCAAGACAACATAGTTGGGTTTATCATGTTGCAGGGTAAAATATTCCAATAGATGGGTTTCACAGACCACTCAGCCAAGCCATCTCATAGTTGAATATCATAGACTGAACACAATCAAGCCAACATTCACCTTTAAGGACCAATCAAGAAAACAAATGGGTTTATCAAACTATACATAGTCAATCCATCTCATTGCTAGGTTTATTAGGCTAACTAGCTGAGCGAGCATTTGTAGTTGGGTTTATCTGACTATCCAGCCAAAGGTTACTCACCAATTCAAACACAAGAAGACACAACCAAGATAATAGATGGGTTTATCAGGCTACCAGCTAAGCCATCTTTCTAGTTGGGTTTATCAAGATTCTAAGGAAATGGGTAGGAAGAAAAGCTAAGCTAGTGAGCTCATATATAGAGATAAAAAAACCTTCACAAGACCTATCTGTCTTGGCTTCTCCACTGCATACACATCCAACACAAGGAAGTGTCCCCTTCTCTAATTCACAGTCCCTCAGGCTAAACCTTCCCTTCCAGTGCTCTTCAAGGTGTGCATAGTAGGTTTACCAGCCACTCTTATCTTATCGTGAAGTTCCACACTCGGTTTATCAAGCACATTCTATGTCTCTCCCATTCCTAAGTCTTGTACATAGCTCAAACCTGAACCAGGGTGCACAACACAACAACCATAAGGAGACTCTGCAACACCGACTTTATTCTGGGACACAAGTAACAGGGTCTCATACACTTTGTAGTTACAACAACGCTGCAACACAGCAATCACAGTATTCCACAAACATAAACTCGTAGAACGCAAAGGATACATACACATGAAGAGCTTCGTTGCTCCAGCTCTTCTACGCGAATGGAGAACAAAGCTGGTTAATTATCCCAATGAGCCATAATTGTCCTGTAGCTCTCAAAACATGAGAGTAAAACAAAATCGTGAACACATGGGTTTTTCCTCTCAATCTGGCATACGGTTCTGGTGTTTTCTTGTCCATGCAATCAAAACAAAACATCCCAAAACTAGAAACCCTACCCAATTCGAAATTTCTCATACTCTTTCCCTCCCAAGCAATAACTATCTCAAATACCTTCTGGCAGAATAAATGGTTGAGAAGAGAAGACAAGAAAGAGGATAGTTGATAGTTTTGATGGGTTCTCCTCATGACACATGTTTTTTCCCCAAACTGGCTCAAGGTTAACATTCTCACCCCCTTATCCTTAGGAAAATCATGCCCCCGTCTCATTATACGTTGCATTGACATAGCTGGCTATGGGTTTTTCATTAACTTGCATATTTACATGATGTTTACAAACGTGCTTGACTTAGCACATAAAACATAGGAATCAACCATGATCGCCTATATACCAAACATTAATAAATGACAGGGCATTGGCCTTGAGCTCCTTGTCATGATTTGATATAATATTTACAACATATATACTAATGCAACGAGGTCAAAACCGGGTGTTACATCCCATCTATACTTTGCTTATGAAACTTAAGGTTCATAGAGTGGTTATTATTCCTTGGGTGAAAAAGAGGAAATTATAACATAAATGTGCTTTGGTGGAGATTGAGGAGCAGATCGTTAATCTCCTTATTTAGACCCCGACGGGGGTTTTATCTGTTGATGAGATGGTGCTGCTAACAAAACTGAAGAAGTGCAAAGAAGATATTATGTCTATTGAAGTTTCTTCTATTAGGCTTAAGAGTAGGGAAATTTGGATCTCCTTGGGGGATGAAAACTCTAAGTTTTTTCATCATTATGCTAGTGCTCGTAGAAATAAAAATGTTGTATGGGATTTGATATATCATGTAGGAAATACTATATTAGATGATGATGCATTAATGGAGGAGGGGAAATTTCATTTTGAGCAGCTTTTTCATGATGAGGAACTGATGACTTTTGTAGAGTAAACTTGAGGTTCTTAGTCTCTATCCTAAAATAATTTCGGATGATGAGGCTGAACATATTGGTAGACATGTTACTATGTCTGAAATTGAAGTTGTTCTCCATGGTTTTGCAAAAGACAAGGCACCAAGGACGGATGATTGGCCTATTGAGTTTTATCTGGTTGTTTTTTATCTTGTGGGAAATGACAGTTTACGAGCCATGGAATATAGCAGGGTTCGAGGTTGCATTCCATCGGTTCTGAATGTGACTTACATCGCCTTGATTCCCAAATGTTGTAAGCCATGACATTTTGCTAATTTTCATCCCATATAGCTTTGTAATTTGACTTACAAAGTGATTACCAAGATCCTTTCTGATAGGTTGAAACCTTTTCCTGCTGAGATTTTATCGAAGGAACTTTGTTTTGAAGAAAAGACAAATCCATGAGGCGGTGTGGATCACATAGGAGGTCATGCATTCTGTTAGAGTTAAAAAGTTGGAAGCTCTCATACTCTAGATGGACATGATAAAGAATTACGATCGTGTCAATTAGACATTTATAATACTGGTTCTAATGTAGATTGGCCTCTCAACGGATGTTGTAAACTAGATCATGGAATGTGTTTCCATAACAAAATTTGTGGTTTTGATCAATGGGAGTCCCTCTTCTTCTTTCTCTGCTAGCCGAGGACTACGTCAGGGGTGTTCGTTATGTCCATTTTTGTTTCTTTTTATGGTTGAGGGGTTGAGCCTTATTATACAAAGGGATAATTGATTGGGTAGGATCTGTGGGATTAAGCTATCCTCCACATTGTCGATCACCCACTTTCTATTTGTAGACGATGTGGTGTTGTTTGGTTTTTGATCCTATGCATAGTGGAAACAATTTAGACTCATTGTTGATCTCTTCGTGGCTGCTACTAGTATGGCAATTAGTTCTGACAAATTATCTTTTCTTTTTAACAATTTGTCTTCTAGCATTCTCAAGCAGGTTATGGAGGTTTTTCCCTATAGGATGGATCCCATTCAATGCGGTTTCAATATCTTGGATATTGGCTAAAGCCATTGGATTAGAGGGTGGCGGACTGGACTTGGTTGATTAAGCGTTTTGAACAAATAATCAGTCACTAGAATTTTAGATTTTTATCTCTTAGGAGTCGTCTTATTCTCCTTAAGTCAGTATTGGGGGCATTACTGGTTTACTGGTTCTCCCTAATGAAAATTCATTGCTTTGTCTTGAATTCCATTAGGATAATGATGGCAAATGTTTTTTGTGGTAGTTGTGCTGTTAAGAAGGGATTTCACATGGCCAGATGGGATTCACTGACTTGTCCTTATGCATTGGGAGGATGGAACATTAAATATTTAAGAGGGTTCAATCATGCTTTAAGGGATAAAATTTTGTGGCCAGTAGTCACCAGAAGTGGCATATGGAATTAGGTGTTGAAGGTAAAATATTTGAGAAAGCTTTCCCTTTTGGATTGGTTCAGATTGGGTTCATACTCTATTCAAAAGACATCCATTATCTAGAATGGGTTCCTTTGAGTTCTTGGGTGGATTTGTAAATATTTATGTTGGAAGGTTGGTTCTAGACAATCTATAAATATTGGAATTTACGCTTTGGTTTGGATGGAGGGCTCATCCACACTATCACAGTCTCTGATCAATTATTTGCATAATTATGGCATTATGACCTTGGACCAAATTTCCACTCCCAGCTCTGGCATTGCTTTTGAATCACATTGGTTGTTAGCTGATGATGTTGAACTCGGTGGTTCATGGAGGGTGGAATGGGATTCTTATACTGTGGCTCTACGATCTATTGGCTTAAATCTCTCAATTGAATCTGACGTTGTGAATTGTTCATACAACAAAATCGATGGACAAGTTAGATCTCGTACAACATATCTTTTCATTATTATTTCTTCTTGTGACATTGCACAATGTTGGCATCGACAAGACTTATGGAAATGGAGGATTCTTGAGAAAATTAAATGTTTTTCTTGGCTTTGCATGAGAAACCAAGTTATCACCTAGGACAATTTGATCAGGAATGGATGGATCGGTCCTAATTTTTTCCACCTGTGTCGCTACGATGGTGAGTCTGTACAACACTTATTTGTGGATTGTTCTTTTGGAATTGAAGTTCGTAGACAAGTTTTTAAACAATTGGGTTTGGTTCATTGTTGTGGGTCATCTAGGTTGTTGAATGTATTAGCTAATTGGGTTAAAAGGGTGATGAGCGTAGTTTCATGTTTTTCTTTTGTAACTGCGCCATTTGGATGTGTAGAAACACTTGGATTTTTTCTGGGAAACATCCTTCAGTTCATGCTACAGTTCTTCTATGTTTTGAATTGGTTGCAACTTTTCCATCCACGTCTAGGAGATGCAAACTCGGGAATATTGGTCTTGGGCCTCAATGTTTTGATGCCATGGGTTTCTTTGACGCAGCATCAACCCACAATGCAAGTGGTGTAGGTGTAGTTTTATACATTGGTAGAGAACACTTCTACTTGATCAAGTTGGGATGTGGACACAGTACAAACTCCAGGGCCGAGTTATTGGCCCTCTATGGTCTGATATATGTTGCTAGTGTTATGGGGCCACCCGAAATCAGGGTTTATGGGGATTCAATGATTGTCATTGATCGGGGAAATGGGAGAAACAACACAAAGGTGCTCGTTCTTGAACATTGGTGCAATAGAATTGATGTTTTAGTAAATGGTTTCATTCCTTTTACCTGTCAGCATATATATCATGAACATAATCAATTAGAAGATCGACTCTTGAAAGAGGCAATGGAGCTTACTGTTGGTAATTTTATATTACAAGAATTTGTGGAGGGAGTACTGAACCATGAAGTTACTGAAAATCGCTTTTTTTTTCAGTAACATTGTGAAACATGAATTAGTTTTTTTTGTCTCAGCAGGTGGGTGAAATGTTTCTGTTTTTTATGGTCTCTGTAGAACCCTGCTAGTTTTGTTGATAGTTTGTTAATATGCTCTGAAGTATCTAGGCATGAAATGATTGTTGGTCAATGTAATGGATGGCATATCTATTTACTTTTTTGTAACAGGTCGTTTGTTTTAATTAAAAATGATTGAACTTGTTTCTCTCTAAAAAAAATAGAAGGGAAGGAAAATATTATAAAAAGAGATTATAAAATTGAATTGTTATAAAAAAACACGTATACTATGAAATGAGAACTCAACATAGTTCTCGTTTTTCTCTCTCCTAATTTTAGTAGCTACTTTTACCTCTATTTCGAAAAGGGTTGATACCAGTATCACACATTTTCATTTCGAGGCATTTTTTTGGGCCTTTGAATCATCTATCATAAATATTTTTAATTTCTATTTTCAAGTGTGTCTTTTAAAAATTTAACAAAATAACATACATTTAGAAGCTAGTTATAATGAAAAACATATACATTTTACAATATTTTCTTTAAAATAGAACAATTTTATGGACAAAATAAGATATTTTTATTGACAAAATTGTAAAAAAATCTAGAAAATAAAGACATTTAAAACCATTTTGAATGAATTTTGAGAGATTTTTTTTATAATAATGATACTATTTAATATTACTTTCCAAAAGGTGACGATTCACATAAATTTAACAAAAACTATACCATATATTTGTAAATGACATATTAAAAACATTATATATAGAAATTTTATTTCTAAAATAAAATGTAAAAGTCAAAAGATTACTAATATATCTTATCAAAATATTGTTAAATTTAACATTTTCATCAAGAAATGAAACTAATCAACAATATCTTGTAGGACAAATTCTTGATCTAAATTGGAATTTTATGGAGCTTGGATTTCTTTGCAGACATCAATGTTTTCTTCCATTGGGTCTTTTATGTCATTCCTTTCAAACCTCTTTCTTCCTGTCTTAATTTTTTAACCACTCCATTATAATTCAACATCTAACTATGTTTACCTTCACTATTTTCATTTATTAAAATATATTCATAACTCTCATTAATAAAGATTATTAGACTTTTGCATATAGTTAAAAATATAAAAATATTAAAAACAAAACAAACAAAAAAGATAATATTAAAAAACGATAATGTTTTAAAAAATTAAAAACAAAAATAAAAAATAATTTCATAAAAAAAACACATTAAATAAAAAAAACAAATAAAACACAAATAAAATAAGAAAAACAAACATAAACATAACAAATAACAAAAAAATATAACAAATAACACATAAAAATAAACAAACAACCCAAAAAAAACAAAAAAACAAAAATTAAAAACAAAAAAACAAAAAAAAAATGATAACAAAGACAGTATGTAAAAAGCTTAAGGAGGAGTGACGCGATTCTGAGAATGGCACCACCCTCCATACCCATTTTACCCACCACCTCCGTGGGCATTGTGCCGCCATTCCACTGTACCTGTTTACTTACTCCGCACTCAACCCTTATACCTCCCGTTCACTGCATGTAACATAGTAGCCTAGATCCAAATCGTAGGCTTTATTAAGCGCCGAAACGGATCAAATATCTAGACGTGCAAACCTCTTCTTAGGTATTGCACTCAAGGAGCTATCAACTTTGTTGTGTCCTATATATAACCATTGATTTGATTCAAATCAAAAGACACACATTTTTATTTAAGGTCTACATATAAAATTTTTATTTATTAATATTTAATACTATTTATGGTGGACATATAATATTTTTTATTTTTTTAGGAACAAACACTACAACATCTCACCCCATACTTGGTTTTAAAACCATGTGCAACGCCCTCCTAAAACCATGGATTGTTTAGGAGAACCATGTACAATAAAACCATGGGTTTTATAGGAGGCCTTGCACATGGTTTTAAAACCATTTGCAATGCCCTCCTAAACCATGTACAATAACACCATGGGTTGTTTAGGAGGCCTTGCACATGGTTAACCATGTGCAAAGCCAATATTTTTTTGCGGATAATTCAATTTTTTATACATTTTTTTTTAGGTAGGAACATTACAACATCTCTCCCATTTTACATTTATTTTGGCGGATAATTAATTTCTTATTTTTTAATGGCCGACAAAATATATTTGTTACTTCTTACTTTTTAGAAGTAAAAAATAACATTATGTAATGTTACAAGATCTCCCCCGTACTGGGCTCGGCGCAATTATATGTTATATTATATAACATGTAATATATTATATATTATATTATATATTTACGCCGTAGGCATTTTTCTCTATGAGATTTACTTTGTAAACACTATTCATTTCGTCATCATTGCAACCCATCACAATTCACCACTTATCTTTCTTTTCTTCCAATTAGAATCTGCCACGATTATGTTGTTGCTCTTGCGTGTTCAAGAGGTTCCGGGGTTTGGTGGTGACTTACCTCCCGGCAGTCAGCCAAGTTGTAATGCAATTTTTCAGGTGCGCCTCCCACTATATTCAACTAAAAATGTACCTTATTTATCCATAAAGACTATTAGAATATAAATCTAGCAATGTAGCTATGTCCACCAGAACTCTACATACATCTCTATGCACTGGAACTGGACACATTCTTTCTCTAGTTTGAAGAGATCTGAAAATGGGGAAAACAAAGATGGAGATGAAACGCATCCAAAACCCTAGCCGCCACCAGGTTACTTTCTCCAAACGCAAGAACGGATTGCTAAAAAAACATTCGAGCTTTATGTTCTTTGTGATGTTGAAGTCGCTCTTATCATTTTCTCTGAAACTGGAAAGATCTGTGAGTTGCAAGCCACGACGAGTAAGTTTCCTTCCTTCCTTGCTCCCTTTTCTATCTTATCAGCTCTTAAAAGTGTATATTTGTGAGTATATGCTCTTGGTGAAATAAATGTTGTGAATATATCAAACTAAACAATTAGGAGATGTTTAAAATCAATAATAATTGATACATTCAACTCTTGAATTTATGTCACAAATGTGCGGTGAGGTCATTAATATGGCTTTATTTGTTGGGTTATTTAATGTAATTATTTTAAATTAATTAGACAATTACGTTATAATGTATGTTTTAAAGTTATAACATAATTGTCTAATTAATTTAAAATAAAATTTAAATGTATTATTGTTTAATTAAATTAAAATAAAATTTGAACTTTTTAGGTTGATATAAAATGTTGAATGTATTTTCTTCTCATTTAATGTTATATAGTAACTATTTGAGGAAAAATGAATTTTTATGATAGTTAGTTGGATTTTATGTAATCAATTTTCTTTCCTTAACCTTGGTGATATATGTTTATGCAAGTATTTAAAGTTATAACATAATTGCCTAATTAATTTAAAATAAAATTTAAGATCATTATTGTTTAATTAATTTAAAATAAAATTTAAGCTCATTATTGTCTAATTAATTTAAAATAAAATTTGAGTTTTTTAAGTTGACATAAAATGTTGAATGTTGTTTTCTCTTATTTAATGTTATATGATAACTATTTCATGAAAGTTAGACTTTTATGATAGTTGGATTTTATATTTCGTTAACCTTGGTGATATATGTTTATGCAAGTTGCATCATTTGGATAGGCTAAGCAGTATGAAGCATTTATGCCTCATTTTATTGTTTATATATGTTTTCATTTCTGGAACAAAAAATTTAGAACAAAAATATTAAACCTACTTTAACTAGTTTAATTTAACTGTTTTTTAGATGTACAATTAAATGTTAACATGTAATTATATTTGATATAACATTAAGTATTTCTTAAAGCATGATTAAAGTACATGTTTAAGAGACATTCAAATGCCCCACTTCCAAGAAACAAAGATATGTAAGGAAATTAATTTTATGTGTAAAAGATGAAAAAAACCCAAAAAGACTAAAACTAACCTTTATCAATTCAAGATAAGGCCATGGCTCAACAAGAGGCAGAAAGCAGCATACTTACCATGGGTCATACAAGGATTTTAATATTTTCTCTGTCATAAATGTAAATTAAATTTGAGTGTCTTTCAACTTTAACAATCTGCTTGAAAAAACTTGAGTGGCTATGACAAGATATGACAAACTAACTAAGTATATCATATAACTCATAAACGAAATAAGAAATTGCTTAGATTTTACACATAAAACAAAAATAGTTGATAAACAAAAGTGTATAACATTGAGAACAAGATTAGTAAATTCACCATCCAAGGAGATTGCATACATACCATTGACATCAAAGTAAAATTGTTGATTGTGTCTCTGTCTTCACCAAATGAAATTTCCAATTACAAAGGCAATTGTACACAACATAACAAGACTCCGGAAATAGGTTCCAATACAATTTAATTCTCCTTTATTTGTACAATCTCATATTGGTTTCATGTAGGTTCAGGAGTTTTTGAAAATGGTTACAAGGGATGCCTACAAGATGGCACTCTTCTAGCTGTAAAGAGATTGAAAGATGTTAATGCCACAGGGGAAGAAGCCCAATTTCAAACAAAAGTGGAGATGATCCGCTTTCCTGTGCATAGCCATTTGTTGAGATCATGTGGATTTTGCATGACATCCACATAAAGACTATTGTCTTATCCATACATGCTAAATGGAAGTGTTGCATCTCCTCTTAGGGGTAATTACTTATTTTTCCCTTGGTGCATGCTTCTGCAAATATTAGGGTCAAGCAATTAAAAGACCAGTTGTCTACTATCTAAACTATATAGCTTTTGCATATAAGTTTGTCTAAATTGGTCTGTATTATAGATAAGACATTATTGGGTCTTAAGTAAACTTGCAGATACCATTCATGTAAAGAGTACATTGGATTGTGAGTTCCTAATTTTCAAACTATATAACTTTTGCATATAAGTTTTTATTATTTTGATCTAGGGGAATTTCTAACAACTGACCTTCTTGCAGCTCTTCAATAGCTAGAAATTTGGTAGAAGCTTGAATCAATGACAACCAGATCAGTCAAGAGACTACTGTCAATACCTGTGAGTTTCTATCCTCTTAATTGCTCCCTGCTTAAAGTAAAAATTTAAAAGAATGGAAAGAAAACAAGAGTAATAAACAATAAATAAGTTAGAGAGAAAAAATTATGACAAGAGGAATGAAGACATTTATTATCTTTGTTTTTCATGTCTTATTAGTTAACATGGGTAAATATTCTATCTATTGCCCGTTTTTTTTTTCCCAATTTGAACTTTGCAAGTCTGTTTGTTCAAGGAAATGCTTTTGTGATGTAGCAAGCTCTTCTAAAACCAAAAAAAGGATATTGTTGAAGATCTTTGCAGTCCAAAATGTGACAAAGCCAGAGAAGGATCAAATAAGTCTGGAAGTTCATCTCATATTCAAATAACACCTAGAAATCATTAATCTTGTGTGAGGAAGCATGCACATACAAAAAAGTTGAAGCAACCTTTACCCAAATTTATGTCACTGAAGTCGAAGTGTTTTTTTCCTTTATGCATCATCATGTGTTGGTATAATAAACTACTTCAAACATTTTCATCACAATGCCAATTACCTACAGGAATGGTCATATATCATCATTTTATATATGCATGCATATGGATGCAAGACTTGGAGAACTAAGGCTGGATTTCCAATTTCAAGCAAAATCCAAGCACAAAGTAACTATGCTAATAAAAGGAAAGAGATTGAAGGAGGCCTGTTAAGAAAAATTACATCACAATTTCCCAGGTAGCTTATTACAGGTTAATTAATTGGTATACTTCAAATTTCGCATTTTCTAAATGAAAAAACTCGCTCCCAGAGGCCTTAATTTCCGTTCATGTTCGTCACATTTAATTACTTCACAAAACCAGGGATGAGGAAAGTACAAAGATACCCAGCACGAGGAAGACCTACCTAATTTTTCTATATTGAAGAGTAATTATTTTATCGCTATCGGGAAGGAGGTTTAAGGATTTTCGTTTTAGGATTTTGCATTTTCCAATTGGGGTTTTTTTGGCAAGGCACTTTTGGGTTATACACTTTCCAACATGGGTTCTTGTAGAAATTAGTGTTTGGGTACTGTTATTAACAACATGGGATTTGCAAGAAGACATGTTTATAGAAGTGGGGGATTTGGCACATCGA
Organism: Pseudotsuga menziesii; assembly: GCA_001517045.1. Taxonomy (NCBI): domain Eukaryota; kingdom Viridiplantae; phylum Streptophyta; class Pinopsida; order Pinales; family Pinaceae; genus Pseudotsuga; species Pseudotsuga menziesii. Next base: position 31,300 of record LPNX010152841.1, on the reverse strand, counting down.
ATTTTTAATGAAATGATAGATTGAGGAAAGATTTGGTTTTTTCCCAATATTTGTTTGTTTCACATCAACTGTTTGACGAAATCACTTACCTAGAAAAACAATGAGATTTCAACTTAAATTTACCAGCTAGCATTGAGAGAATCTTTATGGTAAATTGAAAGAATAACACCTTATGGTATTGGGTTGTTAATGCCACTCTTCCACCGAGACATGCTCCAAGAGTCTCAAGAATGCATTGAACATCAACTTTGACACCATAAACTCCAGCTACTTCCAAGTAACTGTGCAATTGCTTGTAGAACTGGAAAAATTTCTTAGGATTCACTAAACCAAGTCGTTGAGTGGTGAGATTATACATGTGCGATCCTGCCTCATGGTTCAAGACACCTAGCGAGGTTACATGGTACTTCAGTTTAGAATTGTAATGCTCCATTATTGAAACACCTGGTTTAACTCCTCCCCAGTATCCTGTAACTGCGTGCCACACATACACATACCTACCAATGGAAGGAAATACCAAGAAAGTAAGAGGATGAAGAAAATAGGTAGTGAAATAGCAAATGACACGGAGACTGAAATTAAATTGGGGGAATTTTGAGTAATATTTTTCAAGAGAAAGCCTATAACTTAATTTAAATTATGCTTTTGTTTAGTAATTCGAACTACATGTTGAATTCCCAAAGCTGGGTCTTCCTGTTGTTCACCTTCTTTCTTGTTCTTTTGGAATTTGTGATTATATTTTATGTGAGTCAAGCGTATTAAAATCCTGATCAATGCAATAGAGTAAAAATAGTTAGGTTTTCACAACAACCAATGATATATTTATAGCTTCGAAACTACAGAAAAATTGTAAAAAAATATCTCTCTTTTTCAGGAGCGTCTTCTTGTCTCTTTAGTATGTTAAAGATTTTCACAACAACCAATAATATCTATATAAAAAGAGAATCTCACTCTTTTTCAGCAGCATCTCCTTGTCTTTGATCAGTTCCAACAGATTTCCAGCCATCATCAATAATGACCAAACATGGCGAGGTGCCTCCTTCTGACAAGTTGTAATATTTATATGATTCATATGTAAGAAGCTTACCTTACTCTAAATCTTACAACCACAATCAGAATTGCAGTAGATTCCTGTAGAAACAAAAAGGAACTTGGAAGAACTTCCTAAGCTAAGCTTATGCTTGCCATTGGGGTTATAGAGGGTTTTTAAAGATATAATGGACAATGATTTTACCTCTTTAACCCTTGTTCTACATGCTATGTTGAAACATTAGTATAAAAGGAATCTGAGGTACACCATCCAAACCAGTCAACAATGCCAGGCATCTACATATTTTATTAAGAACAAAAGTTGTTAAATATTTTTGGACAAGATAATCCGATTGATGCCACAATGTCCCTGATAAAAAAATGTATTTGAAAAACATAAGAATATGCATAGGAAGTGACAAAAATAAGGGTATAAATGGAAATGAAAATATTGGCCATACCTTTTTCTCCTCTCTGTGACAGAATTTCTGTAGGTGAAGCTCCACATATTTGAAATATTGAGAAAAATCACATTTGTAGTATGATTTATTTCAATGATGCCTCAATCAGGAAAAGGAAATATGAAACCACATGATCAGACATCATAAATTTGTAGAGAGTAGCGATAGACATTAGTTTCAGACTCACTTTATCCCATCTATAATCACTTTAAGTGATTCATTCTGAAATTGATAAGGAGCGAATGTGTAAAGGACATTTCTTCCATGACACGATCTCCTACATTGTGCATTAATGCATGCAAATGTTACAAAACACTTTGAATTCTTGAGAAACGATAAGAAAAAAATAGAGGCAGCAAAGCTTGATTCAAGGAGGCATGAGGAAAAATAGGTGGCATACCACTATCTAAGCAAAGCTCTAATGTATCATTTTTATTTCCTTGTAAGCATGCCCTGAAGGAACCCTCCATGAGGGGAAATAAAATAGTGTATATTGTCTTCTCTCCCTCATCATCAGCCTTTCTTTCTAAAAGCAAAAAATTAGTCTCCATGGGAATTTATTTTCTGGAACTTCCCATTTTTTGAGACATCCACCAAAGCTTGAAGTGGAAACAGGACAAGAATCTAACATTCCTACCATTTTCTCCACAAAAGATGAAAGATTATTACTGGAACAACATACTATATATTTCTCAAAAAACTTATAACAAATACACCAGAAGCTTAGTTACACGACCATTCATAATGATATTTTCCATATTTGCTTTGGCTGAATTGATCAGAAAAACTTACTCAAGAGTTCCTAGAGGAACAATATGGTGACTATTACTCTTCGAGCACATAGCCCCAATGAATACACTGTCTGCATGGTCGATCCCTGAAATAGAACTGAACTGCACATTTTACGGAACCCCTGAGTGAACGTGCTTCAACCAACCAAGATAACAATAGTGAGAGACAAAATATAAATTTCAACAAACTCCTCTAATTAGGATCCCAAATACAGAAACAAGTATAAAAAATAAGAAGTTTTGAGCATTGACTAGATCAACCAAAATGAATTCATACCAAACAGAAGCTCGTTTGAATTTTGTTCCTTTTAAAATTAAACTAAAATGATGAAGTTGGTAAATTGGAGTAATATAATGAACACCATGATGATTCATGATGGGCTAAAGGCCACTGCTAGAATGGCTCTATGAAAGGTAATACCCATTAACAGCTCTGAATGATTGAATTTTGGTAGCATATGTACCTAAATACAAATAAAAGGGTACTTTAAAAGTTACATATTCGTTTAGTTCTCGGAGCTTTGTTAAAATAGTGGAAGAAGCAAAAAGAAATGAAGATGTTATGTATTGCTTTACTTGGAACTGAAAATAGCAGAGTAAGTTATCCATATGGGAATTTACATCTTTTGTTGGAAACAATGGAAAATGGAAAGAAAAGTAGAGCGAGAAGCGATTTGAGATTGAAATATATCAAGTCACAATGAAAAAATTTGTCCTGGGCGACAAATGTTGAAGATAACAATCCAGACCTTGGTATCGAACCAGCTAGAGGAAGCAATCCACGACGTCAGGGATTTTTCCCTCTGAAGTTGAGTTTTAAAACAATGTAGCATCGTCGTCCCTCAAAAGAATAGAAAGCTACCACACGTTCTGAACTAAAACCACCACGTTTCACAACTTTCTGAACTAAAACCGCCATGTTTCACATTTTTCCCCTTCATTTACGCCATAGTCCGATGATTTATGCTCGTCACAGAGAGGGTTCCAAAGCCGTGAAGTGGATCTGAAGTTGGTCATATGTTCAAAGGATGGAGTCTATGTTTTTCTCAGTTATCCATTTATTGCATAGTATGGGTTTTCCATATCCTTGAAGTGGCGCAGGAGACTTTATTGGGTCTAGGGTTTGAAAAGGGTGAAGTCCTAGTTTAAATAAAAAATCTAGTATTTTTGAACATTGAGCATCCAAGCAAAACCTTCTCTCTATATATCCATGAAAATCCTTCTCCTCTCCTTTCCGGGAGGATGGTATCTCAAGGGATCCACCATGAGAATAAAGAGCTATTACAAAAGCTTCCCTAGAAGCTAGACCGTTCAGTCACTATGCCCTCGCCATTTGAGACATGAGTGCATGACTCCAAACTCAAATTGTCAAAATTATTCAAAACTCCATTTCCGATGGATTCTTCTTCTTAAAAAACAACATACCTCTTATACAAACCATGATAAAAATCCAGTTCCAACAATGACTATTAACAAAAGCTACCACATTACGATCTCTACTCAAAACTATAACCTAAAAATCAAAACATATCGTTGTTTAAAGGAAATAAAATCCTTGTGCCCTTATAAACAAATACTTTGTTGCTGATCTACAAAAATGAAAGGTTGGTTTAAGAAATGGTTAAAATGGGTCCACAGTTGCTCTTCCTAGCATTATATTCCTTGCACAAACTATTTACACTCCATGAAAATGACACAGAGAAAACATGGTTAGAATTGGCCACAAGCATTGTCAAAGACAAAGAACCCTTCAACAATTATTAAAAGCTCATATTTCTTAAATGCAAAAATAGATTGTCCAATTCTTGACTTTAAAGAAGCACGTGCAACTCTAGATTAAACTTTAAATATCATCTCATTTCAATATTAAACTTTAAATATCATTTCATTGAGGAATTATTTGTACTGTATATTTCTATGTCCAACAACATAGATGACATGAGATTAGAATTGCCAACAACAATGACAAAGAATTATTCAGCAACTATTGAAGCTCAGATCTCTCAAACACAAAAATAGAATGTCTAGATCTTGCAATTACAGAAGCACACAACTCTGTGACGTGTCTGAACCTCAAACTTTAAATACCATTATATTACAGAACTATTTGTACTATTAAATACTAAATTATTTTGATACAACTAAAGCGAGAGTTTTTGGTGCAAAACACTGACAAGTGATCTTAGAAAGCCAAAAAAAACGTGATTACCTGCTAGCAGAGAATATTCAACCGAGTGCAGTTTCAATACAAGAAATCCAAGTCTTAAATATCCTAAATAATGCCTTAGATTCTTCCAACCGTAATCGTTATTAAAGTTTCACATACGAATAGCACGGTTCTATAAACAAACACTTTCAGTAGCAAATATTTTGATTTTCATTTTGATTTGCAGATTGGTTCACATCTTTCGATGGATGTTAAAAGTACATGGAAAAATAATGGATCTAAAGATTCTAAACAATTGGGAAATATGTAGAAATACATATACTAAGTTTGTTATGTCTTCATTCTCTATTTTTTTCTCGAACTACTAATTCTACATTAGAAGCGGATGTGCATGTATCCTTTGACTTGTGATTTTGAAATATGAAATCAAGTTAATGAGGTTATTTTCAGCCTAAATAGTTTGAATTCTATCATATTCCATGCACTATTTTTTAAGAAAATTTGTTGTTATTGATACCCTCAACCAAGTAAGATATTTGGCTTGGTTTTGAAGTTAGATGTTGTTCAAAGTTGGAGGGACTGTTCACTGCATTGATATATATTAAAGAATGAAACTGCATTGATGAATATGATATATATCCTAATATAGAATGAACCGATATATGGGGGATATATATCAAGAGCCAGCATCTTGAATTGATTTTGTTCTCATTATAAATTGATCATTGATGTCTATAATCATTTCAATAATTCAGGTACCGATCAAGACATTTCACACTATATTAGCTGCCAAGGAATATAGAAATGTTTCAAATAATGTTGCTATTACATCCTAGGTGAATGCTTAGCTCTATTGCATCCATTTTGAAATTATTTTCATCTCATTATAAATTGATCATTCATGTCTATAATTATCTCAAGAAGTCTGTTTATAATCATTTCAAGAAGTCAAGTACTGATCAAGACATTTCCCACTACATTGGCTACCAAGGAATCTCGAAATGTTTCCATTCATGTTGCTATTACATCCTAGGTGAATGCCTAGCTCTATTACATCCATTTTGAAATGCTCTTCATCTCATTATAAATTGTTCATTCACGTCTATAGTTATCTCAAGAAGTCAGGTACCGATTTAAGAGGCTGTAAATTCTATTAGTTATTTTCCAAGATGTTTGAGGTATTAGAATACTTATGGAATCCCCATTTCACATCAAATATCTACTGAGAGAAAAGTGTCTTTGTTGAGAAGAAAGTGGTTGTGATGGAGAGGGCCATTTGAATGATAAGTTTGTTTTGTTTCAAGGCAGGTTGATGGATTAGAAGTTGTTGCAATTCATCCAAGATTGCAACTGGCCCAATATGTTTGGAACACCATGTTTGAGTACATGCATTCTTATCAAACATGTTTTTCCTTTTTAATAGTTATAACAACACATTGGAGTCTTTTCTTCACTAGATAAATTTCTCTCATGCCATCACATGTTCGTTGTATAATGTGATGTTAATTGGAAAGCCCTATTTGTTAAATTGTGTAAAAGTGTTAAGATCAATAAACTTGTGATTTATTATGAGTTGGACTATTCTTTATATTTTGATAAATTGAAGTGTTCTATTTGAATGTTACATTTTATGTCTTCTTTTACCCTCTAACAACCACCTTATTGGCATATTATTGCACCTCCTTGGGGCAATTGCTAGTATATAATATAACATATAATGTGTTACATGCAGTGGAAGGGAGGTATAAGGGTATAGTGGCGAGTACGTCCAGATAGGTAGGATGTGTTTTTTATTAATTTTATTTTTTATATTTTTAAGTTTGTTTTTTATTTTTTATTTTTGTTTTATTTTGTTTTTTAAAATACAAAAAAAAAAATTTAGAAAGTTTAAAAATATGAGTTTTTACATTAGTTTTTTTTGAAGAATAGTTAAAATATTATTTTTTATCTTGCTTTTTTTAAAATAAAAAATATATAATTTTCTCATAATTTTTTATTTAATTTTATTTAATTTTAAAAAATAGTTGGGTTGAAATTATATATATTTTTTTCCGCTAAAATTATATGACTCATTTGTTCTTTTGGGGTTTTTTGGGGTTTTATATATGATTGCATTACTAATGGAATTATAATTTTTTTGATTTTCTATGGTTAGAGTAGTGAAATTATTTATGAAATATTTTTTTTGATTTAATATGCAAGTTTCAAAAACGTTGTAATCTATACTGGTATCAACACTTTTTTATTTGAAGGATGTTTTTGGTGTTTTCATAAAAAATCAGTATTTTTATGGTTAGAGTTCTCGTTCTTAGTATAAAGTTCTTGTTTCATAGTAAAATAATTAATAAAATTTATTTTTTAAGAAAACAATTCAATAAACTTTAACAAGGAATTCAAATATTTTATAAGAAATTTAAATTTTATGTCAAATTTATTTTATAGGATGTTTAAAGTTTATGTTTAAATTTAATTTTATTTGTTTTGAGCATTTTTTTTCTTTTATCTTTGATTGCGAGGAACAAAACATCCATGAATGATGAGTGAAATTACTTATTAATAAGGTATAAAAAGTATCTACCTATCATTTTCTTAATGATCGTGGTTTTTATTTTATAAAGTGGACTTTTATATAAAATCTATTAAATAAGAGTTAATTCATGATCACTTGACCTAATTTTTTAAGCTATCGTCATGGTTACCATGATGATAATTACTAAGGTTTATTGAGACCTGTTCTGGTGTATTGGACTTGAAAGTAAAAAGAAATAACTTAAATTTTTTTAGAATAATGCTTTAATGGTTATTAAAGTCTGCCAAAATCAATTTTGGTATATTAAACCTTTCAATAGAAATAAATCTCTTAAATCATCATAATTGTGATGAGTTAAAATGTTAAGAAAATCATTATTATAAAAAATCTTTTGAAATTGCACTCTAATATATATACATGAAACATTCTATAAAAAAAAAAGATTTTCATCTTCATTTCTTATCTCATAACATTTTAGAAATTGTCTCACCCTATTTCACCCTAAAGTTACTACACAACTTAAATTTATTTTAAAATTTAAACCTTTTCCAGATTTGATTGGTTATTCTAATTCATATATACAACATTGGTCACACAAATTACAAACATAAGTTTTCGGCAAATCCTAAATATATTATTTGGGACATTCACTGGAAAACTTTTATGATAAATATCGCAATAACATCGAAAACCAGTGGTTTTTTTTGTAACTTATCCGAAAACTCTCCGCCAACAGTGTTTGCATGCCCAACTCAATAATACAACTGCCCCACAGGTGAAAACAGCACTTGAAAAGGTAACTTCAAAGATAAAAGTTATCGAGACTCCTTTCTGTGAAGAGTTGGCAGTAGCAAAACCACAACGCACAGTACAGAGATCAGGGTTTCCCGCAAAACTAATATTCAACCCATTTCTGAAAAATAGAAGGGTGCCATTTAATCTATTGTTTGACACGTTGAACAGTGTAAGACTGATCATACGTGTCAAAGAACCGGGAATTTCTCCTGTCAATTTATTGTTGGAAATATCCAAAATTTCTAGCATGCTCAACCTGGAAAGAGAACTTGGGATTTCCCCCTCTAGAGAATTGCAGCTGAGATTGAGTTGAATTTGCAACTTTGCGGCGGATCCAATTTCTGGTGGAATTGTTCCATTTAGATTGTTGCCACCCAACTGGAGCTCTAACAAGAAGAACTGGCCGTCTTGAACATTCTTTGGAATCACTCCTGTTAGATTGTTGTTCTGTAGACGCAAATTTTGCAGCTTCGGAAGATTGAAATTTTTTGGGGGTATGAGCCCTGATAGATGATTGCCACTCAAATCGATATATGACAAATTAGATAAAGTTGACAGTATATCTGGAATGCTTCCATAAAATTGATTATTCGGCAACTTCAACACTTCCAACTGTCGAAGTGAAGCCAGCTGTGAGGGTAATGAGCCTGTCAAATTGTTCTGGCCAAGATTAAGTAGTTGAAGATTGGTGCAATTTCCCAGCTGCGGCGGAATCTGGCCGTATAGTAAGTTGTTATTCATTTCTAAGTATGTCAATCCAGTCGCATTTCCAATTGTAGAAGAGATGCTTCCATTGAGACTATTGTTGCCTATTCGCAACCTAAACAACTTACTCGAGAAACTCTGAGGAATCTGTCCGCTGAGCTTATTCTTTGTAAGGTCTAGAGTGTGCAAGTTGCTCAAAGAAGAGACTGCTGCAGGAATGCTTCCATTTAACCGATTGTAGCTCAGATCAAGAAACCGCAATCTTGTGAGATTAACTAACTGATCAGGTATGCTTCCTGCAAGCTGATTCTGATTCGATGAGAAGTGGGTCAAATTAAGGAGAGAACCCAATCCTCCAGGAATCTCTCCAGAGAAGCTATTGGCTGACACATTCAGGGTTTTTAAATTGGCAAAGCTCCCAATGTTATCTGGGATACTTCCATACAGCGCATTGAAGCTGAGGTCTAGAAAAGCCAAATTAGTGCAATTCACAAGCTCTATGGGAAATAAACCCGAAAAACTGTTATGAGAGAGATCTAATTTCTCTAACTTCCGCTGACCTCCCAACCAATGAGGGATTGAACCAGTGAAATTATTGCGTGTCAAATTGAGCACTATGAGTTCTGTCAAATTCTGAATTTGTAGGCCAAAGTCCTTTCCTAATCTATTGTAAGAGACATCCAGGTACTGCAGTTGGCGCATCCGTTCAAGCGAAGGAAGGGAACCTGACATATAATTGGAGCTGATGTTAAGGGAAACCAAGCTGGTGCAAGCCTCGATATCATTATCGGATGGGATTGACAGGAAATTGTTGGAGACATCGAGGTTTTTAAGGGAAGGAAGCTGGCACACAGTCTGCCAAGCAATGTCCGTCAGGTTAAAACTGGACATATGAAGCTCAGTGACACTGTCACCAGTGCAATTCACACCACGCCATCCACACGGTTTATCAGGATTTACAGCCTTCCAGAAAGATATGGAGGATGACAGGTTATTCATGACCTGTATCTCTTGGGGTTTGAGACATATTCCAGAATCCAAACATGAAAGAATGAACAGAAGACTGAGAAACGGAGAATATGTCCAACAATACCTCATTTTTCACAGCAAAGAAATGAAGAACGCGTGCAATCCCTGTTTCAGACTATTTGTTGGGCATCCTTCTGCACAGAGTTTGTCTCAGGTATCCTCCCCATTCTCTCAATGATATTTATTATTGGCTATGCAGGGTTTCCATTGTTCTTCAATGGGTGTCATTTTCAACATTCAGAAAGTCCAAGGATTGAAGAGTAAAAGTTAAAGGCTTCGAGTTTTGGTCAAGATGTGCAGATGCCTGACGAGTTGAAGGTTCGGAGCAAATGCAGGTCCTCTTCCATTCTCCATCTCTGTTTTCTTGGGCCCCATACTAGCACCTTGAATAACCAGACTGCTGAATTGAAAATGGGTGCACTTGACCTTGACATTGGGTTTTATCAATCTCCCTTGACTGCAAATTAAACCCTAATCCTATTCCTGAGAGACAGCTTGGTAAACAGTCCCCTGGTCAACTCTTAGGAACGTGTTGTATGAAGATTCTTGGATACAGCAAAACAACAGGGATTAAGAAGGTAACTGTCAGAATTGAGGATGGTTGCGACAAATTCTCAAAGATTTTTGATTTATCGTTGGACTGAGTTTAGTTAATTTTATAACTTTTATTTTTATTTTATAAACTTCGTATTTAATTTAATTTAATTTAAAGACATTTTCTATCATTTGAATGTTCGAATTCATCTATTTCGGTAATATTTATCATTTCTTTGTGACTTCTTATTGTCTTAAAAAAAAAATTTATAATTTTTAATAATAAAAATTAAGTGTTTTCAAGTTATTAATAATATTAAAATTTAATTTATAAAATTTTAATAATAAAAATTTTAAAATTGGTTTAATTGGTATGATGTGTACACTCTTTCCGTTGGATTGAGGTAATGGGTTAGAGCTCTGACTCTTTGAAGGTTATGTTTTTACTAATAAGTTTATTATTTATTACTTTTACCATCCATGAAACATCGGAAAGTATTAATAGGTTTTTCAATCAAATGTTTTTTGAAAAAAATCTTCCTAACCCTATAAAAACAAAGGTACTTTCAATTGTTGAAACACACATCATTAAATATATTGAGAAATCACAATTACAAAAATAATGAAATCAAAACGGTAAATCTGTTGTGACGGACTGTAAATCCGTTGGCAAAGGGACGAACTGTAAATCCGTTTATACGGGGACGGACTGTAAATCCGTTGTGACGGACTGTAAGTCCGTTGGCAAGGGGACGGACTTGAAATCCGTTGGCAATATGCCTACGCTAGTTCAAATCCAGCTGGACCAGCGACTATGCCTCTTGGTTCAACTGGAGTATCCACATCATCAATATACATATGCCATCGAGAGAGTACAAGGCAGCATTGAAAGTAATAGAAATAAATCCTAATAGAAATAAATCCTACTCTTCCAAAAAGGCCAATGTGTTTGGATTTTCTATTGTTATATATATTGTTTTGTGGAAATTGTTGTCATTGCATATATTAGCGTTGGTGGGAATTGATATTAGTATAAAATTTATTTAATTTAAATAATTAATATAAATTATTATATTTAAATTATTAAAATATAATGATTAATAAATTATATGAAAATATAAATAATTAATAGATAAACTACAAATTATCAATATAAAGTTGTTGTTGTAAAGTGTACATTTTGATGAATAAAAGCTTATTTATAAAATTGATATATAGAGAGAGAAAATAAGTAATGTAGTTTTTTTTAAATCACCATTTCTTTAAGCATGACTTACTTATGTGACACAATGCAACAATTACAGTGTGGTGATGATATTGCTATATATTTGAGCAAATTTATTTAAAATTTTCTTTCATTAAGAAGGTAGCTAAAGTTTTAGGATTTTGAAATTTCTAGGTTGTGGTACATTTAATGATGAAATTTTGTTAAAATTGCAATTTTATACTGTTGAAATCATTGTTTTAATGTATGGATTCAACAACATGACTGCAACAATGTCAATGTTTTATAATGAAAATCCATCAATCCAAAATAAACCTATCAAGATTTCTAACAAAAATAAAAATTTGCTGATTTGCTTTCATTTAGTTTAAATAACCTAAAAAAGTCATATTAGTAAAACATTTAGATTGCAACTAAAAATATATTAAAAAACCATTAAAGATTTCAAAACTTTTACTGAATTTCCACACTACTTACATTTAACCTTAATATGTCCCTCACAAGTGGATATATATGAATCACTCCGGCTATTAATTTGGATCAATTTTAAAAAACATGGAATTTAGAATAAGGTTTTGTAATAATTAAAACAATTTTTATTTAATTTTTTTTAATTGTCTATTTTTTAGATTACTATTGGTATGTGGAGATGGCGTTGCCCTGGGTTCTTGTGCCTCAGGACCCGCCGACGAGATTGATATTAGAAATGCTATAAATGAATCACAGACTGGTTTCTCAGGCAGTGGCAGAGTTATGAGGTTGGTTTCTCGAGAGCTTCTTAGTGGCTCAGTAACCAAGGTATAAATGTAAGATAGCTACCCATGTTGTTGAAAATTGCTAGAGGTTAGAGAATTTTTAATGCAACAATCTCTTTGTACAAGTTCTTTCCTTGTTAGGCTATAGTGCGATTAACGATGGTTCCTTGTACTTAGGATGATGGAAGATTAATGGAATTTAATGTAGTTCATTATGTAAATGTCTTTTGAAAGAAATTGGGTGAGGATAGTATTGTTGTCATGCCGAACTTATCAAACCAAGTGTGCAGAAGCGCACATGCGCCAGCGGGCTTAGCTTCTTTACGTGGAAGCAGTCTTAGCTTCTTTACGTGGAACACAATGACGATTGACAGCTAATGCATGGAGCATAATCCACAATGCTTTCTCATTCCATCGATAGCACACATATTTGACTTAATTAATTTCCAAAAACATCTCACAATTCATTTAATGTGATTTTGTATATGCTTCTATGTTCGACAATAGATAACTTTCTGAAATTATGACTGGATTTAACCTTAAGATCTGGAAAGATTCCCTTTCTTTGCTGTGAATTAAATCCATTAAAAATATATGGTGCACACAACTAAAAGAGAATGATTCAGCGTTCTAGTTGCGACGGTTCCACAGGTGATTCTTATTCTTCTTCTACATATACACTTTCAAATATGGTATACCATTTATAGTTTCGTTCTTTGTTTCCTATTTGGTGTATTTTTCCCTCCCTCCATTGTGGGTAGTCCTACTGATGGAACTTTCCATGCACCTAGAATTAGGGCTCTTTCCTCGTCGAGGGCCTCTTCGTTGTCTGATTTTCCTTCAAATCTCTTGTCCTCAATCGTATTCTCATCGTCAACTTCTATGTTGACTAGTTGGGCCCTCACATTACTTCAACATCAAACTTCTCTTTCGCATTTCTGGTATCACCACGAAATCTTAATATATTATTACGAAAAATGTAGACAAATGAACAGGGAAACTAGGTATAGGAATTGAGAAAGCTTGAAATGTTATTATCAAGAATCTTTGGAAAAGATGAACTCTGAACATAATTTTCTCACCATTTACAATAGAGAAATCATTTTTTATTCACCTGGAAAGATATAATTTGTATTAACATATTGCAATGAATTTCAACCAGCATTAGATGATTTATGACGATTCGATTTGCATAGGTTAAACATGCAAAGTTCAAAGTGCTTACACTGGCTTAGCCTATCCATACATGCCATCTCGTAGGGTTATTAACTTGATAGCATTGATAAAAGGGTCATCACTTTCTAAGGTTTTGATCAAACAAACATACAACTATCTTCCAGAACTAACAAAGATATTTTCTCTAAACAATGGAGATTTTATCTATGATGGTTATATTTTTAAAAGCCAACTTATATCTAGTGTCTCAATAGAGAATCTAAAGCTAATTGGAAATTGTTTGAATCCACTATAATTGTCGACGACAAACCATGTTCTTAATAGGTAAGAGACATTGTGGGTGATAGATGACTGATAGCAATACTTGTTCAAGGATTTGGGAAAAACCGTAGATTATGTAATTAAGAACCATAGGCCCATATGTCTCGTGTGTCTATAACGTCTATGTAATTAGTATCATTGATCCATGCTATATTCTTTTCGTCGTTGTGATTTTGTTTTCCTCCATAGTCGATGCTAAAAACACTTGCTACACAGGCATGATTTAATCAATAAAACAACAATTGGTAACAATATATATGAAAAATAAATGATTGAAGAGCTCTGTAAGAGAAGATGTAAGAGAAGATATTAAATCAACGATTCTAAAAATTATCTACAGATCTAAAACACTCTAACATTCTTGTAAGAGAAAACTTATGAGCAGTTTCAGTTAGAATGTAAAATCACCTGGCTAACCAACAATAAGAGCCAACAACCGTAATAGCACGCTGACTCGCCCTCTCCAATGAACCCAAATTTCCATAACGAATATTTTTTCATAGTTACACCCATTTTGAAAGTGCTCCTGAGTTCTGACAGTGAATTGGAAGCTGGAGGAATTGCACATGATAGACTTTCTAAACTATTGTTCATAAATTTTGACGACCTTTTTACTTATTCTAAACCATTCATATCCATATCCTCGAGTTTGATCATGAAGATATTCTCTAATGAGTTGTATCATAGAAGAATTTTGGAATATTGGTATAAACGAAGTTATCCTCTAATGCCAAGAACTAATGCTATGATCTGTGGAATATGGGCATAGACGAAGTTAATCATTTATATTGATATTCAGACTTTGAATTTGACCCACTAAACAACTAACTTAATTCATTTAAAGAATATTTATGACTTTTCAAAAATAACTCCATGTACTCAATTGAATTACGAGGGGTCGATTGCAAAGTGAACAGTTGAGTGGAATTTGTACTTAGTTTTTCCCATCATAGATCAAGATAAAAAACGTTCCATGTGAAGTGTGAACCATACAATAATCTTGACATGATTGTAACAGGATGTTGTCCCGAGAATTCCAGTATTTGTATGATTCAACGGAGAAGACAGAAAATATTCCATATGAACCAAACAATAATATTGACCTGAGTGTGACAGGATGTTTTCCTAAGCGTTCTGGTATTTGTACAATTCAATGAAGAAGACAGAAATTTGTACAATTCAATGAAGAAGACAGAAAGAAAAAAATCTTCATGTTCTTGATGGTGTAGGTTTAATATCATTATTTCTATGTAGAATTCCATTGGTCTCCTTTCATTGCAGGGCATGTCTATTTACCCAGTCAATACAACAAACATACTTTAGATTACTGGACTGGCCTATAGTGTAAATGGAAAGAAAGAAGAAGAACCTATATAAAATTGTTTCCTCGAAGGAATAGTAAAAACCTATCTATACCAACATACACCCTATAAAATTAAATGTTGTCAACAAAAAAATTCCATATCAAAGCATGTAAAATCCAATCTTAGAGATTACCTCGAAGACATACAGTCTATAAAAAGATATATTTAAAAGTGTATAGTTGAAGCTACAGAGATGGATGAATTGGATGAATTACATACATTGGCTATATTTAAGAAAGGTTGTTAGTTTATTCCTCTCAATGGGATTGCCAATATCTTACATCAATCAATTAATGGATCATATTACTTGGGTTTTTTTAATGAGTTGCTCACAAACATTGACAAAGGACATTTTCTTGCATCAACATATTAGCACTATGAGTTGGGATGCTTTCGTTTATGGATGAAAGTGATAACCCATATAAGCATAATGACCAAATAACATATCCAATTTCCATTTTGGGTACAAGGAGATCAATCGTTTCCATATGTTTACTTGAAATT
>LPNX010152766.1:0-44181 GCA_001517045.1 Pseudotsuga menziesii | reverse complement strand
TCAGAGGATTCATGTATTGCAGCAGAAATGGCTTCGTAGTCACTTATATCTGCAGCCTGTAAGGAAAGTAACAAATACCAAAAATACCTGAACCCGTTAACCATGGCGAAAACTTAGCATACTTATATGTTAACTAAAACCTACTCATGAGTCTGTAACTTGCTGTGGATCTATCTTAACCCTAACCCTGAATGGTTCACTGAACAATTTAGTAACCATAGATCAGAATAAAAAATTTCCAATGCAAACCTCTAGAAATTTTACTAAACCTAGGTTTATGCAGAAAGATACATACTGAGCAATGAAGCTCATTCCATGCAGGGTATATATTCTCTATGCAATGAGGTGGTTTGTGCATCTGTCTGTGTTTACCTTGATATTGATCCTCTCCTGACCACATCGTTCTTCTTTCAGGATTTCTTCAAATGCCTTGTGAAGCTTAGAGAGATTTCTTGCTACTAAAGTGACGTAGGAGCCCTGTGCAACAGCTTCCTTCGCAATTTCAAGGCCAATGCCGCTTGATCCCCCTGTTATCAGGACGTGCTTGCTTCGCAAACTGTGAATAACAGAGGGGCGCCTCCGGCTCAAGACGAAAACGGTGATGAAAACAACGGCCACTGTGAATGTCATCGCCTGAACTGTAGGATGTTGGATATCCTAGTAAAATGGGTTATGCCTGTCATCCCTATAGGAGAGGAGCGTAGTACTCTTCAACGTTGCCCCGGCCACCGTGAACAGGGGAGGGGATCGATCAATGGACCGAGCGGTGTAGACGTTCAAAAACAATTGTTTGGTTGGTAGATAATTAATGCAGGACGCGGCGGGGTGGCACTAGGACGGCGGTGGCGGTGGCGAGACGGAGGCGGAAGAGGCTGCCGGATTATTGTAAAATTCCGTGAATGCACCAAGTTGACCGGCTGTAGGGCCCAGGCCAGGTGGCTTATCCAGCATGAACGTACATGCTGGATAAGCTCAGCCCTCCCACTATACATGATTCTGATATTGAAATATGGACAGCTCCCCACTGGAATCATGGTTTCCAGACGCCAGCGGCATCCAGGCCAGGCTGAAACCTGTGCTGACCATCAGAGACGAAAAACTGTTGTGGAGCGAGAGCCGAAACAGCCCCGTCAAAAGTGTGCAGCAGAGCGTGGCCTTTCCCTGTGTAAATTTTTCAGATACAAATGGTCCGATTGCCCGCAAGTGCCCTTCCTCTCTGCTAAAGAGAAAACGCCCGCAGAGGCTGGATATTCCGGTCCAGTCTTCCGGCCTGGATGTGCCGTGCGCGGCTGTGCAGCAGACCATGGAGGTCAACGAGGAGGGTTTTCATTATGCAATTTCGTGTAAAAAGGGCCGGCGAGAATTCATGGAGGATACGCACAAGGCCACTGTCAATGTTCTTGCTGATTCCACACAGGCGGCCTTCTTTGGTGTCTTTGATGGTCATAGTGGTGGGAAAGCTTAAGCTTTCGCTGCCGAAAATATTGGACAGAATATTGTGGATGCTTTTCCCTCCATGGAAGGTGAAATTCAGCAGGCTGTTAGTGGGAAAGCTTAAGCTTTCGCTGCCGAAAATATTGGACAGAATATTGTGGATGCTTTTCCCTCCATGGAAGGTGAAATTCAGCAGGCTGTTAGAGCTGGGTACTTAAAAACGTATGCAGAATTTCTGAAGCAGGAGGTTGGCAGTGGTACTGCTTGTGCAACTGCTATGATTTTGGATCGTAACTTGGTGGTTTCCAATGTTGGGGATTGTCGAGCAGTTATGAGCAGAGATGGTGTTTCTGAAGCCCTTACCTGTGATCATCGAGCTGGAAGGGAGGATCAGCGACAGCGGATAGAGAATTTGGGTGGAATTGTGGATCTACGCCACGGAGTTTGGCGAGTTCAGGGATCTCTAGCTGTATCTAGGGCAATAGGCGATTCCCACATGAAAGAATGGGTCACCGCTGAACCAGACACCAGACAGATTGAAATTAAATCTGATGGGTTGTGGGATAAAGTCAGTAATCAAGAGGCAGTGGATATTGGCAGGCGTTTCTGCATTGAGAATCAGTCAGGAGGCCCTATAGCTGCTTGCAAAAAGCTTGTAGAGCTGCCAGTAACCAGAAAATCTCATGATGATGTTAGTGTGATGATAGTACAACTCAGAAATTTTTGTAAGAAATAGAATCAAACACTGGAACATCTGCAGTGTGTGCATGCCGAGGACATTTACAGACATTGTAAATAGGTTAAGGAGCACCATAAGTGTTACCAAAACGCTTCCTATGGAATTCTGTTGAGCAATTTTCGTGAAAAGAGGGAGAAGGGTTTGTAATTGTTTTAAAGAAGTGAGGGTTCAATGACGATAACAGCATAAAGAAGACGGGTTTGTAATTTTTCGAGAGTGAGATTCAATGACCTTAACAACATAAAGAAGGAGCAGGGTTTTGAAAATATTTTATTTACAAAATAATTTAACTAGGTGTAGTCAATTATTAAATATTATACAGGGGTTTAATAAGAGAGCAAGAACATTATGTCACTTATAAGAAATGAAGTTAGATAGAAAGGATAACAATTATTCCTCCCTACCACTCAAATTACATTTAATAAATATATTTGACAATTAACTTTAGACTTTAATTAAATCATAAATACTTATTAATATAATTTGATTATTAAGTTTTTATTTCAAACTCTTTTTAATCCATATCTTAGAGATTTCAATTTTATTTTAAAGAAAAATAGATTAAAATAAAGTTTGAAGTCAACTATAATGTATTATGAATTTTAACATGGTTATTCAATTAAAATATTTTATTAGAATTTTATTTAAAAAAATAGATTAAAAGAAAGTTTGAAGTCACTATAACGTATTATGAGTTTTAACATGGTTATTAAATTAAAATATTTTATTAAATCTAAAGCCAATTGAATCTTTGAAATTATATATATTTTTAAATTTAAATCTTAATGGTATAAGATATTATTAAAAATAATTGATACTATAACTATTTGATGGAAATAATAAGATATTATTTGATGAAAATAATAAGTTACTTTATCCCATCATATTTAATGTAGTTTTATGTTTGTCATAATTACATTGGTACAAATGTTTTTCATTATTACATTGATAGGTATTAGAATAATGCTTATAGATGGAGAGATTCCGGATGGAAGTTGATCTTCATTGATTGGAGATTGCAAGAAGATGAGACAAGTGTACTGGATGGGTGCTAAGAAATAGGGAAATATAGATAATGGGGTTATTACAACTACACATGGAGAACAAGTAACAAATTTAATTTTCTTGTGGCTCTTAACTTGTGGCATATAAGTATTCAACACTCACAAGTTAAGTAGTTGTGCTAATATGATTGAGTGTGTATGAATATGATGTGATAAACAATTTAACTAAAATAATTGAATAAAAATAAGATCAAATTAAGTAAGAATATGGAGATATCACCACATTCTCCTAAATTTTAGAAACATCCAAATCAATTGAAAGACATTTATTACCAATCAAGATTCACTTGGCAAATAATAAAACTTCTAATAGAAAAATCAAGGTTGAATGAAGATGAAATAAAATCTATACAATCTCCATTGAACATAAAGATTGATAAATACAAAAAATGGAGTGAACCTAAAAAATATGTTCATGGATACCAAAACTATTACCTTGAATTACTTCAATAACAAGCTTCACCCATTTCCAAGAAGAAGCAAATACATACTTATAAAATAACACAACAAAATAACTACTTTCGTGATGCACATACTTGAAAAATCATTCAATCGTAGGAACAACCCAAGCAGTATTGGGATCCACTGAGGGAAGGAGTCCCTTTATATAAATTTCTGGCCATTCAACTCCGCGAATCAAAGGAGAGACATACTCCCTTATAAGAAATAATCATCACAAAGGTATATTTTCTCTCTATAGTGGAGATGTACACTTATGCAGGTTGGTGGTAGACTAGTGTTTTAGGGCAGATGTGTACTTTCTTTTCTCAAGAAAATCGCTTGTACTCTAAAGAGGGTGCCATTTACTTTATGAATTAATAGGGAAAGAAAGAGTGGAAGTAGCCTAAGAAAGGGTCGATGGTGATGGCGGAAATAACCTGAACAAGGGTTCAACTCGATGGTGGAATAAACCTTAGTAAAGGTGAAGAGTTACTCCAATTTGGACTTGTGAGTTTGATAGGAAAAATTCAAGGCACCTCTTCCCCTTGAATACTAATGCATAGGCCAAAGGACAAGCTTAGTCTATCACGATTCTTGCAAACATTGATTATGATATCAAACTAGAAGGCAAGTTTTCCTCTTATGAATTTTGGGGGCCTTTGAGAAGTACATTCATCTATGTTTAAATACCAATGGATCCATTTGAGATATATGTATGAACTCTTATAGTCAAGTATCCGTAGAAACCATTCACAAACCCAATGAAAGAGGAAGTGACCCACGATCTCGCTTACTAGCATAAATATCCATATCTCACTTCTCAATGACAAAGTAAATACTGATCGAAAAGTGATCAAGGAACTTTGTCCAACACAAGCCTTGATAATTATGTATGTTCTCCTAACTAACCATCTAACTCTGTCGAGTCTCGATTGAAGCTCGAAGCTACATGTGCCTTGGCATGAGCTCCCTCTCCCTATCTAACTACTATAACTCTAGCATGTACTAAAACACAAAACAAGGTGGAAATATGAAATTGAAAAAGTCTCAAGAATCAAAGTTGATGGTGGAAGTAGGCACAACCTAAGCAGGGTCCACGGGTTTGGAAATTAGAATATAATGATAAACAAAATTTTAATGTTTAAAACCACTTAAGTTTCAAACTTTCAACTTTCATGATCACATTTCCAAAATCCAATAGCCATTTGATTAACCACAATTCCAAATCCACTTTCATAATCACATTTCTAAATTTCAATAATCATTTGATTGAACATAGTTCTAAATCCATATCCCCTAATTCCAATCATTCAACTACATTAATTATAAACCAATTGGAAAAATGATGAATTATGATTATAATTTCTTATCATGTAGTGCACAATTTAATTCCAGATTATGTGGTTTTATTCTCTGTTAATACATTACTTAATCACCTTACACATAGACACATGGTATTCACTTAATGAAACTATGTCATAGCACCTTCGTTCATGGGATATTAAAGAATACCCCTAATTTCAGTAGATATTGATAAATACCTACCAAAATTATTTTTTGGATCCCTCATCCTAATACATATTTCGAATTAAAAAAAACATTATTTTTACTAGATATTCAAGATTTTTACTAAATACCTCTTTTTATACCGTGATTACTTATAAACCCTCGATATCCTACTCCCCTCCCCCTAATACCTACAATATATTGACCTTATTTTTCAAAAATTAAAAACCCCCCTTTGTGAATGAATGTGATAATATATTGGTGAGCAAAGTGAATTACTTGTGAGCGTAGTTTGGTTGGGATTTGAGAAGGAATAGTTGTCAAGCTACATTAAGTGTTTGAAGCATGTTTCCAATTGTAGTAGCCTACTGAAACACAATCATCATTAATGCATTTATTTTCTACTAGGATACTAGCTTACCACAACATATTGTCAATGAATGCTTTATTTGCTACTAGACTACCAACTTACTAGAGGTGATTATTAAGTAGGGCTTGACGCTTAGGGTTGCGATTTGCGTCATATGTGATTACTAATTATAACCGTGAGGAAAAGAGTGGAAACGTATAGAATCATGGAGTTTATCAATCAAAGTTGTCAATATAATACAAATTCTCCAGTAAATTTAACCTAGGGGAAAGAGTTATCAAATCACCTTATTTTAAGAAGTTTTCTCGTTCAAATCCCTTCATTTTGGATAAGTTTTCAACTAAAAATTACAACATAGATCTATATCAAAAGGGTGTGTAACTATGACTTCCACTCATCATACACACTATTTGTAGAGTTTGGTAATCTTATTGTACCATTCCCCTCCATTAATATCTTAATGCATAGTCTCATTCAATTATGGTCCAAGCCTCCAGACTCTCAAACTAGCCAAAGTTGATGAAATCATGAATCCACGGCTAGTAGTGCTACCACCTTACATTATAGCACATGTCCTATCCAATAAGTGATATTGTTGCATACAATAAACTAACATCGCTTTGCAATCATGGTTTTGGAGGATTTGAACCCAGAAAGAAGAGAAGGTTGTGTAGCAGAATTTTGAAGGCTTGCACAATATCATGACGGCTTCTGGACTACAACGATCAAGAAAATTTTCATCTACAAATATATGAAATTGGATGTTATTG
Source organism: Pseudotsuga menziesii (assembly GCA_001517045.1). Lineage (NCBI taxonomy): Eukaryota > Viridiplantae > Streptophyta > Pinopsida > Pinales > Pinaceae > Pseudotsuga > Pseudotsuga menziesii. The sequence continues at coordinate 37,857 of LPNX010152766.1, read as the reverse complement.
TGAAATGAATATTAGTAATGAAAATGAAACGATCCTATGATCCTAGGAAATGAGAATTTAAGTCTTCTTCCCAAATGCAACAATGCTAGAAAATAACAAATTAATTATTAGATCATAGTAATCCTAATAATTAACAATAATAGCCTACATATGCATAATTAGTACTAGTTTAATTGTATAGTTACGCAGAGATCCAAACCACAAAATTACAGTTTTAATAAATTTTATAAGATCAATATAGCCCATTGCAAAGTTACATCGTAATAAAAAATAAACTATTGTAGTATTTAAACGAATTAATAAAATTTAATAAAGAACTTATATTTGAATAAAAAATAATTATAGAAACATTGATATAGAGTCAAGAATCCATCCATATCTTGTTGTATAGTCTCATTTAGTTAACAATTGAATGACCTTTCACTATTGACTTTAGTGGAGGCTCAAGTTTGTTGCGTGATTTTATCTTGGTATGGATTTATATCTAAGTTAATTGTATTTGGGCCATAAATTTTCCATGATAGTGAAACTTAAGCTTCATGTTGTGGATGTTTTCATAGTTCAACATTGTACAACTAGAATCATGGAAGAAGCTACATCAAGCGTGGCAATAACATTTAAACTTAATTTTATTAAATGTTTTAAAGTTTCACTGTGATTTAAATTTTGATAAAACAATGCTGATGGAAATTTGTGTGGCATACTCGCTTGGGATTCTCATTGTCTTTGTTATTTCCTAAACATCGATTCTCAACCACCTAAAAGATTGATCGAAAAAATTTGGTGTAGCCCTTCAAACACAAAGTTGCAAAATAATGGTCAAATTCATTATTGAAGGGCTCGATACAAAATCAAATCTCTTTTGCATGGAAAAATTGTTGTGCCCTTTTATGAAGGATAAAATAGGTCCCAAAGGGCATTGAAGGCTTCAAATTTTAAGCTTGATGGTGATGCTCGTGTTTACATGTTTATCAACCACCTTGTTTGTCGTTCTATAGACATGGACATGGATTATAGTCAAAGGCGAATGAATCAAGTCACTAATGGACACCAGAAGGTGTCTCGAGTGCTGAATGGAAGAGAGTTTGAAGGTGGAGAACCATTTTGCAAGTGAGTAAGCATATTAATTATGATCCTTGAGTCGCTTTCAACCACTAATTGGGTAAAGCCTTGCCGAGTGGCTATGCTTATTCCTTTGAAGAGTTGCCAGAGCTCGAGAACATTATTGGTTTTTGTTCCAAGGTAGCCATCATAAGAGTAAAGGTTATGGACTTGAGAGTTTGGACAGACACCTCCATAACCTGCCTCTCTGGGGTTTCCTTTAGAAGAACTGTTGAAATTGAGTTTGGTGAAGTCGTGAGGGGGGGCCTGCCAAGCGGCTGGATTGGAATCAGGGATGGTATTGGTACGTGGAAGGGAGGGGGCCCGGTGAAGTTACAAGATATAATAGTTTAGGATTGGACTGTCTTTAAGGGCGCACTACAGATTAGATTTTGAATAAGGATAGAGGGAAATGGTCTCCTGAGTATGTCTACACACCTTAGTCCAAACTTCATGCCATTCGAACTTGGAGTTTCTAAATATTCTCTTATTTTGTTCCTTCTAGGTTTCCCACATTACAAAACCTCAAAGAAACTTTTTTATTTTGTTCAGAATTATGCTGTTGAAGGAATTCTTATTCTAGGAAGCTAGTGAATCCCTGGGGCTTTTACATTGCCTATCAATTTTCTTCATTAACATAGCCACCTTATCCCATAACTATGAGCTAAAAGAACAATTGTCTAGGATATGGTTTATTGTTTCTGCTTCCTTATTGCATAAGTGACGGATCGATGGGCCTATGAAGCCTCTGTGTAGAAGGTTATTCCAGGTGAGAATACTTCCATGCACCATAATCCAAATAAACGTATTGATTTTTGTCCAATGCCCCTTGTTCTAGACTTCCCCCCATATCTCTTCCTTATTGAGCAAATGTGCCCTTGATTTGAGAGAGTGGGCCTAGAGTATCCCCATCTCAGAATGTCTAGTCCATGTGTTATCCTTGTTCCTTCAAGTAGTTTCCTCTGTCCACTATTGAAGATCCACTTAAGCTAGGATGCCAATTTCGTCATTACTAAGCTTCCAGCCTCTCCAACCTTCCATGAGAATGGATATCCTCTAATATGTGGAGACCAGATGTTCCAGGGGGTTATTAAGGTGTCCCATTGTGTCTTGCATGTTCTCCTTGGAGCATAGAAGTAGGAGTTGCTGCCAAGAGCCCACCCAAAAGCGCGCCATGTTTCCATTTCCTATTTCCTAGAAACAGTGTTCCCTAATGAGGTTTCTTTACTGCCATGCTACCTCCCAGATCAAGGATCCTTGTTGTTGCTCTTCTATCCAAATTAATTCATTTCCCTTCACTAGGGGAATATACTTGGCCCTCCATAGTCTGGCCCAAAGATCTTCTGGGCATTTCAACCATCGCCACCAAACTTTTGCTCCTAAATCCCGATTCAAAATGTTTGGATCCCTTAGACCTAGACCCCTGTTTGCTTTTGGTTTGCAGAGGGTTTCCCACTTGACTAGAGCCCATTGCCGAAAAATCATTCTCATACTTTGATGGTCCAAATTGTATCATATGCATGGATCATCCTTTGACTCTCGTAATAAAACCTAATCTTCTTCACAACAACTACGACCTATTTATTATTTCAACCACACGAATTAACACTTTTTAGAGATCATTTTCATTGCAAAAAATTCCCCAATAGCAATATGATGGTATGCAACAATCACATTAGGGTCTAGCTTCCTACACTCTTGCATATATTTACCAACCACACCAAACCCTAGCAAGACATCTACCCTATAGAAAGCATACTCTTGCTTGTTATCCATGATTTAGATACACTTTTGCTAGTTCAACGACCATCCTACTTCTTTGTTATGTTGTTCCTCTCATTATTAATATAGTAGTGGTTTGATGGTTGATATCCATGGAGTGTAGATCTATTTTGTAAGTTTGTTGGTAATTGAAAGAGTGTGAGAGAGACACTCGTTGACAACTATGAAGGTCTAAAAAACAAAGATAATTGTTGAAGGTAGTTGGTGGACTATTTCACTTAACCTATAGTGTAAAGCAAACAAAGAGTTGGTGGTTGAAAGGTCGAGGTCTTTGCGGTAAAGACTAGTGTTTCTAGTGGCCATGGAGAGGTCAATGGAGTATTGGTGGATTTTAGACGGAGAGACACCCATAGAATAAAGGCTACTTTGGTTTGTTGTGAGAAAGTCCCTCATTTTGCATAATCATGGCATCAAAATTTTTAATATTTTTTTTTATACTTTGTGTATATCAATGTTTACATACATACATAAAGCTAGAAGTAAATTAAGTCTAAATATGTTTCCTATCTCTTTTCAAGCTGAATTTAATAAACAATGAAAAAGAATTATTTCAACATGTACTAGGTTGCTAAGCTAAGCGTATTAATGCTAGATAATAGACTTGGTTAAAAATATGAAAAATTCATAAAATACAATTTTTTTTATAAACATATGAAGTTATTTAAGAAGATACATACCATAGTACATTGTAAATTGGTTAAATGCCATATTGGTGTATTATATTTTATTGGAATATATTTAAAAAAAATCTTAAAATTGCCAATTTTTTTTGCAATAATATAACTAGAACTCGAAAATGTTTAAGAAAGGTTTGTAATTATTTAAGAAGTGAGAGTTGAATGGAAATAACAACATAAAGGAGAACGGTTTGTAATTTTTCCAAAGGATTAAGGGTTTGATGAAAATAATAACATCAAGAAAGAGCCAACTTATCTTTAAGCTAAATCCATTAAGCTTTTGTTTAAGCCAAATCTATGAACTTTTTCTCAACAATTTGTGAAGTATTAACTTTTCCTTTTTGGAAAGGCTTTTCATTATCACAAATTTGAATTTATATCCTAAAGTTAGTGTCAAAATAAAAGTATAATCACACGTCCACGAATATATAAACCATGGCCACGAATGGGTATCAAAAAGTGGTTCTTTACTGTATCTGCTCATTTTTTTTATTTGGAAGGCTAGGAACTGTAAGTTATTTGATGATTAGAATCCTATCATGGTAGGCCTTTTACATATTATTTATGATGAGGTTAATACATATAAGCTTTTTCTGAAGCACATGCATAAAATTAGGAACATTGGGAAGCCTCCTACTTCAATTTTTCCTATAATCTTTTTTGAAGGTGCAGCGACAAAAAATATCGGTGGAACGGGTTTTTGTCTTTGGTTGAATGAACATCACCTACTAGCTTTTAAACTTGGATGTGGGAGCTGCACAAACACTAGAGCTGAACTCTTAGCACTCTGGGCATCACTACGGGTCGCCAAGGATATTGGGTTGCCTTACCTACATATCTTTGGCGACTCCTCTGTGATTATAAACTGGGCAAAAAAGGAATCCACCCTGGACATGGTGAACCTTGAGGCTTGGTGCTACAACACCAGAATTCTCATGTCCTCTTTTACTTGGGTGGATTTCAGTCATGTCTATAGGAAACATAACAAGAGGGCAGAGATCTTATCCAAGGAAGGGTTGCACTTGGCTCCGAGCCATCTCTTACTTACTGAATCATTTGAGAATGAGATTATTGGGGTAGACTCATCACATCTATTTTAGAATATGCTCATTCTATTACAGTTTTTATCTCATGGATTCTTTGAGCTATTATCAGGTATTTTGTTGAGCAAGCTATTACAAGATATACAAGAGTCACTCTCCTTGCTTGGATCAGATTTTTGGGTTCTTGTTATATTCTCTAGGGACATAGATGGCTGATATTATTACAGCTCTCTTATGAGAGGATTATTATGTATTGATACCCAGGTGCTTAGGATATCTTTGATATTCTCTGCTTGTTTTGTTTATTTATGAAGCATATGGTTGCTTTGTACTGATATTGTCACTTGTTTCTTGCTTGTTTTGTTTAATTATGAAGCATATGGTTGCTTTGTACTGATATTGTCACTTGTTTCTTGCTGACCTTTGGGGTATTACAGTGCTGATTGAAAATGTAAAAGATTCTTTTGATTCTACCAAGGAACTGTTTTTTTCAACTGAGAAAAAAAAAACCATAAACCACGAATCCATCACATAATTGGAAAATCTCATACCAAGTCTGGCATTGCCATTGTCAACCTTTGTCAACTAGACATATTTGACACGTAATATAATAACAACTCATAAAAACGACGTGACACGTTATGGAAATGCCAGTAAGTAAATCTCCGTAAAGCGACTGAATACTCAAAAAAATAATAAAAATTCAAAAAATCAAGCTTCATAAGCTGTTGAATCACGCGTTTCACTATTTCCAGTGACACAAAATTCACTTTTTAAAATACGAAAATAAAAAAGAAGAGTTCTCAACACATATTTGGACAAAATCTATTTATAATATTATATTATTTTTAAATGTAAAAGTGAAAATGTTTAAATATAAATTAAAAATTAAATATTTTAAAAATTCTATTCTATATTTTATTATTTTTAAATAAGAAAATGAAAATGTTTAAATAATTCAAAATTTAAAATTTCAGTTTCTAATTTTAGAGACAATTTCAATTGGTAAATGTCATTCTAATTTTAAATTATAATTAAAAAAATGAAACAAACATTGTAAAACAAAACAAAAAAAAAGATTTTGTAAATAATTTATATACAAAATAATTTAAACTAGAAACAAAATTCCTAAAATACATTATTGATCCTACTATATAAAGTGTACTTTGGTTTTAAATTAAGTGTTATTTGGGAAGAACACTCAAACATTATATAAGAGATTAACAAGAGCATCATGTTACTGACAAGAAACCATCGATGGAGAGACTAACAATCATTCCCCTTTCAACCACCCAAACTATGAAGAGTAACAATCATTCCTCCCCTCCCAACCACCCAAACTATAAAGAGTAACAATCATTGCTCCCCTCCCAACCACCCAAACTATATCCAGTAAACATACCTCCATCAAGTTTGCATTGAAAAAGCTTCTCTTATTGCTATACTTTGAAACCATTGATTAATAAGATTAAAGGGAATTGGAAAATAAAATATTATTAAAAATAATTCATAACTATAACTATTAAATGGAAATAGTAAGTTAGTTTTATCTTTGTCATAATTACATTGATAGGTGTTAGAATAATATTTATGGGTGGAGAGATTTGGGATGGAGGTTGATCTTTAGAGATCATAGATTGCACTAATAAGCAACACATTTGATTGTCATGTATCTTTTAACCTGCGACCTATTGATGTTTACTAATTACAAGTTAAGTGGTTATACTAATCTAATTAAGTATGTATAAATAAAATGTAATAAAAAACTTAACTAAAAAATATTTGAATCAAAATAAGATCAAATTAAATAAGAATATGAAGATATAACCACATTCTCTTAATAGAAACACCCAACTTGTATACATATCTCTTTGTTAATGAATACAAATATAAATTTTTCGTATATACATCTATTATGATAGTATTGTTGCATCACTTATTTTTCACATGGTATTAGAGTAAGACTAAGGACATAGTTCTTTATAAGAAGCCTAGATAATAAGTTCCAATAAATTTTATATTTAATTTAGATTTTCATGTTGTTAACCATAAGCTTCTTGGTGATCTATAAATTTTTTCAATAATGTTAAATTAGATGTATTTAGTGTATGCATAAGTTAATCTTTTCAATCTCCATGAGATCTAGTTTACTTCTCTTGAATTGATCACGATGAGTCTTTTTGCAAAACTGGAGCTCAATCAAGATCACACATGGCTCCCTCTTATGATGTGTTCTTCTGGTCACCTTTATCTTTCATATTTGTTACTGGCCACGTGCATGAATTCTCAATCCTTACATGAACAAGCCCACGTCATGGATAAACTAGAGTATGGTGTGTTTTTTTCGGTAAGCTAGCCATTATTATGCCAATAGGAATTTAGATATTATCTTAGATTTTGGACTTGCTTGAGCACACCATCAATATTAAGCATAACAAGTGTACAACATGAATTCATTTTACGGTAGTCCTATCTTGTTATGTTTAAATGCATCTTGATTAAGATTTAAATAGGCTTTAGTTAAAGGATGGCTAAAAGAAATGGGTAACAATTTGTTTTTGATTTTTTCACATGAAATAATGATCATGGTTTCACAAGCAATGTTCATGGATCCATAATAAATGATCATCATTCCATGACCAAAAGTTCATGGTTCCATCATCATTGTTCAAGGTTTTGTAAACATTGATCATGGTTGCACCAACATTATTCATGGTTTCCTAGATAATGCACATTGTTTCACCTTCAAATCTTTAAGTTTATACCAACTATGTTCAAAGTTTCACAAATAGTGTTTATGGTTTCATAAAAAATGTTCATGGTTTCAACACCAAAAGTTACGATTCAAATAACTATGTTCAAAGTTCCATAAATAACCCTCATTGTTACATCAATATTGATCGTAGTTTTATAAATAGAGATCATGGTTCCACCAAAATTGTTTAAGGTTTCATAAACACACTATAAACATGCTCTCAATTTTGTAAAAAAGACTCATGATTCCACCACCAAAAGTGTGTTATTGCACCAACTTTATTCAAAGTTCGATAATCAATGCTCATGTTTATAAATAATGATTATGGTTCCACCATTAAAGGTTCAACGTTCAACAAAATTTATTCAAGGTTCCTTAAAAACTCATTAAGTAAATGTGGTTTGGTAAAAAAATTTCATGATTCTACCAACATTGTTCATGGTTCTATAGGCAATCCTCATGGTTCCACCACCAAGTGTTAGACACTTTCATAGTTCCACAAAACAATGCTCATTTTTCCACCACCAAATGTTCACGGTTCAGCCAACTTTGTTTAAAATTATATAAAAAACACTTATAGTTTCACTTGCAACATTCATGGGTTTTTAAATAGTGTTCATGGTTCTGTTGATGCCTAGAAAATCCCAAGTATCAATAGTAGGGATTCTCCCCAATAACAGTTCCCAATCAGCTCGTTTATTGTTTGGTAAGGGGAATCCATCCGGCTTACGACCCAACTACCGTGAAGTTAAGTAACGATTTAAGCTCGTTTTACCGGTTGCGGCCTGGTCCACCGTTTATGTGTATTTTTATTTTTTATGTTTTATAATGATATGCAAGTGCCTAAAATATAAATGCAGCTGATCAAGAAGCAAAGGGTTCACAATGTGATGCGTAGGTTCTTACCTTCCATCTCATCTCCTTTGTTCCCCAATCAGAGAAAGCAAATAACATCTAAAATAAACGTAATCTAATACTAACTAATCTATCCCTAGGGAGCAAGATGATTATTTGTATGAGTAATGTACTGCATTTCATGAACATAGAATCTTACAGATAGCTGATATAATTCATTATACACAAAAAACAACAGAAATATTAACATAGAGATAGCTCATTATTTGTTTAAACATTCATTCCTCATTTGCTGCACAAGATTCAAAACATGGAAAGGAAATCATTCACTACTAAGAAATAGTTCAGAGTTAGAACAACCTCACTAATTGCATATCCAACTAACACAGAAATAATTCTATCTAGCTATCCACACAACATGCACTTTAAACTCAACAATTCCTTCTCCAGCAGAAAATTCCATCTTCTTTATTATAATCAGAAATAGTTCCTCTTACAATAAGTGTTTCACAAAAGTGAGCTAGAAAAGTCCTTTCTCATTCGATTTTACCTATACTTATACATTTCCAAATGACCTTTGATCTCCCTGCCCTTTGGGATTCCTTTACAATTCAGTTACAAAAAGGATTTGTCATCTAGTATATTTGCTAATTAAGACAAAAATACAAATATTACAAAATAGGTTCCCAGGTGTCAATAAGACAAAACACTTTATGTGGACCCGACTAACTCATCAATAAACTGCTTCCAGGCCATATCATCTGTAACTATTTTCTCAAAGTCTGATGGCTCCAAAAATATGACAGTAACTACGTGCTTAGCAGCCTGAGCCTTTATGTTATTCATTCTACCTGGAAGTAATCGGAGCTGGTCTTCCAACCGGCAACTGTTTACTATTGCTTGCGCAATTACACTCTTTAGCCCCTTGTCGTCCAAGCTCTTAATCAACTGTATGCCCAACTCATCTTCCTGCAATCTATCATGTAATTGTTTCAAATGTTCTTCATGTGCAAGAAGTCCATCTAACCTTTTATTTGATGATGTTTGGCACTTGTTATGAGTTGCCAGTACCTTCTCACAAAACTCCATGTACTGGTATTTAGTTTTCTTAACTACCTCTAACAACTTCTTAGCAGCTTTATTACCAAAACCCATCAATTTGTATTCAAGCTACATTCTCTCCGAATCTTTGACTGGTGCATTTCCTGGGGACTCCTTGGTTGTTTCCAACCATGCCAATCTTCCTTAAATGATTTCCAAGACATTCCGAGTCTTGTCTTTGAACTGAGAAGCTATGACTGAGATTTCTTCCAATCAAGCTTTTACTTTCCTAACCTTCAAAACCTCTTCCGCGATCTGGATCTGCATTTGATAAATCTTATTCCTGAGAAAGAGTGTCTGCTTTGTGAAAGGTGCAATATCTACTTTTTGCTCATTTTCTTCCTTTAACAGCACTTCTAAAGAACCCTTTTAAGCTTCTAATCATGCTGCTTGGTCTTCATATTGCCTCGCTCTCTGATCAGCTACAGTCTTTTGTGCTTCCAGTTCTACAATTTTATTCTCCAACTCCCCCTTTTCTTTAATCAGGTTCATGTTGGACTGCTTCAAAGTGTCCCGTTCTTCTCCCAGAATTTGGTAATCTTGCTGCATCTTTTCATAGTCCGAGAGAGTATCCTCATACTTTCTCTTGGATTCTCTGCAGACTCTCTCCTCTTTCTTCAAAACCGCTTTCATCTTGGCCATTTTTCCCTTGAACTGCTCAAGGGTCTTTGTCAGTTTGTCGATATTGTGAGCATTTGCATATGCAGAGGCAATGCCCATGGAAGCCATTTGTTTTGGATTATCTTTAACATTTTTCACAACTGTTCTCTCTGTGATTGTGGTGACCTGGGGTCTGTCTCCCATTTTCAGTGTCCTAAAGGGCATTCAAAGATTCAAATTTGAATCTTGATGGTGAGATTCGTGTTTACAAGTTTATCATCCACCTTGTTTGGCATTCTCTTGACATGAACACAGATTATAGTCAAAGGAGGATGAATCAAGTCACTAATGGACACCAAAAGGTGTCTCGGGCGCCGAATGAATGAGAGTTTGAAGGTGGCGAACCATTTTGCAAATGAGTAAGCATATCAATTATGGTCCTTGAGTCGCTTTCAACCACTAATTGGGTAAAGCCTTGTCAAGAAGCTATGCTTATTCCCTTGAAGAGTGCCAAGAGCTTGACAACATTATTGGTTTTTGTTCCAAGTTAGCCATCATAAAAGCAAAGGATATCAACTTGAGAGTTTGGAAAGACACCTCCATAACCTGCCTCTCCAGGATTTCCTTTAGAAGCACTGTCAAAATTGAGTTTGGCGAAGCCGTGAGGGGGCCTTGCCAAGTGGCTGGGTTGGAGTCAAGGATGGCATTGGTACGTGGAAGGGAGGGGGGCAGTGAAGTTATTAGATCTAATAATTTAGGATTGGACTCTCTTTAAGGGCATACTGCAGATTAGGTTCTGAATAAGGATAGAAGGAAATGGTCTCTTAAGTATGTATTCACACCTTAGTCCAAACTTCATGGCATTCGAACTTGGAGTTTCTAAACATTCTCTTGGTTTGTTCCTTCTAGGTTTCCCACATTACAAACCCCAAGAGAAATGGTCTCTTAAGTATGTATTCACACCTTAGTCCAAACTTCATGGCATTCGAACTTGGAGTTTCTAAACATTCTCTTGGTTTGTTCCTTCTAGGTTTCCCACATTACAACCCCCAAGAGCAACTGCCATATTTTGTTTAGAATTATGTTGTTGAAGCCATTCTTATTCCAGGAAGCTAGTGAATCCCTGGGGCTTCCTGCGTTGCCTATCGATTTTCTTCATTAGCATAGCCCCCTTATCCCATAACGATGAGCTAAAAGAGCAATTGTCTAGGATATGGTTTATTGTTTCTGCTTCCTAATTGCATAAGTGACAAATCGAAGGGTCTATGAAGCCTCTACGTAGAAGGTTATCCCAGGTGAGAATACCTCCATGCACCATAAGCCAAATAAATGTATTGATTTTTGTCCAATGCCCCTTGTTCTAGACTTCCCCCCATATCTCTTCCTTATTGAGCAAATATGCCCTTGATTTGAGAGAGTAGTCCGCTTTGATATTGAAGTTACCCGATGAGGAGTATCCCCTTCTCAAAATGTCCAGGGCATGTTTTATCCTTGTGTCTTCGAGTGATTTCCTCTGTCCATTGTTGAAGATCCGCTTGAGCTAGGATGCCAATTCATCATTATTAAACTTCCAGCCTCTCCAACCTTCCATGAGCATGGATCACCTCTAATATGTGGAGACCAGATATTCCAAGGGGTTATGAAGGTGTCCCATTGTGTCTTGCATGTTCTCCTTGAGCATAGCGCTGGGACTTGTTTCCAAGAGCCCACCCAAAAGCGTGCCATGTTTCCGTTTACTATTTCCTAGAAATAATGCTCCCTAATGAGGTTTCTTTACTGCCATGCTAACTCCCAAATCAAGGATCCCTGTTGTTGCTTTTCTATCCAAATTAATTCATTTTCCTTCACTATGGGCATATACTTGGCCCTCCATAGTCTGCCCCAAATATCTTCTGGGAATTTCAACCATCGCCACCAAACTTCTGATCCTAAATCATGATTCAAAATTTCTGGATCCCTTATACCTAGACCCCTGTTTTCTTTTGGTTTGCAAAGGGTTTCCCACTTGACTCAAGCCCATTGTCGAAAAATCATTCTCATACTTTGATGGTCCCAACTGAATCATATGCATGGATCATCCCTTGACTCTCGTAATAGAACCTAATCTTCTCCACAACAACTACGACGTGTTTATTATTTCAACCACACTGATTACCACTTTTTAGAGCTCATTTTCATTGCAAAAATATTCCCCAATATCAATATGATGGTATGCAACAATCACATTAGGGTCTAGCTTCCTACAATCTTGCATATATTTACCAACCACACCAAACCCTAGCAAGACATCTACACTATAGAAAGCATACTCTTGCTTGTTATCCATGATTTAGATATACTTTTGCTAGTTCAACGACGATCCTACTTCTTTGTTATGTTTTTCCTCTCATTATTAATATAGTAGTGGTTTGATGGTTGATAGCCATTGAGTATAGATCTATTTTGTAAGTTTGTTGGTAATTGAAAGAGTGCAAGAGAGACACTCATTGACAACACTGAAGGTCTTGAAAACAGAGATAATTGCTAAAGGTAGTTGGTCGATTATTTCACTTAACCTGTAGTGTAAAGAAAACAAAGAATTGGTGGTTGAAAGGTCAAGGTCTTTGCGGTAAAGACTAGTGTTTCTAGTGGCCATGGAGAGGTCAATAGATATGGAGAGATGCCCATAGGATAAAGGCTACTTTGGTTTGTTGTGCAAAAGTCCCTCATTTTGCATGGTCATGGCATCAAAAATTTTAAAGTTTTTTTGATACTTTATGGATGTCAATGTTTACATACATACATATATAAAGCTCGAAGTAAATTGAGTCTAAATATATTTCTTATTTTTTTTCCAAGTTTAATTCAATAAGCAATGTAATAAAGAAATGTTTCAACAGATATTAGGTTGCTAAGCGAAGCGTATTAATGCTAGATGATACACTTGGTTAAAAATATGAAAAAATCATAAAATACAAAATATTTTCATAAACATGTGAAGTCATTTGAGAAGATACATACGAGAGCACATTGTAAATTGGTTAAATGGCATAGTGCTGTATTAGTTTTTTTTTTAATATATTTAAAAAAAATCTTAAAATCGCGAGTTTTTTTGCAATAATATAACAGGACAATGTTTAAAAAAGGTTTGTAATTGTTTAAGAAGTGAGGGTTGAAAGGAGAAGTGTTTGTAATTTTTTCAAAGGATTAAGGATTTAATGAAAATAATAACATAAAGAAAGATTCCACTTATTTTTAAGCTAAATCTATTAAGCTCTGTTTTCAGCCAAAATCTATGAACTTTTTCCAAACAATTTGTGAAGTATTAACTCTTCCATTTTTGGAAAGGCTTTTCATTATCACAAATTTGAATTTATATCCCAAAGTTTGGGTCAAAATAAAAGTATAAAATCACATGTGCCAGTATAAGCCATCGGCCACGAATCCATCACATAATTGGAAAATCTCATACCAATTCTTCCTTTTCAAGTATTAATTTTTGAGTACATGACATTGCCATTGTCAACGGAGCAGTATAAGCGTTCACCAAATCGTCCCGACTCGATGGAATCTGGCAGAGAATATTTTGCTGAAACAACGATTTAGACGTTTTAAATTACGATTTGGGCAATCTAGGTCGTTTTGAAATAGGCCATTTCGTATAGATCAACTAAATCTAATAGCAAAAATTTTTTAATTGAAAAAATAACACTTTCCGTTAATAATCTAGACCGGTTTCTATGCAAAATTCGCCGGCAAAGCAGGGCGATTTGGTGAACGTTTATCCTACGCGATTGTCAACCCCCTAGTGTCGACTATGACATATTTTACACGTAATATAATAATAACTCATAAAAACGACGTAACACATAATGGAAGTACTTCACTAACGAATACAAAAAGACCTTTTCAATTTAATTTAAGCAAATCCATAGAATCGGAGTAAGCTAGCTGTGGAGCAATCCTCCCTCATTGGACGGAGGAGGAGCAAAGTAAGTTAGCGTTGACTTTGCTCCTCGTCCGTCAGATGGAGGGAGTTTTGCTCCACAGCTAGCTCACTCCCATAGAATCACCTGTGAAAAACGTTTATGAGAAGATTCCATGATTTGTTATGGGAATCACCTGTGAAAAACGTTTATGAGAAGATTCCATGATTTGTTGACAGTTGTGACGGAGACTTTGACTCCAGTTACGTAATAACGATTACGTATGCAAAGACCATTTCAGCCTCTATGGTGTTAGTAATAGTAACACCGTCACCGTGTTACTAGAAGTAGAAGATTCGAAGAATATTTCATTGTGCACGTGCTGGATTTCTGTAAAGAGGTTTTGACTCAGGAGAAAACCAGACATTTTCTAATATGATTTGATTTCAAAGAGTTGAATCCAATATAAATACCTAACAGGTCTCATTGCGAGACATTAAGTTGAATTGAGACACCATAAAGGAAAAGGAGGGATTTCTTAGTGAGTTTCTGCGGCCCTGTGATGCTTCAACAACAACAGTAGTGCACAAGCGTTTTACGAAGGCGTCAACAAGTTTCACCATTCGCAGTGTTCGCAGTTAGTGAACATGGCTTGCATTGTACAGGGAAATTCTGCTTCGGTTTTCGGCACCGGCAGGTCTCCCACTATACACGATTCTGATATTGAAATATGGACAGCTCCCCACTGGAATCATGGTTTCCAGACGCCCAGCGGCATCCAGGCCAGGCTGAAACCTGTGCTGACCATCAGACACGAAAAACTGTTGTGGAGCGAGAGCCGAAACAGCCCGGTAAAAAGTGTGCAGCAGAGGGCGGCCTTTCCCTCTGTAAATGTTTCAGATGAAAATGGTCCGACTGCCCGCAAGTGCCCTTCGCCTCTGCTAAAGAGAAAACACCCGCAGGGGCTGGATATTCCGGTTCAGTCTCCCGGCCTGGATGTGCCGTGCGCGGCCCTGCAACAGACCATGGAGGTCAATGAGGAGGGTTTTCATTATGCAATTTCGTGCAAAAAGGGCCGGCGAGAATTCATGGAGGATACCCACAAGGCCACTGTCAATGTTCTTGGTGATTCCACACAGGCGGCCTTCTTTGGCGTCTTTGATGGTCATAGCGGTGGGAAAGCTGCAGCTTTCGCTGCTGAAAATATTGGACAGAATATTGTGGATGCTTTGCCCTCCATGGAAGGTGAAATTGAGCAGGCTGTTAGAGCTGGGTACTTAAAAACGGATGCTGAGTTTTTGAAGCAGGAGGTTGGCAGTGGTACTGCTTGTGTAACTGCTCTGATTTTGGATCGTAACTTAGTGGTTTCTAATGTTGGGGATTGTCGAGCAGTTATAAGCAGAGATGGTGTTTCTGAAGCCCTTACCTGTGATCATCGAGCTGGAAGGGAGGATGAGCGAGAGAGGATAGAGAATTTGGGTGGAATTGTGGATCTACGCCATGGAGTTTGGCGAGTTCAGGGATCTCTAGCTGTATCTAGGGCAATAGGCGATTCCCACATGAAAGAATGGATTACCGCTGAACCAGACACCAGACAGTTTGAAATTACATCAGATTGTGAGTTTTTAATTTTGGCATCCGATGGGTTGTGGGATAAAGTCAGTAATCAAGAGGCAGTGGATATTGCCAGGCCTTTCTGCATTGAGAATCAGTCAGGAGGCCCTATAGCTGCTTGCAAACAGCTTGTAGAGCTGGCAGTAACCAGAAAATCTCATGATGATGTTAGTGCGATGATAGTACAACTCAGAAATTTTTGTAAGAAATAGAATCAAACACTGCAACATCTGAGTTTATTTCAATTTCAATGAGAGTTTTGGAGAATTAATTGATACTCTTTGAATCTGAATCTGTATAATTACTGAAATTATGGGATAAATTACTAAATAGACTGCACATACATTATTGTTGTTATTTAAAATTATTAAAAAATACACAGACATAATCTATAACTATTCTTCAAAATCATAGATTTCAAATAAATTTCTAAATCTAAACAAGTAAATATAATGCCAAAAATATAGTGCATTACCTCTAATAATTTAAATAACTCTCAAAATGTTGCCAAGCCCTCTAACTCCCATGAGTTCCACCTTCAAAAGTTAATATAATCAATGACCATTGAGCACTGAAATTGTAGAGTGTAGATGCTCATTGTAATAATAATAAAAAAAATAGAAAATTGACTGAATTAAATGAGTTTTTATGTTTTTAGCAAAACTCAATACAACTTGTAAATAAAAAGGCAACTAAATAATTGTAATTTAAAAGATGTTTATAATTTTTAGTAAATGTATTTTTTGGAAGTAGGAATTTATAAAGTATAGTTTTAAATAAGATAAATATATTAATACTATTAGTAATATAAAAAAATAGTAGTAACATAATGACTATTTAGAAACTTTATTGTCCATTTTAAAAATATTTTTACCCTTATGACTATTAACAAAAAAATTTAAGCTATGTTTAACAGTCAAAATACCCCATGAAAAGCATTTTATCATTCAAATTCCATCATTGGTTTCAACACAATTGTGTATTATGATAGTAGACCATAGTTTAAAACAATAGTTGGGAAAAAAAATTGACTTTTCACAATATATCTAAAATTATATTATAGCATATATATATATATATTTCCATTTTTTTATTACCTTACCTTAACCACATTGAGATTATGCATATTGGGTAACCTGATCTTGTTTTATGATCATCCGGTTCAAATCCTTTCTGCTAAACCCACGCGAACCAAAATTTAATGGACAATTTGACCACTCGAAGAAATCATTGAAGTCTCGAATTTATTTGGCCGATTGGACAGAATTTGGTTACCTGCTCCAATGGCTTCAAAGTTCAAACAGATCAATGATTCAAAGTCAAAGTCTATGGCCACAACGATCTCCATTCCGGAGAACTTGTGTAACATACGGTGTAAAGAAGTTTTCATGTGAGTGTTTTTTTTTTATCATTTTTTTAATTGAATTCGACAATTGATTTTGGGAATTATAGGTCATAGCTCTCAAACTTATATAATTTGGGTGCTTCAAGGGTTTTTAAGAGTGAATTCATTTCTATACTTGAAAAAAACTATTTGGATCGTAGAAAAAAACAAATTCAGTAGCCAAAAATTGCTCTAAAGATAAAAAGATCCTTCTTTTAGCTCCTCTCAGTTTTATCTCTAAAATGGGGTAGTTATTCCTTCCTTTTAAAATCTAAAATTTGGGGTTATAGTCTAACAATTTTAAGATTTTGGTTGGAATAAACTGATTTTTCTGGCACTATTTTGATAAAATTCGGTCAGAATTTTAAAAAATCCATGTTACAACTCTGGAGTTTTGGAATTTTGGGGTCCAAAGAGTTTTTTAGGGCGCTGAATCTATTCCTATCATAAAAATTGCTATTAAAACATAGTTACTTTCCAATTTTGCCAAATAAAAAATACTAAATTCTGAAAAAATGAAGATCATGTCCAAATCATAGCTTTAGACATCTCCATTTAAAAGTCTATAGTCAAATGAGTGATTAAATTTGTAGGTAGTTATAATTTGTTTAATTTGTTAAAAGGTCTATAGTTAAATGAGTGATTAAGTCCATTTCAAAACTATTTTTGAGTTTCCAAGGTATGAACAAAGCCTTCATGTAAGCTCAAATCAAAACTCAAATATATGCTCTATTGTAAGGATGCATGATCCATTTTTGGGAGAACATGATGTCCACTTAAATTTGTATGTCCATTTTTGAGGGGATGTTTGTTCATAAAAGTGATACTAATTAGTTAGGTTAAACTGGTTGAGCTAAGCGGTACATTTGCAATTACAATTTTGAGCTCACTGCTAACTAATTGGTATTTATTGGTATTGGTAGCATATTATAGTGGTAAAATCAAAGTACTCAAAAGACTGCATACTTGAAGACTTATACTCATTAGTGATAATGATGATGTACTTCCCGTATAATGATTTAAAAGCTCATGTACCAAAGAGACTAAAGTCATAGTTGGTGCTTAATGTAGTATTCACCATATGGTTGTTCATGACCTAGCGACAATGATCAAATGCAATATGGTTAGTGAGGTGGACAACACCCATCAAAGACATATTGAGGACCCAGTCTCACTATTTTGACTTACACTTGCTCAGTGAGGCACAACTAACAAGAGGAGTAGAACAAAAAGGATGTGGAGGCCTATGCCACACTTTTAGTGAGTGGAGTGTATGTCCCTACTCACCTATTGAAAATGTTAGTAAGGCTTAGTTGGAATGATCTCATTGTGAATAGTTTATGTCCATTCATAGTTCTAGATATTGGATATCATCTTTGTCCCTACACATTTTTCTTGTAAGATCTTGGATAAAGTGTTTTTTCCTATCCTTGATATAAGGTGTAGCGAGATGATTCCTACCATGGTTGTAATTTGTATGAACTTAGTCTATGTCTTAGTTCATAATACTCTTGTTGGATTGACGATATGATCCCATCTATCAATGATCACTTCAAACTAGAGTACGTCCTAGTTCTTTTGGAGTATTGTTCATTTCCCTTTGGACTATATCTATATTAAGGGGAGGGATGTTGGAAATAATTTGAAGTTAGTACATCATAATCCATTGATATATGAATCTTATGTTTTGTAATACCCCTGGGTTTGATTTGGAATGTATTTAACCAAAATTATGTAACTCCAAAGGATTCCTAGTACAGAGCTTAAGGCCAAGTCCCAACAAGTGAATGACTAGGCATGTATGATGTAAATATTATTATTGGACCTTATGGTTGGCTTGTCATGCTAACTCAAAAATATATGTGAACATTATGTGCATAAATAATAAAATGGTCCAACATTGCTATGTAAAGAGCACCAAAGGGGCTATGATTCCACCAGAGGGGAAGTGGAAAGGGAGCCCATGGGAGACCAAATCCTTGCTGCCAAGTGTCAAATTTAGAACTCACCCAAATTATGTCATGTGCCTTGAAAAAGCCAATTATATCCTTTTTGACTATTTGCCAATCATTTAATGCATGGGTGAGGTTGGTGGGAAAAGTCACCTCATGCAGTTATTGAAGCATGGGACTAACTGCACTTTTGTGACAATTCTTTCAGCTACCATGAGTCCTTTCTTCTACTATCAGAAGCCATGTCAATTGTCTTTTGACCATTTTTTCATACCTCTTGGAGTCAACCCTCATTCTCTCATCATGCATGCAGATCTACCCTACATAGAGCTCGATATTGTTGTTCATGATTGTGTATAACCTATGAAATTCAAATTTAGGGATAAGGTTGCTGATTTGGAATGGAAATCGGTGACTGTAGGTGAGTAGAGAGGCTATACAAGCTAGGGAACTTTACCTATTGAGTTTTGCTTCTCATGGACGCTTGAGAAGCCACAAATTTAGACTGCAGGTGATTCTCCAGTGACATTTAGTAGGTTGGTCTTCTTCTATGCACACACTGGGACCACCTTGTAAGATGGATCGACCAAGAGAACCTTGGATCGGTGAAGGGGATGCCTGAGCTAAGAAGGGTGTTGTGTGGGGTAGGTTTTGTGGGAGCCAAGGCTGTGAGAGATGAGTTAGATCCCTATAGAGCTATGTATGATCATTTGTCTAAGCATAGAGTGTAAAACGAGTTTTGGGATGAGAGAGAGAATACTGCAGATGTTGCCTTTGCCTTGGTGGCCTCATAGCCTATCTTAGGGGTGGCCTCTCAACATAAAGAGTATATGTTAGACAAAGTGCCTATGGTTGGGTGGAAAATCGCTCTTACACATCAAGTTGCTTGGATTAGTGTTGTTTAAGATAAGTATTCTTGTGTATTTGAATTGAAACATTTTTATTTGATGTATGTATTTGATTATGCTTTTATATGCATGAATCGTGTGTGGATCAATTTTATTTTCGCTTTGTGTGTTTATTTATGTTATGCACACATATTTTATTTGTTATGAATTCATAACATTATTGTGAGGACAAATATAGAGTCCCCAATTCAGTTAATTCCCCCTCCCATTGGTCAAATTGGGTGAGGGGGACGTTACAAAGTAGTATCGGAGCTCCTGATTGCAATACTAGAGCTGTATGGGCCAGAAATTTAGATTTACAGGAAGAAATAAAAAAAGACGTTGTGTAAATATGTTTCTGTTAAGTGACAAATACGAGGATAGAATTTTTTTGAGTTAATCCCCGTTATTGGCGAATTAAAATTATGTGCAAATATCCAAATTTTTAGTTGGGCCCCACTAGTTCCACGTGGTAGGGTAACATGGAGGATCCACATGGGAAAGAGGTACTACGTGGAGGGTCCATGTGGGCAGAGAGTGTGATGTGGGCTAGCCACATTAGATCCCATGCAAGTGATCGCATGTGGTGAAGTGTGAAGATTGATAGGTGGTGGAGATTGACAACTGACAATGCTTTAGGCTTGTGAATGTGCGTGAGAGTTAATTAATCATTGCAACCATGAAGGGAAATTTCCTTGTCCACATGTCAGCTGTTGGTGTGTTTAGGATCCCAAAAGTAGGTTTCGGAAACCACCTTTGGGTTTGACAAGTAGTGATGTGACGTGGGGTCTATACATGATGAGATAAGGTGTCAAAAATGATGGGACCACCCCAGTGGTCATGTCATCCTAGGGGCAGATCATGCAGTACTGTCAGGAATGATGGGACCCACTTCAGTCCTGTCAGTAATGGAAGATCGTGCATATCATATCGATGGCTGACATTACTTCAGGCCTATGAACTTGCACGATCACCCTCTCATGCATTCAAACTCATAAAAAACAATTCCAAGAAACCACTTCCTGCAGATCTTGAAACCACTTATGTATGATAAGTGGTAATATGAGGTGGGGTGGTGTTGGGAGTGTACGGACCAAGGGAAAGGAAGTTGTTTCCTCAACCAAATGGGTGTCGGTACTTGAAAAATGCAGTTGAACTTATGTGCCTCTGACCCGCATTTTTTTTTTTAAATCTACAAATCTAGTTCTTGGTTCAACCATGGTTGTTGGAATAGTATAAAATGGGGCAGATTGTGCACAGTTAGATTCTTAAGAGGATGATTCATATATTTCTGTAATTTGAAAGAAATTGAAAATATAGTTTTTTTCCATAATGCGTGAAAAAAAAATAAAAATTTATGAGAATATAATGCAGCTAACAAATGTGTTTGTGAACACATGTGCAAATTCAAAATCACAACAGGGACATTTAAGGTTCAACATTCAGTATAATGAAGTTGGGATATATTTTCTCTTGGTTGGTCCAAGGAGATCATCATCATGGATGATGCACAAGACCCCAATGAGTTTGAGACAAATGCTATGGGAGAGAATATATAGGTTGAGAATGCAAAGACAAAATTCCAATGGTAGATGAAACCAAATGACCCTCCCAAACATTGTAGAAACCATGAGGATCCTAAGGGTGGAACTGCAGAGTTTGTAGAGAAGATAATGAGAGGTTTCTTAGAGCTCAAGAAAAAATCAAATCAGCTGAATGCAACCATGATACAAATTTTGACAGACATTCAAAGGAAGATTAACCATGGGAAGAGTTCACAAAATCAAGGAAATAGTGGGAGTAGCTCAAGGAGGCATTCCCACAATAGGTCCCATAGTTCAAGAAGGATTTCTAGAGATAGGACTTATACTCCATAAATATATTCTAGTGAGTCATATGACTCTATAGAATCCATGGAAGGTGAAAGCTCACCATCCCATAGAAATAAGAGGAAGAGGTATTTCAAGAATAACTCTCATGGGGGATTTAAGAAGGCCAAGCCTCCTATGTTTGATAGTGAAGTAAAATATGGTCAAGAAGCTGAGGCTTGACTTCTTGGTATGAGGAAGTATTCCAAGTCCAAGATTACTTAGGAGATGTGAAAGCAAGAGTATCTATATTCAATCTGAATGGAAGAGCATCCATATGGTGGGATCACCTTAGATAGGTGAAGATGATCAATGAAAGAAAGATTGTGTGGAAGCAATTCAAGAAATATTTCAAGGAAAAGTAACTCTCTAATAGATACAATGATGGAAATATCAAAGAGTTCCATGAGTTGAAATTGGGACAATGACTATGGAAGAAAATGAAAAAAAAAATTTGGAGCTGCTAAGATATGTCAAGTACTTAATGGATGATAAGGTGAAAATTCAATAGTTTCTAAGTGGACTTCCATAATCCTATATAGACAAAATTGAGTTTGATGAACCTCGAACTCTAGATGAGGCCATAAGAAAGGAAAAATATTGTTATGATAAAAACAAAAGCAAACCAAAATCCCTTAATGCATGGAAGGATAAGAAAAATGAGAAGTTTGATAAAAAAAAGAAGGGATTCAAGCCTCCTCAATTTATAAATCAACCAAGGTATCCACCACAAGGTGTGACTAAACCAAATAGAATGATGGGAGACAAGCCAAGAGAGAAAAGAGAGCCACTTCAATGTTGGGGATGTGGAGAGAACCATATACTTAGGAAATGTCCACATAGGAATGTGAGTGCAAAGCAAGTCCAAAACACCCAAGAAGCTAAAAATGTGGTTCAAGTGGGAAGGACCATCCTTGGAATCTATGCAGCACTAGAGGACTGCAAAGCATGCCATCAATCAATTGCCGTTGAAGTTGAAGGTAATATTTCTAAGAAATCTATTTCTATTTTCATTGACCTTGTATCTACTCACAGTTATATAACTCCTAAAATTGTTGAGATTTGTGCTTTTAAGAAATCAAAGCATATTAAATAATGGCTAGTCCAACTAGCCATTGGAACCAAGATGAAAGTTGGTGAAATGGTGTAGAAATGTCCACTAAAAATGGGTGGACTATCCACTTTTGGAAATTTGAATATTTTCCCACTTGGTCCCTATGATATTCTCATTGGGATTGCCTAGTTAGAGGCACATAAAGTTAAAATTGATTGCTACAACAAGACTTTTAAATGGATTGATGAAGAAGGAAACCCAAGGGTTGTAAAGGGCATTCCAAAGGTATTTTTTATTAGGTATATTTTAACCATGCAACTGAATAAATTATGTACGAAAGGTTTCCAATTTCATGCATCCCATGTTTGGAGAAAACAAAAAATGAAACTCCTAAGCTGAAAGACTATCATGTACTACAAGAATTCAAGAATGTGTTTCAGGATGAATTTCTAGGACTTCATCCAAAGAGGGGCATTGATGTTACAATATATCTTGTGCCAAGAGCTGTACCAGTTTCCAAAACACCTGACAAGATGAGTACATTAGAATTACTAGAGATGAAAATGCAATTCCAATAATTGATAGAAAATAAGTACATTTGTCCAAGTGTGTCTCCAAGGGGAGAACCCAACCTATTTGTGAAAAAGAAAGATGGAACACTCATGTTATGTATTGATTACAAAAAAATGAATAAAGTTACAATGAAGAACAAATACCCCTTGCCTCGTATGGATTATATTTTTGATCAAATAAGAGGGGAGCGGTATTTTCAAAAATTGACTTGAGGTTTTGTTACCATCAAGTGAGGATCAAGGAAGAAGATATTCACAATACAACAATTACAATCAAGGTATGGGCATTATGATTTTGTGGTGGTTCCATTTGGTCTCACCAATGCACCAACAACACTAATGTGTCTCATGAATAGTGCTTTCAATAGGTATTTATGTTGGGATTATTATTAATTCTCCCTTTGGCCACATAGTTCATTTGTCCATTTCCCTAGCTTAGAAGGTCTTCATCACTCCACTAGTCCATGGGGGACACACCTAGGGGACATATTCCACTTGCTAAGCATGTTTGCATGAGTTTAGGTTCCCTAAGGACCAATCCCTATAATTTAGGAACCCACACCGAGTGCCACCAGTAGTATCCTACATTCAACTCTAGTAGGTATTCAATTAAGTCCAGTTATGCTCTGATCCCCATCAGCTAGATCACTCTGAGTCATCCTAGTGCTAGTTTCCATGATTCATGGGAAGTAGGGCACAGTTTCTAACCTACCCTCATCAGTTAACTGAGTGTGAACTGTTTTAGTGATCCAGAGTTGCATTAGTGAGATCTAGTGGTGATTTTCCCACACAGAGTTATCTTCAGAGTCAGTCCAGGTTGGTAGATTCAAATCCTATCTTAGGTATTTGAATTATCCTATATGTATTACCATTTTATTACTTAATTATATATTGATTCATGAATATAAATAATCATATTATTCCAATTTTGTATCCATGTGTGTGCAATTTTTCCATGAGTAATTGATCAATCTATGCTAAATTCTTCTCTCTCTTCCGCAGCCTTCTATTCTCCATTTGAATTTTGTAGGCTTGATGATCCTGTGCATCATTGAATTTAACATGGTATCAGAGATGGTATCAAGGCTAGCAACAAACCTTGGAAGCTTCCATTGATGCACCATAAGTTATCAGGTTCCACATAAATCCTAGAATTATTGCCTTGCTCCCTTTGGGTTCTGTCCAGAGAAGTATATTGTAGAAGGAGCAAGTCGATAAAGTTGACTTGAACAAGGACCGACTTAGTTGATCAGCCGATTAAGTCGGTTGGCCGACTAAACTAAGGGATTAGGTCAGCCACCTAAGGTTGTGTCGGTTCACTGAACCGACAGTTAGTTATTTTGTAACCGTTTTGTAAATCATATATATTAGGTTGTTGAGCCAGATGAGAACTGAGTCCAGTTCTCTGCGTTGTATAGACTCACTTTGATAATATAATCTGTTTAATTCTATCTGTTCTTATCTCTTGTCTCTGTTCTATATTTATATATGTTTTAGTGTGTATTATTGGTAACCTTATGTGATCTGTGAGATTACAACATTGGTTCCGTTGCCAGTAGTACACGACTATAATGTATGCAAACAAATGATACCAGAGCAGGAGATTAAGGAATGGTGGGATCGTAAAGTTGCAAACTACTTGCAGAATTACGCGTGAAGGAACAGATTAACAGTCAAAAGATTTTTTTTTTACAGAAACGCATGAAAAGTTTGTCGAATCATTGCCCCAACTTTTGAAGAAATTCTTGGATAGGAAAACCGGACGGGATTAAAGAACAACAGTTGTCGAAAAAACTGATCCGCGGAGGTAGAACAAACTTGTCAGAGTGGTTTGAGAAAATCGCCGACGACTTCTGTGAGGAGCAAGCAGTTGAAGACAAAACTTCGGTAGAAACAGTGAAGGAGAAATTTTACACAGATCTCGTCGAACAATTTCTGTGTTCCCTACCGACCTTACTGTTCAAATTTTTGATCAAGAAAGGAGTAGCACATATCGTCGAACCTCGTCCATCACTTCACGAACTGCCAACAAACTCTAACTAGGCGAAAAAGCAGAGGAAGTGGGAAAAATTCATTGTAGAAAGGGAGTGGGAATACTTCCTAAGCAAATAAACCGAACTATCCAGGCTTTCTAAAAAGCATTGGGTAGGCTATGGGGGGGTAGCTGGTCATATGTCGAAGATAGAGTATAGTGGATCCTAGTCGACTGGAACCCGATATTAGTCACCAGTAATGAGAATTCAACTAAAAGGGACCTCAAGAGAATAGTATCATCCGAAAGTATGTCAGACATTCAGAAAATAGAAAGGGAAGAGAGACACTAGAGAAGGGAAGAAAGATAAGAAAGGGCCTTAGAGATGCACAGAGGGGGAACCCTAGGGAGAATGACCAGGAAGATAATCCCCCAGAATCGGGTCATGACCGACATGAAGAAGGGGTGGAATAAGAAGTGTCCCCTAAGGAGGAAGAATTGTTGATAGAGCAGCCAAAAGCTCTCCAATTAAGAGCTCCCAATGAAGGAACAACCCTTTCACCATTGAATCTGCGTACTCAAATACAGACTATTGTCGAAGAAGACCTCCAAATATGAGCTGGTGACTTTAGTATATGGAGCCAACTAGGCGAAGAAACATACACTGGATGACACCTTATTATACGTCGACCAGTGGAAGGGAACTGGGTGACCTTTCAAGCGGCACCCTCCCTCCGAAGTATCCACTTGCTCTTACCGACACATGAAGGAGCGCCCCCCTACCAAATAGAGCTTTAGAATAAATATAACACTCAGAACTGCAAACAAATAGTGGCAGTGGACCATTGATAGTAGAAGTCGACATCAAACGACTGCACGTCGACGAAGAATCAACAACCGATGGGAACGGAATTTTCGTCGACCAGAATTTCATAGGCATGAATATACCAATAACCCCACCACCCTCATCACCACCCCCACCTCCACCACCGCTACCTTCTGAGAGAAGTGACAATGATTCAGACATGGGTCACAAATCGGCTCACATCCCCCTATATGAAGGAGATGAGGACCCCATACGACATTGGTTCGTCTGCGAGTCGACCTGGGAAGCCAACCATGTTATAGATGAAGATAGACAAATGGCACAGTTCGCAAGAGCCTTAAGGAAAAGGGCATTGACGTGGTACATGACCTTTTCGGAAAGACAACCCAGAGCGACAAAAGCCAAGATTAAGGCGCAATTTTTGTCATTTTTCAAAACCCCAGATGCTAAGCACCTGGCTGCGAAGAAACTTAAAACCACATCACAAAATCCAGGGGAATCCATCCGCGACTATGATAAGAATTGGAAAGACTTATTGAGCCAATTGGATTATGTTATAGGCGAACAGTTACTAATCCATTGGTTTCTTGTAGGACTATCTCAAAAAGTATGCCGACACATCAGTCTGGTGACGTTCAAAACTTACGAAGATGTGCTAACGAAAGCTCTTAAGGTAAAGATGGATGAGGATATACCCGCTTACCCCATGGAACATAGATTGGAACAACAGCTCGAGAACGCACAGAAGTCTTTGAAGAAGCTAAGCCTAAATAATCAGGAGATTTGGTGCACCAAATGCTCAACGAACGACCATTCGAAAGATAACTGTTGGCAAGAGTATAGCCGACAAGACGTTCGATTTGTACAAACCAAATCCTTTTGCGACATTTTCCAGGAACACGGAGATCACTCTACAAAAGACTACTCGTTTAACATGAAGAACGATAAGGCTTCCTGGTGCACCATCTGTAAGACCAAAAGTCATAACACGACCGACTGTCAGTTAAACCTAAAGAACCAACAGAACTATCAGGCTGTCTACCAAACGAATGCAGTGGCACAACATAACGAGCAAAACAATCTAGAAAATGATCAGAATGGACAAAGATATGACAGTCGACGATATGAGCGCCAGTACGATAATCGACGCCAAGGCTATGGAGGAAGAGGTCAATTCCCTAGGAATCATGACATACGCCCGCGTCGACCCATCCAGTGATTCACATGTTACAAAGAAGGTCATCGGTATGCAGACTGTCCATACAAGGATAGGACTGATCTCAAATTCTGTACCCACTGCGGGGTAGGGGATCATTCACTAGAGGATTTCCCTACCATGTTAGAAAAAATTAATACCAAAAAAAATTGTTAATGTCTTGTCTTGTGTGCAAAAGAATGATGTAATAACCACCATAAACTTACATATTGTAACTCAGCAAGGAACAAAAATAGGAACTGATAACCCCAGAATTAGTAAGATTAAAGAAACAAATGTCTATCCTGACCCACTGAAGGAAAAACAAACATATAAAGAAGCAACTCATGTATTTCAAGAAATTGCATGACAAGAAGACATGCATAACAGTCGACCCAACACAATAAATCAATTAATCCAGCTCGTTCAAACAGACAAATCAGTATCCCAGTTCATTGAATTATTGCATGAAATAAAAGGTACCAACTCTGAAAAACAAACAAAAAACATCTGCAACTTGAATAAAAAAGACAAAAGTGATGCCGACCCACTTGTCGACCTGGAAATTGAAGGTTACCATGTCCGACAAGTAGTGCTCGACTTCGGCTCACAAGTAAATATCATGACTCGTGACACTTGGGAACAGATGAGCAGACCTTGAATCTATGAGTCAGGCATATATCTAAAACTAGCCGACCAAGGTCTAATTGAACCCATTGGAGTCTGGAAAAACGTCGACACGACCATCAAAGGAATCTCGACCAAGGTTGATTTTCAAATCATTGACCCAAAGGAAGGATCCAACTCCTTCCCAGCGCTAGTCGGTCAACCTTGGGGTAGAAAGATGAAAGCATCCATATCCTTGGACAAGGAACGAATCAAATTAAAAGGAAATGGTCAAAAGGTCTTTGTACCCATTCATCCATCCCAAGGGGAACCTTGGACTGAACCTATTGATGAATAAGTTGATGTCAGAAAAATCTACCAAATCCACAACGATGCAGACTACACAGAACCAAACATCCATGGAGAACTTCACTTAGGTAACCAAGACTCAGTTGGTAATAACTCAGACACCGAATTGTATGACTGGGAAATCGAGAGCTACGAAACACAAGCAAGAGTGTTCTGGACTATACAAAAAGTGCAGAAAAAGCCCACCCAACAGTGCTTCATAGTATCCATTGTCCCAAAAATCTTCGAAAAGAAAATAAGGGAACACCCTACCTTACAACTAACCAACTTGAATACTACACAACTACCAAGGTATAAGGAGAGGGAATCACCAGTCATGCATGTCAAGCAAGTATCTAAAAATATTGGTGAACATGGCCGACTTCAAAGCCTGGTTGAAACTTTTACAGGGCGAGCAGCTAGATGGTGGGATACTCATCAGACAAGACTACAGACCTGGACAACTGCTTCGAATTACTTCATCGAAAGATTTGGAGGAAAGAAGTTAACCCAACAAATTCAGATACCTGTATTCACTCAGGGGCAGAACCCAGAAGATCATATCAAAACTTGTGAAAAGGAGTGGAGAAGACTTGGATACAAGGATGAACGAGCTTGGCCACACTTGTTCCCCTCAACCCTCACCGAATTACCAAACAAATGGTATAAGATGGAAGAAGATAGAGGTGAAACCTTCTTATGGCATGAACTCAGGGAAAATTTTATTAAAGACTTCAACTTCATACCTCAAAATGAAAATCTGGTCGAGACAGCAAAGCAAATTAAACAATTTATCCAACCGACCGAAAACCAACCCTTACAAGACCATTAACAGATAAGGGACTGTAAAAATATAAAAACATGGTCAAGACCACAGTCGACCCGTTTACAATTAGAAAATGAAAACATAGAAGGCAAGAGCTTCAGATGGAAATCCAACCATGTTGAAATGATAAAACCTATCCACACAATCCTGAAAGTCGCAACAAATGACAAACAAGATACTAACAGAATGACTGCAGCCGACTTCCCTGCCACATTCTCACAATTGAAAGAAGGAAGTCGACCGATCAATGAAGCCAAAGCACCAGAGTGGCTAGATGCCAAAGTAAAAACTAAAGAAGTCGACATCTCAAATGATGATTGACCAAAATTGACAAAAAATGGTGACTACTGGAACGAACAATAGACCACAGAGATAGTGAACTTACTAAAAGAGTTCCAAGATGTCTTTTCCAGGGATTATAAAGACCTAAAAGGATTAGTCCATGAAATGGGAGAAATGAAAATTGATACTAAACCTGATGTTCGACTTGTCAAGAAAAGACCTTATAAACTAGCTCACAAATACAAGGAAATAGTCAAAAAGAAAATTGATAACATGTTAGCAGCAGGCATCATCTACCCTATCGACCAATCAGAATGGGAAAGTCCAATGGTCATACAACCCAAGAAACATGACCCAACCAGACTAAGAATTTGTGTCGATTTTAGGGAACTAAACAAAGTAACATTGACAGACCTATTTCCAACCCCTTATGCCGATGAAATCTTGAATGAAGTTGTAGGACATGAATGGTACTCATTTACAAATGGATTCTCAGGCTATAAACAAGTACCAATAGCTAAAGAAGACTAGAATAAGACAACATTTGTATGTGAATTCGATTCCTTTGCTTACAAAGTTATGCCTTTTGGATTAAAGAATTCACCTGCAGTGTTTTCTCGAATTGTTGTCAAAACATTTCAAGAATACATCTATAAGACCATGGAAGTATACTTTGATGACTGGACAATATACTCCACCTTAAAAGATCATTGCAAATGGCTCAGACTTATGCTGGAGAGATGTAGACAGATTCAACTCTCCCTAAACATCAAGAAATGTATATTTATGACCCCCATAGGGATACTATTAGGGCACATTGTCTGTAAGGAAGGTATCAAGGTCGACTTTGCAAAGATTAAAATTATCCTCGACCTGAAACCACTAGCAAACCCCAAACAAGTCAGGGTGTTACTTGGCCACACAGGCTATTACAGAAAATTCATAAGATACTATTCAGATATGACCTACCCTCTTGAAGAACTATTAAGGGAAGATCAAGAGTTTAACTGGACAGAGGAATGCCACATATCATTTGAAAAATTAAAAAGAAAATTAGTTGAAGCCCCCATCCTAAAGTTTCCAAACTGGTCGATCAAATTCCATGTGCACATTGATGCATCAGGAATAGCAATAGGAGCAATCCTAACTCAACCAGGAGATGATGGAATGGATTATCCCATAGTTTATAGCAGTTGAAAATTAAACAAGGCTGAAAGAAACTATTCGACTATAGAAAGAGAAGCCCTAGGTATGGTCTTTTCCTTCCAAAAGTATCGACATTACCTTTTAGCTAACCCCTTCACATTCTATACCGACCATCAAGCCCTGAAGTATCTTGTCAATAAACCACTCCATCATGGAAGGATTTGTCGATGGCTACTTCTCTTCCAAGAATTTGAGTTCGAAGTTGTTGTCTAACCAGGCAAGTTAAATGTTGGGCCCGGCCATCTATCCTGAATTGACACAGGAGAGGAACCGATCGGAGTCGACGATGACTTACCTGATGCACATTTATTTCACATAGAAGCGGTGCCAACAGAACTAGAAGAAATAGCTCAGTTCTTAGAAGACGGAAAGGCACCAGAAGGTATGAATACCAAGAAAAAACAAATCTTAGCTATGAAGGTTGCACCATACAGTCTCATTAACAAATTTTTATACAAAATGGGATTAGACAACATCCTTAGAAGGTGTGTACTCGAACATGAACGAGACCAAATCATGCATGAAGCACACTATGGACCTGCAGGAGGACATTTCCAAGTAGACACAACTGCAAAGAAAATCCAACAGTCAGGATTATGGTGGCCGACACTCCACAGAGATTGCAAAAGTTTTGTTAGTCGATGTGACAGATTTCAACGACTAGGTTGACCCCTGCCTAGTAAAGAAATGCCCTTGATATTAGTAAACCCCAGTCTCACATTCAAAATATGGGCCATAGAATTCATAGGACCATTTCCTATCCCAACAAAAAGATCAGGTGCAAGATATATTATTACTGTAGTTGAATACGTCACTAAGTGGGCAGAAGCTGAACCCGTCGATACATGTTCTAGTGATATAGCCGCTAAGTTTATCTATGAATATATCGTCACTAGATTTGGATGCCCACTAACCTTGATTAGCGACTAGGGGATCAACAAAACTATCAAAACCCTAACCGACCAGTTCCAAGTTGACCACCACTGGAGCACAGCATATCATCCTCAGTTGAATGGAGCGATTGAAGCATTCAATAAAACACTAAAAAAATGGTTAACTAAAATATGTAATGTTGACAAGGATGACTGGGATGAAAAAAATACCTGCAGTCTTATGGGAATACAAAATAGCCTATAAACGATCGACCGACCAAACCCCTTTTCGACTAGTCTACGGACAAGAAGCAGTAGTTCCACTACACTTCCGACAACAGACACCTATTATCACAGAAATACTACATGTCGATATCAAACAAGGAAGGAAGGACCGACTATTTCAACTCAGCAAGCTGGAAGAGCACCAACTCATGGCCATGTAACACCAAGAAATTCAGAAGCAACAACAGAAATCATGGCACGAATGCAACATCAAGAACAAAAACCTATCGGTCGGCGACCTTGCTTTACTCTACAATAGTCGAGTCAAAGGAAAACCTAAGAAACTCCACACAGAATGGATGGGACCTTACATTGTCGAAGAGATACATCCCAATGGATCAGTCCGACTAAGGACGTTACAGGGCATAGTATTTCAGAAGCTCATTGATGGAGCCCACTAAAACGTTACAGAAACTAATAGTTAAAAAAAAAATCATATCACGACCAGAACCATCAACCAAAATCCATAAAAGACTAAAAATTCCAAAAAAACCAAATAGTACCCTACAGACAGAAAAACATGACAGGAAATCACCATCTCGACAACTAACATCATGACCATCGACCACTCCTGTCGACCAGTCTCATCACCGACACCATCTGAAGACCTCGATAATCCCATCGTGCATTCATGACCTCAAGCGTCGAAATCAAGTCACCATTAACTCACACTCACGTTCTCTAGCTGGAACATCACGTCCGCCATTAATACACCCATTGCCGCACACAAACACACCATCACCTATAAGTACTGGATCGCCGAAGGTTCATTCACCGCAACCTATACAGACAGAGCATAAGAACACCCAGTCAACCAAAAGCCAAGAACCCCTTACTGACATCAACCAAATCGACACAATGGCTCCCAAGCAGACTAGAGCATCGACCAAGGAAAAAGAGATACAGGCTGCGGATACACCTTTCGCAGGCTGAAGAACATAAAAAATGCCAAAGTACAGGAAGGCCCATGGCAGAAGCTATGGATCGAGATCCAAGAGTGGGCCTTTGTCGACAAAAAGGCCACTCAAGGAGCACATAAAATCCAATGCAGCACTCTCTTTTGCTACGCCAATGCACCACTGATGGCCAGCTTTCGTGGCACAAAGGAAGCTGCTGTGAAGTTCATTATCAGTCGATATCACAATGGCTGGTTCTACTTTGACGAGCCAATTGACATCTCTGGAGATGTCATCTCTAAGCTAACGGGTCTTTCCAATAAAGGAGACCCTGTACCAGTCGGAATCAAAGAAGGACTGGTCAAAGAGCTTACGGGATCATCTTCCGGAAAAAACTCAAAAGGGTTGATGATCAGCCAAATCACAACTCGAATGCCACAGATTGTGGCCAAAATCATTGCAATCACACTCACATTAGCAGGTTGAGGCAGCGACCTCAAGTTAGAGATGCTGGAAGCCATTGACACTATTGCAACCGACGGACGATTATACAGATGGGGGGATTATGTCGCCAACATGGTAAAAACCGTCTGTGAGCGATTCCAAGAAATGGGGGGAATCATCAAGTTCCCCTCCCTCATCTTATGGATTGTTATTTACCACATCTGCCCAGAGGGGAGCCCAGTATTTCGGGAACCGTTCAGGTTCGACATGTGGAGGTTTAAAGCCTTCTCCCAGAAAGGAACCCTGCACGAACTGGAGCGTGGGAAAGTATTATTGGAGAACTGGTTCCAACAACTAAAAGTTCACACGACTAGATGGAGGGTGTCTCAAAACATCCAACGAAATCTACCCGCGAACTCCCACATCTAGCTGGAGCTCGACCATACCTCGGTGTGGTACATGCAGGGCGAGGACTCCAACGCCAAATCCCTCAACTACTATCCGTCTGTCAACTAGATCTTCCAAGAACTATCTTGATAGGCTAAGATGAAGATACCAGTACCAGCAGCAGCCAAACAGATCAACTTCTCGATCAAGGAGCCACTCACCGACCAAGAAAAGGAGGAAGACTATGAGCTCAACCTCTACATTAGCACATTTGTGTTGGAGGAGACACCGGTCGAACAAACTGGTCAGCTACAGATAACTATCAAACCTTCGACCGTAAAGAAAATAGAACCACAGCCCGCAAAACCAAAGCCACAGCCATAGGAGCAGACAACTCCTCCGGCTCCAACAAGTGTCAACTCGACTTAGGCATTGACGGGCGAAGTCAAACCAGAAAAACCTGAGTATGCTATTACAAAAGGCATTATTCGGAAACTTGCTAAAGAAATAGCAGCAGCTAGGAAGAAAATAAAAACACAAGAACAAAAACAGGGTAAAGGTAAGCACAAACTTATCATTACCGAATCATCAGACGGTAAAGATGAATTGGCAGCTATGGCCCTTGACATTATAGAGGATGCCGCTGCAAATAAAGTGCCGGTCAAAACCCAGTTCCAGCGCTTTGTCGAAGCAGGAGCAAAAGCAGGTCGACCGAAGAAAGCAAAAACTGCGACGATGCCTAAAAACGTTGTCGATCTTGTGTCAACACCTCCACCCCCATCACCGACAAAAATAATCGAGGAACAAGCACCGGCACAACAGTCAGTCAACCCCCTCGACTTATACAAAAGCGCAATGCCAGAGACGGTAAAAGCAAAGTTCGACAGAGACACCGACTTACAAGCTTTCTTTGAGACACCTCCTGCACTGTTTAAGTCAGCTCAGAAGATTTCCACCCAGGAACCTATCTATACAGGAAGGGGCACACAACCCCCAATCATTGCAACCATCACATCGACATTTACAAGACAACCCGACAAGGAAGGTCACATGACTGGACATTTTCCCTCCACTATTGCACCGGCCGACCCCATACCCCAAGCCGACCTACCAGCCACTGCACCAACAGAAGCATAAATGCCTTCTGACGTATACTCACACCACCAACCCGACAACCCACCACTCAACCATACTTCCCCCAAACCCATCACCCCCAACCATTCACCAACTCCATCACCACTGCCACCACCATCTCCACCACCACCACCAACCCCTGATTCAGAGACAGGCCCACCACAACCGAATACATCCACACAACTAGAGGTGACCACCATCCCACCCCCCCAAGCAGACAAACCATCAACCTCTAACCCACAAACCCAAGATCCTGGATCAACTGTTGCAGGTACACAGGAGACAGAACAAGAAAAGCACAAGAAAAAGAAGGAGCATCATGGCAAGTCTTCCAAAATCCAAATCAGCTTGAAGGATGCAAGTTCCTTGACCAACACAGAGATGGGAAAACTCCTCAAAACCCTAGCGATTGAAGCAAAGACGAGGAGTGTGAGGAAAAGTAAAGAACTCTAGGCCAAAAACACAGAATAGATCAAATTTCTCGACAAATGCAGAAATTTGGCCCAGTCCATCATGCTGGGCCCCATAGAGATCGACATAGATAGACCGCTTGAAAGAGTGTATCAACTATTCGAGAGCATGGTGTTGACCCTCCAAGTGCACATTCAGGAAACCAAGGAGGAACAGAAAGAGGAAATTGCCAGACTCCTACTGGCACAACACACTGCATTTTCTGAAGCATACAAAGTATTGCAGGACCATATGGAGGAGTCTATCATAACCGAAGAAGTACTGAGAGACTGGCCTACTCACTATGGGAAAGTTTATCAGCAGACATGACAGACTCGGCAAGGGATTCAGGCTCTAGAGAGAGGAAAGACCACTAAGGCAGCACTTAGACCGACAATAGAAGAACAGATAGTGCTTGAAAATGACAAACTGTAGAAACTGGAACATGAATCACATCAGTGGGTGCAACAAGCTCTCCCCAACTTAGAGAAATTTGACATCATCTGCCCATAGATGAAATGACTTATCGAGACTGCAGAGGATCAGGACCAGTTCATGGGCCCCAACATGGAGAGGATAGCTGAAGTCTCCATCTCGGAAAAGATGTCGATCTTATCAGGCTTAACCACATTGACCATTGATATCCGGAAAGCTTTGTAGAGTTGGACAGATTTCCAACATCACCTCGCCATCGTAGCCCCAGCCATTGTTGAAGTATGCATATAGAAACGACCGACCATCAGACTTCACAGCCCACCGTAGTGAATTTTTAAAGGCTAGCAAGGATTTTTTGTACCTCCCTATTTCTTCGGGACGAAGAAACGTTTTGTTCATGGGGGAGATGTAGAAGGAGCAAGTCGATAAAGTCGACTTGAACAAGGACCGACTTAGTCGATTAGCTGACTAAGTCAGTCGGCCGACTAAACTAAGGGATTAGGTCGGCCACCTAAGTTCGCGTCGGTTCACCGAACTGACGGGTAGTTATTTTGTAACCGTTCTGTAAATCATATATATTAGGCTGTTGAGCCAGATGAGAACTCAGTTCAGTTCTGTGCGTTGTATGGACTCACTTTGATAATATAATCTGTTTAGTTCTATCTGTTCTTGTCTCTTGTCTCTGTTCTATATTTATATATGTTTTAGTGTGTATTATTGGTAACCTTATGTGATTGGTAATTCCATTTCCCTAGCTTAGAAGGTCTTCATCACTCCACTAGTCCATGGGGGACACACCTAGGGGACATATTCCACTTACTACGCATGTTTGCATGAGTTTAGGTTCCCTAAGGACCAATCCCTATAATTTAGGAACCCACACCGAGTGCCACCAGTAGTCTCCTACATTTGACTCTAGTAGGTATTCAATTAAGTCCAGTTATGCTCTGATCCCCATCAGCTAGATCACTCTGAGTCATCCTAGCGCTAGTTTCCATGATTCATGGGAAGTAGGGCGTAGTTTGTAACCTACCCTCATCAGTTAACTGAGTTTGAACTGTTTTAGTGATCCAGAGTTGCATTAGTGAGATCTAGTGGTGATTTTCCCACACAGAGTTATCTTCGGAGTCAGTCCAGGTTGGTAGATTCAAATCCTATCTTAGGTATTTGAATTATCCTATATGTATTACCATTTTATTACTTAATTATATATTGATTCATGAATATAAATAATCATATTATTCCAATTTTGTATCCATGTGTGTGCAATTTTTCCATGAGTAATTGATCAATCTATGCTAAATTCTTCTCTCTCTTTCGCAGCCTTCTATTCTCCATTTGAATTCTGCAGGCTTGATGATCCTGTGCATCATTGAATTTAACATGGTATCAGAGATGATATCAAGGCTAGCAACAAACCTTGGAAGCTTCCATTGATGCACCATAAGTTATCAGGTTCCACATAAATCCTAGAATTATTGCCTTGCTTCCTCTGGGTTCTGTCTAGAGAAGTATATCCAGGTGTGATGCACCCAAAGAAAGTGCACATGTCAAAGTGGAGAGTGCTTGGTCTAATTTGATTCAAATTGCAGTGTTTTTCAAGTTATTTGAATATTTCTTGAAGATTTTGTTGTTCTTGAAGCTATGAAATGGAGAATTCAACAGCTCTGACTCCTAGAATCCTCACACCTTTCAATTACCTTGATTGGAGGGATGACATGCAGATGGTCTGTTAGTATATTTAGACACTTAGGAGTTAGTTAAGATCAATTTGTGTAATATATCCGTTAGGTAAAAGTGTGTTTCTTTAGTATGCATTAGTATGCATTTGTAAATATTCTAATTCGACGGTTACGATATGTTCTAGACATAGAGTAATCCAACAGTTCAACTTCTCTTAGATCATACCTACCATTTATCCATGGCTTAACACCTGATTGGTCTATGATCTCTATTTAAAGAGCATAGAGGGTCCTTGGCTAGTTGATCGATTATGAGAAGCTCATATGTGACTTTCTTTCTTTTGCATAATAAATTTCTCCAAGTAGCTAGTTTGCTGGGGTCGTGGAATGTTTCCCTCTCGAGGGTTTTAACCACGTGACAAACATCGGTGTGTTGATTTGTGATCTATTTCTGTGAAGCAGTTGCTGAAGGTGTTTGGTCTTTTGGGAGTACCCAGTGTACCCGAACATGGTATCAAAGCTTTTATGAAGAGCCGCTTTCGGTTTTGATCAACATTTGGAACTGGTGTTGCCAAAACTTTGAAAGGGTTTCTGGTTATGGAATTTTTGTGAATTTGTGGCATGTGGGATGTATTCCATTGCGCCCAGAGTGTCGTTTCTATTGGGAAATAGTTTTTGTTTCATCGAAAACCGTTTTCGTTTGCTCCAGAAATACCCATTTCGGCAAATCTGAAGGTATAATGTTACAATGACGGATTAGTTTTTTTTAAATCTCTCATATTTTATTAGTTTATTATTAGATCTTTTATGTTTTAGTCTCGGACTGTTGTTTTCCCTGACTGCGTATGCTCTTTGCCGTGC
>LPNX010152757.1:238183-320234 GCA_001517045.1 Pseudotsuga menziesii | reverse complement strand
TTTGGATTTGCTCCATTATTCATCAATTTATTAATTAAAATAATCAATAATTGATTTTTGGGACTTTCTGACCTGAGTGATGGAAGATCACTCAAAACTAGGAAACAGTGGGTCCATGGGCTTGCATGGTGCTCTTAGCTTTAAAATGAGCACCTACATGACTGAAACTGATTATTTGGCCCACTTTTATTACAAACTCAATTTTTCCAATTAAATTATTAAAAAATAGCGTAAGTTTTGGAAAAAATAAATTTTAATAAAAAACACTGAAAAAACTGAAAAATTGAAAAATTGAAAAACACCTAGGGGGACTTAGACATGTTCATATGACTCAAAAATGATGTCTAGCATGCTTACACATTGACACATAGACTCTAATAACCTCATTAGGCCCAAATGCCAAGCCGACCACCCCAACTTTGGAGGTATGGAGTGAAAAACTCAGAAATTATCAGTCGTTTATTCAACAACCAATAATAACCAAGGGAAAAAACACCCTGGGCTGATCGGATTGACAAATGAAGTCTAAGAGACCGAGTCTTTTACAGACACTATCATGCTAGAACATCTATTACAATTCCCCCATGGGGTATGAACATGTGATATGATACAATAAAGCTTCCCAGAAGCAAGACTGAAGGCTCTCTGAAGTCCGAACAAGTTATCCCTGTCCGGTTCACCAGGCTCACTTGATAGAAAACCACTAAGTACAACTTAGGTGGTAACAGGTCCAATAGCCTTTCCATGAGGATTCATTGCTCCATCCTCCCATGGAAGATCATGTTGATGATACCCATATGGATTTTGGTCCTAATGCTCCTTTTTGGGAGACACCTATCGGACATGCCATTGCCTCATTTGGCACCCGTGTAAGTTCTCCTGAAAGTGAAGAAGAACGCAGGCAATACCGTGCTACTATCCTCCATGCATAAGAGGTAGAAAAGTAGATTAACAACCTATTAGGCCCTTCACCAGTTCATTCCACATTCCTTCCTGTGGGATATCATTCACTAGCTGATTCTATGAGACCCATTGAACCGATTATAGATCATCCATTAACAACCCACGGCCCAGGTCAAATTTCCACCCCTCTCACGTCTTATGTTATGTCTGATCCAAATCTACCCAAATATTTTGCATCTGGGGCCCAACCTTCAATTCCTGTGTCTTCAGTACCTTTGAATTCCAGGGGGCAACCCCTAGTGCGATCTACGTTATCTGATCCCATAGTTGTACCTAGTCAATACCAGGCCTCTAACATAGAAACATCTACGGTTTTTGTCCCTCCCACCCACACTCATGTGGTAAATCCCCCATGTAGTTCAGGTCAGCCCTTGGGGGCACAACCTGTTTCCATTTAGTCTTCTAGTGGTTATGGTTATCAAATACTTGCAGGTAATCATCCATCTCATCCTACTGGAATTCCATTCCCTAGCAACAATTTTACGCCATGGGGGCAACCCAACTGGTCTTACATGCCAGCCATGGGAGGGATACCCATACATACTACAGGAGGTGCGGGAGGACCTAATGGTCTTGGAGGGCCTGATGGCCCTCCTCATGGTCTTGGAGGTCCTAGCGGTCCTGGGGGACCTGGTGGATTTCTTACTTATGGATCAGGAGGGTCTGGTGGCCCTCCACCTAGTGGTTCTGGTGGCTCTAGAGGTTTTCCACCTCCTGGAGGTTCCTGAGGTTCTGGTGGTCTGCCTCCTAGTGGTCCTGGTGGTCCTGGTAGTCCCGGTGGCTTTGGCGGTCCTCCTCCTGGAGGCCCTGGTGGTCGTAGTGGTCCCAATTCTTGAAATCAACCCCACATGGGCGAATTTCCCGGTAGTTCTTCCTCACAACAACTTGTTTTTCAGTCAACCTATGGCCCTATTGGTAATTTCATGCCATATCAATATTACCAGTATGTGCAGCCCAATAGACAGTTACCTTTCCTTGCAACTTTGGACTTGCCTGATTTGTCCAAGTTGATTAATGATCCCATTTGACACAATCCCTCATGGCCTCCCATTTCGGTAAAGTTACCATTGGACATTCCAAAATTCGATGGGAAGCAGGGTGAAGATCCGTAGAACCATGTTATGACTTTTCATTTGTGGTGTTCCTCAAACTCCCTCATGGATGATTCCATACGGTTACGACTCTTTCAGTGAACGTTGATCGGTATGGCCACGAAGTGGTATATTGAACTCCCACAACATTCGTTTATGGATTTTGTCTCGTTGGAAACCATATTTCTTACACACTTTCAGCTCCCTATTCTTTATGAAACGGGCACTGATATTTTAACTTCTCTGTGATAGAACACCTCCACCCACATTTGTGACCATATTCATGAGTGGAGAAGGTGGAGAAGGCTTATTAAGGCCCCTATTGTGGATTAGTTGTTAGCTGATTGGTTGACTAAGTCCTTGTTTCCTCCTATTGCCCGAGATGTGGCCATGGGCGGTGCTGTTACTGAAGAGTAGGCTATTAGTTGGGCTCAGTACCTAGACTTGGTTTATTCCCAGTTTGGGACTCTTTATGACCTGATCCCTCAAGCTCCTCGCCCCAACAATGACCTTGCCAAGCCATCAGTAGAAGTACCTGTTGACGGGATTGTTGGCTCAATCTAGTCCCCATACCACAACGAAACCTGCCAAGCAAACCCAACCTATTACTTCTTCAACTGCCAAGGTTTCTGCCGAGGTCAATTCTATTGAAAGTACTCAAACCTCGAGTAATAAAAAGAAAGGTAAAAATCGAAATAAAAAACCTGGAAACTAGCAGGAGACCCCACAATCAACCCATAATGACAACAACACGGGGAAAAGGAATGCTAAATACCCTTGTCTGTTATGTGGTGGTGACCACTTCTCCAAGGAGTGTCCCCATCAGGACGAGATCTCCCATTTTTTGAAGTCTAATCCCGCACCTGCAGTACTTACGGATCCCTTTCCCTCTCAACAATAGCTGGTAGACCACATGTCAAACCAGGGTAACTCTAGTTCATTAGAGGAAATTTGTATGATGTCCTCAGATACCATCCATCTGCAAACTCAAAGCTAGAATTATGATAAACCCACATATAAGCAAGAAGATCAATCTTCTTCAGGGAAAGCTCCCTCTACTAGTTCTCCAGAATCCTCGTCTATAGTTCCCTTGTCCATTGAGAAGCCTACTCTCGACATGATTTTTTTCCCACCAAAGAGTACCCTTTGGAAGGCTGTCTTTAATCCCAATGCCCGAGCTGCTCAATTATATAATGTGGTTGAAGATCTCGCTCAGGAACCTTATGCAATGCCTACCCTAGAAGTACTCCAAAGTTTCCCTTCATAGCACAAGAACTTGTTGACTGCATTAGGAGCTGTAGACCCAGATAACACTAACTTGATTCACTTCAATGTTGAGAACTATAAACCTATATTACTGCATAAACTTGCTTTTCAGATCATTACAAAAGTAGTGGGAAAGAAAGTATTTCAAGCAGTACTAGATGAAGGAGCTTCGACCTCGGTGTTATCTCTGACTTGTTGGAAAGCTCTTGGCTCTCGCAATCTTGTTACATCACCTACGACCCTTAAAGCCTTTGATGGATGGGGATTCCAACCCCATGGCCTCATATCAGCCCTTACAGTTGAGCTGTGGGGAAAAACCATTTCCATCCAAGTAGAAGTTGTAGATGGCCCTTTATATTATAACCTCCGTTTAGGAAGGAATTGGTTCTATGCCATGAATGTTGTTGCTTCAATAGTATTTCGAACGGTCCAATTCCCACATCTCGGGAGAATTATCACTATTGACCAGCTTGATTTCTGTATGTTAGATGTTACTACCTCCACAGATAATAACATCCCCATGTTAGGTCAGTCCCCTCCTCCTTACCAGTCGATTTGGGTAGGTATGTTGAAGGATTCATCCCTTATGGGGATTTTTCCCTCTACTCCTCCTAGCACGGATACCGCGACAGTACATATGATCACTTCATTTGATATTGAGCCCCTAGGCACAAATGTTATTGAGCCCACCTCATTGATTCTGCATGAACCTATGTATGACACCATTCAAACTTGCTTCGATGATCACACTAATGACATTCATTTAATGGCTTCAGATCCTTACCATTTACCGTATTGGTTCGAACCTTCTCTTCCGGTTCTAGACTATCTCTCTGAGAATTTTCCTTCCAATGAGTCCATTATAGAGATCATGAATACGGATGAGCCCATTTGGGAGGATCACCATCATACATCCATGTTCCTCCCCAATACCAGTTCGGGTAGTTATGATTTTGCATCCCTATT
Organism: Pseudotsuga menziesii; assembly: GCA_001517045.1. NCBI lineage: Eukaryota > Viridiplantae > Streptophyta > Pinopsida > Pinales > Pinaceae > Pseudotsuga > Pseudotsuga menziesii. The sequence continues at coordinate 315,948 of LPNX010152757.1, read as the reverse complement.
TCCTACTGATATTGTCAACATTCCTCAAAGTCCTATATTGTTGCAAGATACAGATTCTAAAGGAAACCTTTGCAACATTACTCAAATGAACCCAATTGACATATCAGCCAAGCCTGATGTTATTGAGCATGTTCATGTTGGGCAGAACTGCTCCATAGATGAATCTGAAGCATATAAGGCACTTTTTAAGGAATTCTGTGATATTTTTGCCTTGTCCTATGAAGAGATGCCAAGGATCGACCCTTCTATTATGGTCCATGAGATTAAAACTTATCTCATGACTAAACCTGTCAGGTAGAAACTTAGGCAAGTCCATCCTAGGAAGGCCGCAGCTATTAAAGATGATATTGAGAAGCTTTTGAAAGCTGGTTTTATTTATCCTGTACCTCTGATGGAATGGGTATCGAATGTTGTCCCTGTCAATAAAAAGCAGGGCACCATTAGAGTCGGTATCGACTTTAGGGATTTAAATAAAGCTTGTCCCGAAGACAACTTTCCTACCCCACACATTGATCAGATTATCGACAATTGTGCTGGAAGTGTCATCTTTTCATTCATGGATGGCTTCTCCGGCTACAATTATATTGAGATATTGCATGCCGATCAGCATAAGACGGCATTCATTTGCCCATGGGGAACCTTTGCGTATAAGAAGTTACCTTTCGCCTCGAAAAACACTGGCACCACGTTCCAACATGTGATGTCCTATGTGTTTCACGACATTAAACATATTGTTGAACTGTACCTTAACGACCTCCCTGCTCATTCACAACGATGGGAGGACCATACCGGTCATCTTAGAGACATATTCCTGAGATGTCATCATTATAATATACAGCTCAATCCACATAAATGTGTTTTTTTCATTGATATGGGATGTCTGCTTGCATTTGTGGTATCCAAATATGGCATCCGAATTGATCCCTTGAAGATTGCTGCCATCATTAATCTACTAGCCCCAACCACCATCCTTGAACTCCAAAGTTTGTAGGGGAAGGAAAACTTTCTCCACCGTTTTGTGTGCAATTTCACTGAGAAAACACATGGTGATATGCGTCTCCTCAAGAGGAACACTCCATTCTTCTAGGATGACCGGGCCCAATGTGCCTATGATATTCTTAAACACACTCTGACTCATTCATCCATGATACACCCCCCGGACTATTCAAAGGATTTTCTCTTGTATATTGCTGCCTCCGCTACTACCATTGCCATGGTTTTAGTGCATGAAAATCTCCACGGTCAGGAGCATGTGATTTATTACACCAATAATAATTTTATTGACTCTGAAACCCGTTATTCACATGTGGGAGAAGCTAGATTTTGCCACAGTCATTGCTATGCAAAAATTTCGTCACTACATTATGCTTCACACTACCACTGTATTGGAAGACCAGAACCCGATGTACTACATTCTGACTCATTAGGTACTCAGGGGCAAGTAATCTCATTGGATCTTCATCCTTCAGGAGTTCGATCTCAAGTTTGCCAAGGCTACATCAAAGAAATCCTTGGTTTTTGCCGAGCTTATATGTGACCTTCCTTGTGCTACCACGGAATCTGAGCCCAATGATTCATTTCTAGATGAATTCCTATTCCTAATTAGCACTATTGATCCTTGGTATGGAGATTTGTTGATTTATCTCCAAACCCAACATTTTTATCCGCATCTATCTTATGATGATCGTCACCGCATTCGTCACCACATGAAATACTACCTCATCTTGCATGATACCTTTTATAGACATGGGATTGAATCCATTCTTCGGTGATGCCTCACTCATGAGGAGGATGAACACGTGTTGAATGATTTCCACTCTAGAGCATGTGGCGGTCATTTATCTGGGATGGCTACATCCCAAAAAATACTTTGCGCTGGTGATTTCTGGCCTTATGTCTTCAAAGACTGTCATGAGGCTGTTAAGAAATGCCCACCATGCCAACATTTTTATCCCAAAAAGTGCGCCCATCCTGCTCCACTTCACCTCATCATTTCCATTGGCCCTTTTTCCAAATGGGGGATTGACTTCATGCATTGTAAACCTACCTTAGCCGGGGGGTATGGTTACATCATCGTAGCCATGGATTATTTTACAAAATGGGCTGAGGCCATGCCTACATATGAAGAAGATGGTAAGACTGCCGCTTTCTTGTTGTTCAATCATATCATAGCTAGATTTGGAGTTTCGCAGTCCATCATCACTGATCACGGATCCCATTTCTGTAATCAAATGATGGAGGAATTGAGTGCCAAGCTAGGTTTTCACCATGAAAACTCTACGCCGTATTATCCACAAGCTAATGGTCAGGTAGAGGCCATTAACAAAGTTTTGAAAACTATGCTTCGTCGCATGGTTGGAGATCATAAATCCAATTGGCATCTTTTTCTTTTTTCCTCTCTTTGGGCTTATCGAAATTCCATGAAAACAACTACTAGTTTCACGCCATTCCAGCTTGTCTATGAACTTGAAGCTGTCTTGCCTATCCAATGTCAGATTCCGTCTTTACAACTTGCCGTCGAACTTCTCCCAAACACTTCCATAGAGGAAGAAATATTTTTGTACTTGAATAACCTTGATGAGACTCGTAGAGATGTTGCCTTGGCTAATGAGGCACATAAGAAATGCGTCAAGGCGCAGTACGATAAATCCATCCAACCTCGTGTTTTCAATGAGGGTGACCTAGTTTTAACTTAAAACCAGAGATATGACAAGCTAGGAAAGGGTAAGTTTGAGTCTATGTGGTATGGACCTTTTGTTATTTCCAAGGTGTTAAAGAAAGGATCCTATGAGTTGGTAGATTATGATGGAATACCTTTGGGGCAACCTCGCAATGGTTTGTACCTAAAAAGTTACTATGCCTAGGTCTTCTTGGATGGTATCTTGTATATATGTATATTGATTGACATTCAGTGTGTTTTCAGTATTTTCAAGATGGTTTTGAGTTTTGGTGTCCGCATCTGTTTATACCATGTTTTGGTCATGCAGATGGATTTCTACGGCTTCGCTGATGGTGCTTTCCACCACACCTTGAATCTAGCCTCGACTGCTTGGGTTATCTATTCCCCAGCTGAAGAGTTGGTCAGTTCAGGAGCGTTTTGCTTAGGTCCCGCTACTAATAACATCACTAAGTATGAAGCGGTCATCGGTCTTCTGACTGAAGCTGTCTCCTAGGATGTCCATGATCTAGTAGTTTTGATGGACTCTCAGCTCGTGGTTTGTCATTTAAACCATGTCTACACCATTAAGAACCTGGTGCTCCTCCGCCTCTTCCAGAGGGTACGTTTGTTATAAAGATCATTTAGAACCATTACATATAGGCATATCCCTAGGGAACATAATGTAGTTGCTGATTCATTGGCTAATTACATCCTAGACTAGAATATCGCCCATTCATAACGTTAATCAAACATGGTACATTGTAAATAAACATTTAGAGACACATAGAACTCATAGAAAATGCATTCATCCATTTGAAATGTATAAACATCATGTAAAAGTTTGTATATATATATACAAAAAATGTTACAAAAAATAGGTCCCGAGACATCATCTGAAGCACGTAGGATTTTAGGCAAAATCATCATACAAAATCCTAAATCTATCAACTTTTAGTATACATGTCTCATCCACTAGTGGTGCTCATGATAGCACATCACTGCTCGAGCCACCCTGCGAAGTAGTCTGCTGAATCGGCCTGGTACTCCCATCGTAGATCTCTAATATCTAGTCAGGAGATCATCTATGTCAACATCTAAGATGTCCAGAGTCAACCTCTCAAGGTTCTCCTCCAGCTCCTCGATGATATCATCACCCTGTGGCACGAAGTGAGCTCTGGCTCGCCTGTCTAATGGAGATGCTCCTCCAGGCCTCGTTGCTCCGACATCTGCATGAAGAAAAACAGGTCTCGTCACTTATCATAAAAAATATAAAACATAAAAAACATAAAAACATTTTTTCATCTTTCAGGTTTCTTGTTTCTTACCAATGTCTCCCCACTGCCCTCCAGGAGGGAGTGGTAGGTCAGGATCACCTGTAAAATCTATGCCCGCATAGGCATAGTCCTCAACCATGAGCATCTGATCCTGCAACCATCTGAAGAACGCGTCACCGAACTTCACTCTGCCCCTACCCGCTCTTGTGCGAGCCATGATCTGGACCCACCTCAACATGCGAGGGTCTTGTGCTCTAAGACTCCGAAAAGTCACCTGGGGCCTCATCTGGGGGACCCGATCAAAGAAGAAATAAGCTAAGATGGAACCAAAGCCGAATTGCTTCAGCTCTCCCTCCCGACGTTTAGTTAGCTGATCCTTGAATATTGGAAGCAATGCTTCCACCCAGTTGAACACCGTAGGTGCCATTGCCTCTAGGGAATACAACATATGTGCCCTGGAAACCTGATGTACACCCTGGATCCCTGCCACCCTCTGCATGGTGAACAGAACAATCCGTAGAGCCCTATCTGTCACTGCCCTGATTGGGATTTTATTCCCCAATGTGCCTGTACCTGGTGCACAGTGTTGATCTATGAGCTCTTGTTGGCAGTCAGCAACAACCCCTTTATTTTTCATTGAGATAAAAATGATCAGCTCTCTTTTATAATTTACCTTTTAAGATTATAAAAGAGTGCCTTCAGAATCTTTGATTCTGAAGGCACTCTCAATAATTGAAGAGTTAAGTGACATATTAGAAATTTATGAGAACACTTTCATAAATTTGATAAATTAGCAGCTGTCAGTCTCATAAATTTTATATATGATCAATTTTATCATTAATTAATTTATCTGATTATATATATTGATTTAAGAGATTTAAAAGTATAGTATGCTAATTGGTTTTAAAGAAGACACATTTTGAATTTGTTTGGAGCTTGGGTATTGATAAGATATTATAAGTTTTTGAAAACCCTAGAACTAAAGGTGATTTATTAATTTAAAAAATATTTCATTAAACCTAAGGTTCAAGATTTCACATATAACTTAATCTTTAATTGCTTTGTAAAAATTGTGTATATATATAATTAGTGAGAATGTTAATAAATGTATATTATTTTGAAATTGTTCTGTGTCATATAAAGATAACCATAATAGTTTTATAAGCTTTATATCTTATCGAATCTGGTTTTGGAGACATAAATGGTTAGTATTTTATAAAGTATTTAAAACTATATTTCAAAATAAAACTACATATACATATATGGTTTGAATGTTAAAAAGTGATCGTTAGTTAGTTGCATTTTAGAAATCTTAAGAATATTAAAGATTAGTATTATAACTCTACATCATCATGTTAATAAACACGACTTCCTTCCACGTGTAATCTAGGGTGATTATCAATTGACAGTTTTAATGAGGATTCGTGATTCATATGGCTAATAGACAAACATCTGTTACAAGGATTGCTGCATGAATATTGAATTCGTATTGGTATTTAGTTAACAACTATCAATTTAATTGATAGCTGTGGGTGTAATAATGAAATCGTATTAGTAGTGTTTGATTTCATATGTGACTGATAACCATTCTCATTCATGATGATGTACGAGCTCATCATTCCAGACTGAGTGTCATTAATGTCTTGATTTATAATCCATGAATCGAATGATTTCTAATATGAAGGATTAGTTAAGAATTTCAGTTAGTCATGGATAGTCTTTCATTTATCATAGCGAAAGCACTGGATGTTGTGCTCATCATCTCCAGATTTGGTTAATATGGCCAAAATTGAGGTTCTCCTCTCTGTCACGTATGAAGCAACTGAGGATTTGACATTTCGCGTAATGCCTTATACTTGGGTGCCTATTCCTTCCATTTTCACGACTTCATTCATTTCAATCCATAACCAGAGTTGTTGTGAGGAAACAATGGATCCTCTCAGCTGTTTTGAAATTTCAGGAGCTGAGCTAGTTGAAGCCGATGAGAAAGCTGCTCTGTTATTCGAAAAGATTGGATGGGGTCAGTTTTTCAGATGTTTTAGTGGCCATAACGTGGAGGTTACTAAACAATTTGCTTTGAGTTTTAAAGAAAATATAGCATAGATTGGAGATTTCAAGTTTATAATTGATGAAGATAAGATTGCAGAAGCTACGAAGCTTCCTCAAACTGGAGAGCGATGGTTTAAAGGAGGAAAAGTGGACAAGAAGAAATGTCAATCCTTACTGTTTCCCTTACCGATGAATGCAAAGTTGAATATTGGGGTTTCAGTTAAGTTTTTAAAGCCAGAATGGCGAGCATTCTATGAAATCTTAGTCAGGTATGTATCATGTGATGGCCGATTCTCTCAGTTGCATTATTACCATTTGCGACTACTGTTTGCATTGAAAGGTTTTAAACTTAATCTCCCATTTTACCTATTGCAAAGTCTGAAGAAAATGGCACATTCGGTTCAAACTACCATAGGTAATCCTGATAGGAGTTTGTTCCATCATGGTCTAATTAAAATTTTAATACAGCATCAGCTGTCTCTAAGCTGTAAATATTGGGATGAGTTTTTGGTTGAATGTAAATTAGGGACAACTCAGTATTGGCCAAATCCTCCCCCCAAAACTCATAGGAAACGTAAGGCTCCAGTAAAATTTGAAGTTGATAATGTTCATAAGGCTGAGACAAGGGATAAAGAGCTTCAGGAAGCAAATCCACCTATAGGTACTTGTATTAGTAATGATGGAACTATGAATGTAGCTCCCTGTTACGCTGAGACAACCATGGGCCAATCCCTATCAGATAAGTGCTTTAGTACACCTACAAAGGTGAAGAGCAGATTGGCCAAAAATGAAGATGTTGATGCTGTTAACTATTGAAACCCATCTAAGTTATGTACTCCTTGAAAACATGGCGATGATTTCATCCAAAAACTTGAACAATTAGCACAGGTTTGTTGTGACAAAGGGGGTTTTGAACCAAAAGGTCTTGTGTTTGTTTGTACAAGAAGAATCACTAGAAGCATGAATACTAAACCTATAGCCTCAGTTCCCGCGGCCACTCAACAGAGTGCTCAACCAGTGATTGTTCATCTTGAGGATGATGTTCCATCATTGGTTCCCGAAACCACGCATATGGATGAACCTATTCTCATAGAGAATAATTGTGAAAAATTGTTGGCTAATGACATTACGGAGTCAGGTAAGTTTGAAACTGCTCCATCGTGCATGGATGCTTGTGGTTCGGGCCCCGAGCCATATTTTATGAGATTTCCATCACCAGATCAAGATATAGATAATATTGATTCTTCTCAAGCAGATGATTCGTGTCATGATAAGGAGGAAGAAACTCTCCAACAGGTCCTTGACAGGGTATATGAAACTAAAATCACAGATTTGAAAAATGAACTAAACAAATGTCAAGCAAGCGCAGCCTTGAAAGATGAGGAAAATAAGACATTCAGGGCAGAGTTACTAAACTGGATTAATAGATGCAAAGACATGAACATCAAGAAGAATCAATACAAGAAAGCAAAAAAATCAATGATAGACACAAACCAGCACTCGCTTGAGCAAGTGGATCGACAGAAGCTAGTAATCATCAGGCTCAAAGCCAAACTTTTTGAGGCCAGAAGAGTGATCAATTTACAAAGTAGAACCTGATGTTGTTTCTATTTTCAGTTATATGATTTATCTTTCTGTCGGCAGGTAATAAAATCTTTTTAAGAGCATACCTGCAAAATCGTAGATTTTGCAGGCATGCGTATAATTTATTGATTTTATTGTTATTTCTGTTGAAACTTGTTTCAATAAGATTCTTATATTTGTTGAACAGCTATACATATCCTCTGCAGATACAGGACGTTTCAGATCACAGTTGGCAAACGTTGATGCTTCTTGAAGACTGGAATTTCAAAACAGCCACGAATATGTCAGTTCCCTTAAATCAGGAGATGATACAGGATAGTTGTTTTATTGACTATTTTTATCCTATAGTAATATTTGTGACATGTGTATTTTGAAGAGATTCTATGCACTTTCATAGGAATAGACCTCTTATGGTATTGAATACAACATTTATGAAAAAACTGAATTCAAAGACTCGTGAGGTTATATATAAACTAGTAATTTTTATGTAAAAGGGGGATGGAGTGATTGAAGAAAAACATCATTGAAATATTATTTCAGTACTAGTTTTGTTCCTTACCGAGGTTTTATCTTCGGAGGTGGAATGTGACTGGATATTCTCAGACTGGTATCGTTGATCGGTATTATTTTGGATACTTTTATTATATATTTCAATATATAATCTTCTTTGTATACTTTTGATGCAGTATACTTGGTTATGCTTGTATTCATTAATTGATGTTACACTTTGCCAACACAATATTGTATTTGAATTAGCATGTTATTGTAATTGAATTAATCAGTGTTTCTATTGAAAATTCAAGATATAATGATATACATATTTATGTTTGTCTTGATCTCATTGGTATTTTTACAATGTTTTCATTATTAACATTATCTTCTATTCAAATATTTAATGTTGTTTATTAGTTGTTAATTAATTAAACTTTTTAGGAAAATCTGAAGCAATTGCTTATTTCAATTTCTTTGTCAAGGTAACTTATAGCAGAATGATTTAGTGTGGATGGTTTAAATATTTTCATTTAGATCTTACTCATTTATCTTTCTGTTCATCATTATATTAATTGATAATTAATATAATATCCAAATTGCTCTCAGCTGGGATAGGATAGTTCAGTTAGTGTTATTGTAGTATAGTTTATATTTAACAGTTGTTAAATAGAATTTAGGTAATTTTAGAATAATTATAATAGCCTTTTAAAATTTAGAATATTAGACACGAAATCCTCAAAAACTTGAATACTTTCATTAAGAAAGCGATTCTAGGATAACTTAGGTAGTAGAAAATTAATTTTAGGGTTTATTTAGATAGAAATAAGATTAGGATAAATTTTTACTGAATTTTTGTTTCTCCTTAAGAGAAAAATTTAGTTGGCAGCAGGACCATTACCTGCGAGATTTTGTCATCCCAAACACAATGGGAGCTTCTTTAAGCTGCTTGTGTGGGCTTAATCTCCTTAGTTGGCTTAGGTCAGAAAATCGGGCCAACAAATGGCGCTAGAAGGAGGGCTTGTTAATGATTAATGGCAAGTGAAACTAATGATAAACTTTCAACCAGTCAACATCCTCTAGAAGTCAGCAGATCACCGTTTATAGAAACTGTTAGGAGCATCCTCGAACATGATCATATCACATCTCCATTTACTCCTGAACAAACTACTCAAACTTTAGAAGAATCATGACATATTCTTACAAGAGCATATGCTAATCAACTTGGTGTATCTCCAATAGATTATGGTCTACCTAGACAACAACGACGTAATCCGCAGTTGAACATAGTTAATCAAGATTTGGAAGAAGCTGATAGCACTCCACGTTATCAAATTAGAAGTCATCAGAGACAAATTACTCAAACAAACAATGCTAGAAGACTAACTACAGTAGGCGGTTTTGATCAGCCACCTTCTCCTCCAGAATCACCTCCTGATAGTCCAAGATCATCCAATTTAGGGAGTTCCTCAGGTTTTGAGAGAAGTCCTATGGCGGGAAACGTACCTGTGGGAGGAGGAGCTAATCCTCCACCTAATCCCCAACTACCTTGGTTGAGAATAGCTTTTGTGGCTGTCCCTGGTGTACAACATCCTTTACCTAAACATTCAGATAAACTTCTTCCTAAGTTTAACCCAGATGACAAAGAACCTGCAGAGGTGCATGTAGGCAAATTCATGTTAGCTGTTGAAACCATGAATGTTCAGCATGAAGATGTGGTTTGTCAATTGTTTCCTCTAACTTTTGAAGGAAGAGCCTCTACTTGGTACTTTTCATTAGTACAGGGATCAATTACAAATTGGGGTGAATTTAATAAAGTTTTTTTAGATAAATTTGGGGAAGATAAAACACCTGCTCTTTTAGCCCTGGAGTTATCTCGGATTAAAATGGAGTCTAATGAAATAATTAAAGACTTTAACCATAGGTTTCCTACATTAAAAAATAAAATTCCAATTGCTTCTCAACCACCCGAGGATATAATTATTGAAAATTATACTTCATCTTCACCAAAATATTTTGGGATGTTTGTTAAGAGAGCTGGGAAAACAACGTTGGTAGAAACTTTTGAGGAATCCATTAAAGTCGAGAAGGATTCTATGTCCTATGAACCAAATAGAAGTGGGAAATCTGATACTTTCCCTCGTAGGAAGATTGAAAAACTTAATTCAGAAAAAGATAAAGCGTTTGATGTAGAACAGCTGCAAAATGCTATTCGAGCATTAACCAATGAAGTTGTAGGATTAAAGAAAACCAATTCTAAAGCTTCCTCTTCTAGGGGATATTTCAGGAATTAGTTTAGACAAAATCCGAATACAATTAATAAAAAAAATACACCGCCTAACATAGCAACAAATGAAGAAAATTTTAATACAATTCGAGCTGTTTTATCTTTATCAGATATTCCTTCTAATCAAGAAATAACTGAAAATGAAGAAGAAGAGGAATCAGAAAATGATGAATAATTGGAGGAACCTCAACAAGTTAATGGTCATTTATGGGACAGTCTTGTAAAAGAATATGAGAGTAAAAGTCCTCCTACAAGACAACATGCCTATAATACTCGTAGTAGAACTTTCACAAACACTCCTGGAGCTTCGTCAAGTTCTACTCCAAATAATGACAACAATAATCCACAACCTAATAAAAAAACTCAATCTGGCAAGCATACTCAATCAACAAAAATTACCCAACCCATTCAAAATGCTCCAAAATTAGATTTACAATATGATATAATTGAAGATATGAAGAAGACACGTGCAAACATCAGTATGTAAGATCTTCTTCAAATTTACCCAATGCGCAACATTCATGTTATAAATCTTGCCATGAGTTGAATTATTCCTAATGCGAAACAAAATGTTGCTGCAAATAATTCTAATGATGATTTAACAACAACTGATAAAGGAAAATCAACGGTTTACAAAGCCACACTAATAGGAAATAATTCTAAATCAACCACGCCTCCATTCTTACTTACCTTTGAGATTTTCAATAGGAACGTTGATAATTGCATGGTAGATTCCGGAGCATCCTCCAATGTGATGCCTTTATCAGTATGCAAAAGGTTGAATGGAAAATATGTTCCATCAAATTCACAAATAACTCAATTGGATAGAACAAATGTGAAGGTTGTTGGGGAGATGAAATATTTTTTAGTCATGATTGCTTGTAACCCTTCAGTTTTTCAAATGATAGATATTGTTGTTGCAGATATTCCTGGTGCATATGAGCTATTTTTAAGTAGAGATTGGTCTCAGCAATTGAATGGATTCTTTGCTACGGATTGGTCAACATTATGGTTATCTAAGAACAGAAAGTCAAATCAAATAAAGATAAATAGAGAAAGATATATGAAACATACTGTGACAGAACTACATGATCCTAGTGAACCTGTTTTATTTTCAGATTGCATTACGGGGAATTACATGTATGAATTGGGATTTGGTAATTTTAAAGCTGAAAATTCTGCTTTTTCTAAAAATAAACAGCAATAAAAAATTATAAATGTGACATCTATTTCTCCCGATTCTCCATTCAAGGAAATTATTAATGATGTATATAATCTTAATATTGTAAATATTATAGAAAGCAAAGTAGTTGTTAATAGTTCTACTTGGACTTTATATTTTGATGGTGCAAAATCTAAAGAAGGAGCCAGAGCTAGTTGCCTACTGGTAGACCCTCAGGGAAATAAAACATGTATAGCTTGTAGGATGGAATTTAATTGTACAAACAATTCTGTGGAATATGAAGCTTTACTACAGGGTTTGAAAAAAACAATTGATTTGGATATCAAAGAGTTAATTGCATACGGTGATTCCGAAATCATCGTCAGACAGATCCATAACTCCATTCATTGCCTATCTGAACATTTACAGAATTATCAACGAGAGGTATGGAACCTTATTTCACATTTTGATGCATTTAACATAATTTTAGTTCCAATAACTCAAAATCAAGAAGCATATTTATTAGCAAATGTAACATCAAAACTAATTCCATCAGAAAATCTTACACCAGATTTCTTTTCAGTAGAATTGATTTTTAGGCCTTCTATACCAGATAATATTTTTAACTGGCATGTATTTGATAATGATGTGCAGGTGCTGAATTTTCTGATGAATGAGGATACCTTTAAAGATTCAGCCATTGATGAAGTTACTCACGAAGAAAATCTGCGTGATTTTTCGGTAATAAATGATTTTTGTACAGTTGAATTTTTTTTTGAAAAGGTAAAACCGATCCCTAATTTAGTATTAAGATTAGAAAAGTTCTTTGATCTTCAAGATAAATTCAGATTTGTCCCTAAATGTAAAACTAATAGCTCTCAAATGAGATATGAAAGCATAAATTTAGGAACAGAGTTGAATCCCCAAACTATAAATCTAGGTATAGATTGCAACCCCGCAGAAAAAATAACATTTATAAAGTTGTTTAAAGAATTTAAGGATGTATTTGCATGGACATATGATGATCTGAAAACCTTCAACACACAAGTCATGCAACACATAATTCCAATTAAACAGGAGTCAAAACCTTTTCAACAAAAAATAAGGAAATATCACCCGTCATTAGAACCAACAATTAAGAGGGAACTAAATAAATTGTTAGCTTCCAAGATTATTTTTCCCATCAGACATACTCAGTGGGTAGCCAACCTAGTTCTAGTTAGGAAGAAAAATGGAGATATTAGATTATGTGTGGATTTTAGAAATCTTAATAAGTCTTCTGAAAAGGATAATTACCGAGTTCCTCCCATGGAACAAATTCTTCAAAAGGTGTCTGGGTCTGAGATACTGTCACTTCTTGATGGCTTCTCAGGATACAACCAAATATTAGTTTCCCCAGATGATCAATTGAAAATAGCTTTTAGAACTCCATGGGGAACATATGCTTACCGCAAGATGCCCTTTGGGTTAATCAATGCCGTGGCAACTTTTCAACGAGCAATGGATATTTCTTTTAGAGGATTAATTAATCATCTTATAAAGGTATTTGAAAGATGTAGAAAATTTGGAATATCCTTAAATCCAAAAAAAACAATATTTGCTGTTTCAGAAGGTATTTTATTAGGTTGTGTGGTTTCAAAACACGGAATCATGATTGATCCTGAACGAACCCAAGCCATTTCAAAAATAACTTACCCTTCTAGAAAGAAAGTAATGCAATCATTTCTCGGTAAAATAAATTTTGTTAGAAGATTCATTCCTAGTTTCTCTGAAATCATTCGTCCTTTGCAGAAAATGATTAAGAAGGACGCTATTTTTAATTGGGGACAAACCGAAAAAGAGTCATTTCAGAAAATCTTGGAAGCCATTTCAGAAGCTCCTAGCCTTCTAAGCCCAGATTTTAACAAAGATTTCATACTATATACTTTCGCTTCTGACATCTCTTATGCAACAGTTTTAACCCAACTAAATCAGCAAAATAATGAAGTGCCAATTTCCTTTATGAGTTCAAATTTTAAAGGTGCCGAACTTAATTACCATGAAGTTGATAAGCAACCTTTTGCTGTTTTTAAAGCTGTCAAACATTTTCATCCATATTTATTGAAATCTAAAACGAAAATAATAGTCCCTTATTCCTCAGTCAGAAATTTGTTAGTGCAAGAGGATTTAGGTGAGAAAAGAGCACCTTGGATGATAGCCCTTCAAGAGTATGACCAAGAAATTAAACCTTCAACGATAGTCAAAGGTCAAGGATTATGTAAATTAGCTGCTGAAGCTGCTCATCTACCTAATGATAAAGCTGAAACTGTCATTGATGAGGTTTTACTTACAAGAGAAATCTATTTCTATCCTCCACCACAGGATTCCTGGTATACAGACATAAGAATACTTTTGGAAATAGGAACTGCCCCTAATTACCTAGAACCAAGGAAGAAAAGAACACTTAGATTGAAATCTGCTCCTTATTTATTAATTGATAATATCCTTTTTCAGAGAAATTCAGATGGAGTATTGCTTCGATGTCTACACAAAGATGAAACAGAAGTAATTCTGAAGGATTTTCATTTTGGACCAGTAGGAGGTCATTTTGGTGGAGAAACTATTACGCATAATATTCTTAGGGCTAGTTATTATTGGCCCACCTTATTTCGAGATTCCTATGCTTTTGTCAGAAAATGCCAGGAATGTCAACTTGCTACGGGAAGGGTTAAGAAACCTGCTTTTCCTTTACAACAAGTTTAAGTAGAAAGACCCTTTCAACAATGGGGTATTGATATAGTAGGACCAATAAAACCTCCCTCATCCAAACAACACAAATATATAATAAATTCAACTGATTATTTTACTCGTTGGGCAGAAGCTACACCATTAAGGGTTGTAAACACCAATCAGGTTATATTATTTTTAGAATCCTTTATCATAACAAGATTTGGTGTTCTAGATTCCCTTGTCTTTGATAATGCTTCATATTTTTCATCAATTGAGTTAACTCAATTTGCCTTAGAGAAGGGAATAAGAATCAGGTATTCATCTAACTACCATCCTCATGGAAATGGTCTAGCTGAATCAACCAACAAAAATTTATTGAAAATTCTCAAAAGAACTATTTCAGCTCACCATCGTGATTGGCACACAGAATTATTCAATGCCCTTTGGGAAGATAGAGTAACTCCTAAGGCTGCGATAGGTAACTCACCCTTCTTCTTAGTTTATGGAACTGAAGCTATTTTACCGCCAAATTTATTTTTACCTTCATTACAGTTAGCTCAGTCTGTTCAAGATGAAGATTGTCCAACAATGGAAAAGAGGATCAATACCTTGTTAAAGCTTGAGGAAGAAAGAGAAAAGTCAAAACAACACTTTACAAAACATCAACAAATTGTGAAGTCTTGGTTTGACCAATCCTTAAGCTCCAATCGAGAATTTCAGGTGGGAGAGTTAGTTTTAAAATGGGATAAAGTTCATGAGGAAAAAGGAGATGATACTAATTTTCAAAAGCTTTGGCTAGGTCCCTTTGTTATTGCTAAGAAGATAGGTCCAAGTACCTTTCGTTTGCAAACACTAGAAGGTCAGTTCAAAACATTCCCAGTGAATGAACTGATCCTGAAAAAATATTTCTGTTAATGTTTTAGGTCTTAAAATGTATATAATTTGTTTGCTGTTTATAAATAACTTTATATTTTGTATAAAGTGATTTATATTTTATAGAATTGAAGGATGATGATAAATTCATAAGACTTATGTAACTTTCAAACATCATTCCGCTATTGCAACCAGTTCTGATTCTCTTAATCAAATATTTCAGACTGCCAAATTTTTATATAATCAGTTAGTAATCTTTAGATGTCAACTGAGGAGATAAATGTAAATAAATAAATCTTCTAGTTGGAAAAGAGTCAGTTTGCTCATTAGTTTGAAAAAGCATGATACTAGACTGAAATCTTTAAAATTTGTTTAGGATGATCAAAGTTTCTTGAATCTATAAAAAAACCTATCATTATTTTATTTTTAAGTATTACTCAGATTATTCCTCACCTTTTTTTATTTTTCTTATAATAAGTTGGGATAGCTAATTAATGTATTTTTCGAAGCTTGTACTTTGAAAAATTCTTATAGATCTCCACCATCAGTCTTCAAAATTATTTACAATCTGAAAACTTTTAGAAATTGTTCCAGTCAATAAATGCTAAAATGAGAGACGAAAGGTCTTAGTAATAAATAGATCTGATCAAAATCATAAATATCACTAGTATGACGTTATTAGGAAACTAATAATGGATTTTGGTTTACAAAACCAAGAGCTACGGGGTCTCATCACGAGCCAGCTGATTCATTTTCTGGTGATATTAATGACTGACATTACCATTTGGTCACCATGCTGGGTAATGATCTCTCGTTTTATAAAATTAAAATTTCAAATTTAGTAAAGAAAACATAATTATGATTGAAGAATAGGAGGTCTCATCACGAGCCGGCCTAATCATGATAATCAGTGCTGTCTAGGATAACTTCATTTCTGATCACCAGGGTGATGGCTTTTGGTTTAAAAAACCAAGAGACAAGAGGTCTCATCATGAGCCGACTTGCTTATTCCAGACAGTTCTCATGAATGATACTATCGCATTGGGACATCATACCTAGATAGTAGTCTTCAGTCAGAATAATTGTTTAGAGAAAAAGAAAAAGAAATAAAAAGTTATTATGTTTATGGAATAGATTCTAGAAAGTTTTCGGAAAAGTAAATTTCTATATCCTATACTGATGGTGCAGATTATTTTTACTATTAAGTACTTTGTTTGGATCAGGATATTTTTAAGTTTATCTCTAACAAGATCTCTATTTTAAAAAGATGGAATATCTCGGAATTGTACTTATGAATATGAATAAGAATAATGGTTTTTTTTTTCACATAGAGAATTTTTGATTGTTTTTAATAAATTTTAAGATTTTGTTTATATCATTTATAAGCTATATGAGCAGAGATAACTGGTTCACCCAAGTCATCGCCATTTGTTGGCAGTCAGCAACAACCCCTTCATTTTTCATTGAGATAAAAATGATCAGCTCTCTTTTATAATTTACCTTTTAAGATTATAAAAGAGTTCCTTCAGAATCTTTGATTATGAAGGTACTCTCAATTATAGAAGAGTTAAGTGACATATTAGAAATTTATGAGAACACTTTCATAAATTTGATAAATTAGCAGCTGTCAGTCTCATAAATTATATATATGATCAATTTTATCATTAATTAATTTATCTGATTATATATATTGATTTAAGAGATTTAAAAGTATAGTATGCTAATTGGTTTTAAAGAAGACACATTTTGAATTTGTTTCGAGCTTGGGTATTGATAAGATATTATAAGTTCTTGAAAACCCTAGAACTAAAGGAGATTTATTAATTTAAAAAATATTTCATTAAACCTAAGGTTCAAGATTTCACATATAACTTAATCTTTAATTGCTTTGTAAAAATTGTGTATATATATAATTAGTGAGAATGTAAATAAATGTATATTATTTTGAAATTGTTCTGTGTCATATAAAGATAACCATAATAGTTTTATAAGCTTTATATCTTATCGAATCTGGTTTTGGAGACATAAATGGTTAGGATTTTATAAAGTATTTAAAACTATATTTCAAAATAAAACTACATATACATATATGGTTTGAATGTTAAAAAGTGATCGTTAGTTAGTTGCATTTTAGAAATCTTAAGAATATTAAAGATTAGTATTACAAATATACATCATCATGTTAATAAACACGACTGCCTTCCACGTGTAATCTAGGGTGATTATCAATTGGCAGTTTTAATGAGGATTCGTGATTCATATGGCTAATAGACAAACATTTGTTACAAGGATCACTGCATGAAGATTGAATTCGTATTGGTATTTAGTTAACACCTATCAATTTAATTGACAGCTATGGGTGTAATAATGAAATCATATTAGTAGAGTTTGATTTCATATGTGACTGATAACCATTCTCATTCATGATGATGTACGAACTCATCATTCTAGACTGAGTGTCATTAATGTCTTGATTTACAATCCATGAATCGAATGATTTCTGATAAGAAGGATTAGTTAGGAAATTTCAGTTAGTCGTGGCTAGTCTTTCATTTATCATAGTAAAAGCACTGGTTGTTGTGCTCATCATCTCCAAATTTGGTTAATATGGCCAAAATTGGGGTTCTCCTCTCTGTCACATATGAAGCAACTGAGGATTTGACATTTCATGTAATGCCTTACACTTGGGTGCCTATTCCTTCCATTTTCACGACTTCATTCATTTCAATCCATAACCAGAGTTGTTGTGAGGAAACAATGGCTGCTCTTAGCCATTTTGAAATTTCAGGAGCTGAGCTAGTTGAAGCCGATGAGAAAGATGCTCTGTTATTCGAAAATATTGGATGGGGTCAGTTTTTCAGATGTTTTAGTGACCATAATGTGGAGGTTACTAAACAATTTGCTTTGAGTTTTAAAGAAAATATAGCACAGATTGGAGATTTCAAGTTTATAATTGATGAAGATAAGATTGTAGAAGCTACGAAGCTTCCTCAAACTGGAGAGTGATGGTTTAAAGGAGGAAAAGTGGACAAGAAGAAATGTCAATCCTTACTGTTGCCCTTACTGGCTAATGCAAAGTTGAAGATTGGGGTTTTAGTTAAGTTTTTAAAGCTAGAATGGCGAGCGTTCTATGAAATCTGAGTCAGGTATCTATCATGTGATGGACGATTCTCTCATCTGCATTATTATCATCTACGACTACTATTAGCATTGAAAGGCTTTAAACTTAATCTCCCATTTTACCTATTGCAAAGTCTGAAGAAAATGGCACATTCGGTTCAAACTACCATAGGTAATCCTGATAGGAGTTTATTCCATCATGGTCTAATTAAAATTTTAATCCAGCATCAGCTGTCTCTAAGCTGTAAATCTTGGGATGAGTTTTTGGTTGAATGTAAATTAGGGCCAACTCAGTATTGGCCAAACCCTCCCCCCAAAACTCGTAGGAAACGTAAGGCTCCAGTAAAATCTGAAGTTGACAATGTTCATAAGGCTGAGACAAGGGATAAAGAGCTTCAAGAAGAAAATCCACCTATAGGTACTTGTATTAGTAATGATGGAACTGTGAATGTAGCTCCCTGTTACACTGAGACAACCATGGGCCAATCCTTATCAGACAAGTGCTTTAGTACACCTACAAAGGTGAAGAGCAGATTGGCCAAAAATGAAGATGTTGATGCTGTTAACTATTGAAACCCATCTAAGTTATGTACTCCTTGAAAACATGGCGATGATTTCATCCAAAAACTTGAACAATTAGCATAGGTGTGTTGTGACAAAGGGGGTTTTGAACCAAAAGGTCTTGTGTTTGTTCGTACAAGAAGAATCACTAGAAGCATGAATACTACACCTACAGCCTCAGTTCCTGCGGCCACTCAATAGAGTGCTTAGCCAGTGATTGTTCATCTTGAGGATGATGTTCCATCATTGGTTCCCGAAGCCATGCATATGGATGAAACTATTCTCATAGAGAATAATCGTGAAAAATTGTTGGCTAATGACATTACAGAGTCAGGTAAGTTTGAAGCTGCTCCATCGTGCATGGATGCTTGTGGTTCGGGCCCTGAGCCATCTTTTATGATCTTTCCATCACCAGATCAAGATATAGATAATCCTGATTCTTCTCAAGCAGATGATTCGTGTCATGATAAGGAGGAATAAACTCTCCAATAGGTCCTTGACAGGGTATATGAAACTAAAATAGCAGATTTGAAAAATGAACTAAACAAATGTCAAGTAAGCACAGCCTTGAAAGATGAGGAAAATAAGACATTCAGGGCAGAGTTACTAAACTGGATTAATAGATGGAAAGAAATGAACATCAATAAGAATCAATACAAGAAATAAAAAAAATCAATGATAGACACAAACCAACACTTGCTTGAGCAAGTGGATCGATAGAAGCTAGTAATCATCAGGCTCAAAGCCAAACTTTCTGAGGCCAGAAGAGTGATCAACTTATAAAAGATAACCTGATGTTGTTTCTATTTTTAGTTATATGATTTATCTTTCTGTCGACAAGTAATAAAATCTTTTTAAGAGCATACCTGCAAAATCATAGATTTTGTAGGCATGCGTATAATTTATTGGTTTTATTGTTATTTCTGTTGAAACTGGTTTTAATAAGATTCTTATATTTGTTGAACAGGTGTACATATCCTCTGTAGATACAGGAAGTTTTGGATCACAGTTGGAAAACGTTGATGCTTCTTGAAGACTGGAATTTCAAAACAGCCACGAATATGTCAGTTCCCTTAAATCAAGAGATGATACAGGCTAATTGTTTTATTGACTATTTTTATCCTATAGTAATATTTGCGACATGTGTCTTTTGAAGAGATTCGATGCACTTTCATAGGAATAGACCTCTTATGGTATTGAATACAACATTTATGAAAAAAATGAATTCAAAGACTCCTGAGGTTATATATAAACTAGTAATTTTTATGTAAAAGGGGGATGGAGTAACTGAAGAAAAACATCATTGAAATATTATTTTAGTACTAGTTTTGTTCCTTGCTGAGGTTTTATCTTTGGAGGTGGAATGTGAATGGATATTCTCATACTGGTATCGTTGATCGGTACTATTTTGGATACTTTTATTATATATTTCAATATATAATCTTCTTCTTATACTTTTGATGCAGTATACTTGGTTATGCTTGTATTCATTAATTGATATTACGCTTTGTCAACACAATATTGTATTTGAATTAGTATGTTATTGTAATTGAATTAATCAGTGTTTCTATTGAAATTCAAGATATAATGATATACATATTTATGTTTGTCTTGATCTCATTCGTATTTTTACAATGTTTTCATTATGAACATTATCTTCTATTCAAATATTTAATGTTGTTTATTAGTTGTTAATTAATTAAATGTTTCAAGAAAATCTGAAGTAATTGCTTATTTCAATTTCTCTGTCAAGGTAACTTATAGCGGAATGATTTAGTGTGGATGGTTTAAATATTTTCATTTAGATCTTACTGATTTATCTTTCTGTTCATCATTATATTAATTGATAATTAATATAATATCCAAATTGCTCTCAGCTGGGATAGGATAGTTCAGTTAGTGTTATTGTAGTATAGTTTATATTTAACAGTTGTTAAATAGAATTTAGGTAATTTTAGAATAATTATAATAGCCTTTTAAAATTTAGAATATTAGACACGAAATCCTCAAAAACTCGAAGACTTTCATTAAGAAAGCAATTCTAGGATAACTTAGGTAGTAGAAAACTAATTTTAGGGTTTATTTAGATAGAAATAAGATTAGGATAAATTTTTATTGAATTTTTGTTTCTCCTTAAGAGAAAAATTCAGTTGGTAGCAGGACCATAACCTTCGAGATTTTGTCATCCCAAACACACCAGGAGCTGCTTTAAGCTGCTTGTGTGGGCTTAATCTCCTTAGTTGTCCTAGGTCAGAAAATCAGGCCAACAACTCTCTGGTGGTAATGTCCCCAACACGGGAACCTGTCAATGAGATAGGGGCAACTCGTCTCGATAGGCCAGTAATGGAGTAGATGTCCTCTACCTCCATTGTAAGTATATGTGCCCCCACCTTGAAATACTGCTATTCTGGATTCCACATTCTCAGTATGTGTTCCAGTGGTCTCTCGTGGGACACCATGCTTGGTGTTCGTAAGAACTTTAGAAGTCCACAGTTCTAAAGTGGGGCAATACAAAACGGATTCCTTTCAGTAGCAACATCCTCGTCATCATGTGTTCTTTCCTTCCATATCACCATATTTTGGAAGCCACGAATTGCCAAAACAACAATGGTATACATCAATATCATACTTGGATCATTACAAATCAAAAGAATGAGCTAGTTTTGTATATATCATTGCTTTAATTTCTCCACAGTAGGCACCGCCTGTGACCCATTGGAGACAGGCGGTGGCATTTCCTGTCCACCTTTTTCTTGGCATGGTTCTTGGGTGGTACCGCCTATCCTGCAAGGGGTAGTCACGGTGCCCGTAAATAGGATTTTAGGGCTTGCCAAATAGGCCTAAAACCCCATCAAATCCCAAAATAAAAGCTATGAAATGAAAGAAGAAGGCCTTAGCTATTACCTGCAACTGACGAGACTGAAAACGGATGGTGTAAACTCCCAGTATTAGCTGTGGAATATCTGGCTAAAAAATGCTCCAAGTGCTCTCTGCTAGAGGTAAATAGTGAAATGTTTGACTTTTTTACTATTTACTTGCCTTATATAGACATTTTTTTGGGTCTGACTTGGTATAGTTTTGATATTAGATCATGTTCTAGTTAACATTTATTTGTCATAATCCCGTAATGTTGATTTTGGATGCATTTAACACTTCTTTATGAGTCATCTGCAGGTTGACTTTAGTAAAAGATTTGGAAAGTTTGTTTATGGATTTTTCATACTTTCACAAAATGAAAAAGGTCATTGAGTGTTTATTACGAGACTTAGTCATGCTCGTTGAAATCTAGTATCAAAGTTCCGAGTCTAGTTCAAGTTTCTTTCCAGGCTCGTAAAATACAACATTGTGTAAAGAAACATTATGGAGTCTTCTTTTCACATCTTCTTTCAGACTCCTTAAACATGAAAAGATAGTCGAGTCCATTTCTGAATCTTTCCAGGCTCATAAAAAGTGACATTGTGTAAAGAAACTTCATGGAGTTCTCTTTAAACCCTTTTTAGACTCCCTAAATATGAAAAGATTGTCGAACGATCTTGTCTTCTTCATGCTCGTTAAAGTATTTGAAGAGTCGTCTATTCGACGGTAGGTTATCTCTTTCTCGGTTGGGACAGTACTATTTACGATAAAGGAATGCTCTAGCCAATCATGACTGGAAGAGTTCTCTAAGGTATTATTTTATACTTTTTCGGGCCTTAGAGACTAAATCATACGAAAAAGGATCCCCATGGAGTCTCCTTCTGTATTCGTTCAGACTCTCTAAACATGAATGATACTGAGTTTTCTTTCAGTGGAATCATTAAATTAAACATTAATAGACCCATTTGGGAACGAACCTATCCTCTCTCAAGTTCGTTGTCACGTCCCCATGCCTCCGACCGGAAAAGAGGACGCAATCTCCATGGCTTAAACCACCCGGGCTGAGTGCCCCATGAACATGTACAGGAAAAAAAATTCATAAACAGGATGCTTAAACATCACACATGAACATTTATCATGCATAGATGCAATCATCTATCATACACAGCGGAAGCATCATACATTGAAGCCAGCATTCATTCAACATGTTCATTTCATTTTCGTTAATAGTAAATATAGATTGCAGAAGTAAGATGGATAAAATCACTTATCTTATGATGAACTCGATCCGCAACCAGCTACGTTGCTGCAATGTTCCACCCAACCATAGGCCAGCATGCTCCTTAATCTCTCAGCAGCGCTGCCACCCCCGAGATGGGCATGATTCTCCAAGGAATAAGGGAACTAGCAGGCTTACACATAGCCAGGGATACACAAAACAAAACCAAGCCAACACAGTTGGGTTTATCAGGCCATTAGGGAGTTAGAGAAGGAAGATTGCTAAGCTGGTGAGCTCATTACAGATCCAAGGACACCTACACCAGAACTAGCCTGACCTCTAAGACACCCATCCACACCCAACACAAGGAATCAGTCCCTTCTCTGCTACACAGTCCCTCAGGCCCTGCATTCCCTTCCAGTGCTATTCAGGGGTGATGGAGAGGAAGGCCAACCCTCTAGCTCTGTCTATGTGGTTCCAGTCACCAGGTTTATCAAGCAAAACTTAGCCAACATCCATGTTCCTCTCACAGTCCGAAGACCAACAATTGCACGTATGTAATCAAGTCAACTGTCATAGCTTAAACAGGGAAAATGAATTCTGAGTCATTATTTTCCCTATCATGGCCAAAATGACTCTCAGGCGAATTTACAAAAACTCCTAGCATGGAAGGAAGACCACAACCAACACAGCCAACAATCGTGGAAAAACACAACCCATCCTGGGCAACGAAATCATCAAGAAAACATACACAGGCTGAGTTGGGGAAGAAATTACAGTCTCCCTAGCCTGTGGGTGAGCGTGAGCAACAATGCAGAACCCAAAATCGTCCCATGAGTACAGGATACGGCCACACTATTCACCAATCCATAGAGGAGAACTACTGTGTGGGTAAATCCAGCAAAATCCTGTGCGTGAAGACCAAAACGGGAAGGAATCCTTCTGTTGTGAGAATGCACAGCAATGGAGAGGACGCGAATTTGTAGGAGAAAATTGTGTGGGTAAACCCAGGGAAATTCCTGTACGTGAAAACAGTGAGCGGCCAAATGGGAAGTGCGTGAAGGTGAACAGCTACCAAGAGGACGCGAATTTTCAGTGCGTCGGTGCTCAGCAACTCGTGGAGAGGAGAAGAATGTCTGCGTGAGAGATCCTAGTCGTTTTTCCTTTCCATTCCTAAGTCAACTATGGGTGGAGTGTGCATGGAGGCATGGACTGACAGTCCTGCCACCCCACTCCAAAAACAATTAACTGCCATAACTTTCCTCAGCTACCAGCAGAAATTATTAATTGAAGGTGGTTGGGAATAAAACAAAGGAAGATGGAACATGGGTTTTTCCCCCTTTTGGCTCATGGTTTGACAAATCCCCCCCCCCCACATCCTTATCCTTGGGAAAATCATTCCCCCATTCGATTTAGTTGCCGTGACCATAGCTGGTTGTGTTCATTTTAATTATAGATGCATATTTACATGATGACCAATATAATATAGGCTGCATGCCCCGACATACCGTCGGTGACAAATTTAAATCCCAAAACATAGCATGACCTATCAATGGTGGGACCTTGGCCTTTAACTCCACACCATGATCATTTACAATATACACATCATATACATCTAATGTAACGGGGTCAAAAACGGGACATTACATTCGCAAAACATATGGGACTGGACTTGTCTTCTAACAAGTTATATCGAGTGTTTGTTACCCTCTTTGAACTCGTAAAACCGAAAAGAGGCACTGATCGATCATGATGGAGAAAATGGGGAAAGGGAATTGTTATAACTAGATCTTGTGTTTATTTTATCTGTTCTTTTTGTTCTAATTTTCAACCGTTGGTTTAAAATGATTTTATATTTTATGTTGATTTTAAGAATTTTTGACAATCAATAATTTTGGTTGGATTTAATGCTTTTAATGGTTGAATCATTTCATTAGTTTAGTTTTAAGGTTTGTCTTTTGGGCTTATTAGTTAATATGTACATCTTTAAGCTTTCAAAAACTTATAATAAAATTTTATTCCAAGTTTTGATTTATAATCTAACTCTCATTTTTGAGTCCTTTGTCAAATATTTTCATGAGGAGATTCCTGTAGCAGCTTTGTTTTTCCTATTTTTGTCATTGTCATTGGGAGCAGATTACGAGGAGATGGAAATGAATTCAGGAAAACCAAAAGAGGTTTTTTTCCACAACAGACTCATTCACAAAAATCTCTCTCAGTTTTGCAACAGCTCTTATCGTTTGAGAGATTCGAATTCATCTTTGTGGCCTATTTTCGGGGTTTGAATTATTTAATAATTTCCTGTTTTAGTCACAAATTTTGAGAACATATTCTGATCAATTGAAGAGGAATTTTGAAAAACCAAGAGATTTGTTTGTTCATAACATACTCATTTAAAAAAACCTCTCTCATTGTTTACACAGGTGTTCCGTATCGAGAGATATGAAGGCGTCTTTGAGACCCAAATTTTTAGAAATTCATCAAATTTCCCCAAATCCGATTTGTTATTTTTGGGTTAATTGTCTTTAAAGATTTTGAGTTATCATGTAACTAATTGATGTAACCATTTCAAATTTCGACCTAAAAGGTAGTTATGGAACTACTTTACTTTTGTAATGATAAAATGAAGACAAACATATAGTTTTGAGGTGGGATTTTTCACTCAAGGAGAGGCTTTGGAGCTTTTATTTCTCAAGCTAGCACTTATAACTCTTATGTAAGTGGATGACTGTTATTGATTATATATAAACTGATAATCCCTTTTACCTATCATGCTTTTTCATTTTTGATCTGTTTGATTGCTCAGTCTACAATTTCATTTCTTGTTTAAAGGTTTATTCATGTAAATGACTGTGGGTGGAATTAGTATTCCATGTGTAATGTTTATGGCTTATTGGGATGTGTTTGATCCCCAGTTTATCCAACTTGCATGATTCAGTTCTGTCTTAGCTTGTGGATGTTTATTTCCTCCTTGATGATGAATTTTTTAAAGCCAAAACCATAAACCAAAACCCTAAAACTATTTTATTTAACTTTACTTTTGAGATTGTGTTGGCTTGTTCTTCTAGTAGTCTAAGAACAATTTCTAGCACTAACATCTTTGGCACCACTGCCAAGGATGAAGCCAAAGTATATCTTCCCTGGGATATCATTGTTCTTCTGATTTTGAGAGGTGAACAAAATCAGAAAATATTTTAGACTACAATTTTTCACCGGTGACTCCATGATTAAAGATTCCACTGCAAGGAGAATTTTGTTGACAGAAAAATGAAGAAGCCAAATGGAAAGACTGGATATCAGCTTATTACTTTACTCCATGAGGTTTTGTTCTTATTCATCAGTTCTTTCCTATCTTTCCCATTGCATGTCAAAAGAATTATTTTTTGTTTTGTCTATTCCGATGATCATAAGCCTTCAAGTAGATACCCCTCTTTGGAAGAAGAAAATCTGCATTCTTCTTGTTTTATTGATGTTGATCCTATTCCTTCATGTGAAATACATGTGCAGCATGATATACATATACCCATATCTCTTGAAGCTTATTATTCTGGTCATCTTGTAGAGAATAAAGCTAATCTATTACCTTCTACCATCACTGCTGAAACTTGCGAACATCTTGTTGAACCTCATTTTCAACTCACATATTTTCAGTCTAGACTCAGACAGAAGATGTTTAAACCTCTTAGTCTGCCATATCTCTTACATCCTTACCCTTCCTACTTTGTTGAATATCTTCCCCATTTTACTGGAAAAGACCATATTACAACAGAGAAGCATTTAGAAGATTTTCATAATTTCATTGATAATTTTGAAATCATGCATGAGGATGTTGTCATGAGGTTATTTTCAAAATCCTTTGCTGGAGATGCTGGGTTTTGGTTTCGAAATTTAAAAGCTGATTCAATTGGATCATGGAAAGAGTTACATGATGTCTTTTTGAAGGATTGGGGTAAGAATAAATCTTATGATCAATTTCTTTCCGAATTTTATATTTTGAAACGAGAGAATGATGAGCCAATTACTAAATTTAATTGGAGGTTTCAAAGTTTTTATATCTGTATTCCTCCGGAGATCAGACCTTCGGAAAAACTTGCTATGGTATATTATGTTATGGCTCAACATTCAGATCTTGTCTTTTTACTGTCAGAAAGAAAATCATCATCTTTAAGACAATTGTTTGAGGATGCAAAAGGAGTGGAGGAGAACATCCAAGCTTGCAAAATGCTTCGAGATCAGGCTCATGTTGAAGATATGCAAGCTTATGAACAGGAAGAAGAACGTAGGTATCATTCAGATTTAAGACAATTTTCTTCATCATTTTCATATTTTCATATGAACAAGGATATAAATGACGCTTGTGTTGATTCTTCATATGAGTTTGCTGAATTTTTTGACGATAATATACTTTCAGTGGATTATAGCAGAAATTTCTTAGTTCCTGGTATGAGATTATCATGTAATGAAGAAGAAGTTGCCGATCTTCAACCTCTTACTATTGATATAAGAAATAAGTTTCCATTCTTGACTTATGGTCACTTTTAGAATTTTATTTGTTCAAGTTTTGATCAAGGGTTTTATTTAAAGGTCGAGAAGAAGTTTGAAAAGCCCTTGGTTTCCATTCTTGATCCAAAGCTTAAAAAGAATAGCAATGGATAGGAAGAGAATGCTTCACTTTATGATGAATATAATGAAGACATTGAAGTTTTAAATCAGAAATTTCATGATCCCATGGCTTCTTGGATGGAGCTGTATTTTTCAAAGGTTTCAAATGCTCCATATTTTGGCATACTTCCTATTTCCAGTCATAAGTATCAGCTGCCTACAGACTCTTTATTGCATTTATCACATCTTTTGTGGGTTTTCTCAAATAGTAGCATGCATGAAATTATGATTCTCAGTCAAATGGTTTCTTGGCTTCAGTGGAAGTATGATTACACTTGATTGGGTTGTTTCCTCCGATTAGAAGTAGGAGTAAATAGTAGAATAAGCTCGCTATACTAGCATGTACATTCTTTTCAGTATGCTGGTTTGTAGTAGTATTTTTTCATTTCAGAGGTATGTGTTGAGAGTTTGACAAAGTTGTAGAGATTTGGTAAATGACTCCATCACCCAATGAATAAGGCACAAGGTCTACAAGTTCTTGAAGCCTCACAAGGAGAAATTCATTCCACAGCAAGAGCCAGATGTTATAACTAGATCTTTTTCTTAGTTTATTTGTTCATTTTGTTCTAAGTTTCAACTGTTGGTTTAAAATGATTTTTTATTTTATGTTGATTTTAAGAATTTTTGACAATCAATAATTTTGGTTGGATTTAATGCTTTTAATGGTTGAATCATTTCATTATTTTAGTTTTAAGGTTTGTCTTTTGGGATTATTAGTTAATATGTACATCTTTAAGCTTTCAAAAACTTATAATAAAATTTTATTCCAAGTTTTGATTTATAATCTAACTCTCATTTTTGAGTCCTTTGTCAAATATTTTCATAAGGAGATTCCTGTAGTAGCTCTGTTTTTCCTGTTTTTGTCATTGTCATTGGGAGCAGATTACGAGGAGATGAAGATGAATTCAGGAAAACCAAAAGAGGTTTTTGTCCACAACAGAATCATTCACAAAAATATCTCTCAATTTTGCAACATCTGTTATCATTTGAGAGATTTGAATTCATCTTTGTGGCCTATTTTTAGGGTTTGAATTATTTAATAATTTCCTGTTTTAGTCACAAATTTTCAGAACATCTTCCGATCAATTGAAGAGGAATTTTGAAAAACCGAGAGAGGTTTTTGTTCATAAAATACTCATTTAATAAAACCTCTCTTATTTTTTACACAGGTGTTCCATATTGAGAGATATGAAGGTGTATTTGAGACCCAAATGTTCATAAATTCAGCAAATTTCCCCAAATCCGATTTGTTATTTTTGGGTTAATTGTCTTTAAGATTTTGAGTTATCATGTAACTAATTGATGTAACTGTTTCAAATTTCAACCTAAAAGGTACTTATGGAACTACTTTACTTTTTTAATGATAAAAGGAAGACAAACATACAGTTTTGAGGTGGGATTTTTCACTCAAGGAGAGGCTTTGGAGCTTTGATTTCTCAAGCTAGCACTTATAACTCTTATGTAAGTGGATGGATGCTATTGATTATATATAAACCGATAAGCCCTTTTACCTATCATGCCTTTTCATTTCTGATCTGTTTGATTGCTCAGTCTACAATTTCATTTCTTGTTTAAATGTTTATTCATGTAAATGCTTGTAACCTGTGGGTGGAATTAGTATTCCATGTGTAATGTTTATGGATTATTGGGATGTGTTTGATTCCCAGTCTATCCAACTTGCATGATTCAGTTCTGTATTAGCTTCTGGATGTTTATTTCCTCCTTGCTGATGAAGTTTTTAAAACCAAAACCCTAAAACCTATTTTATTTAATTTTACTTTTGAGATTGTGTTGGCTTGTTCTTCTAGTAGTCTAAGAACAATTTATGGCACTAACAGGAATCATTTTGCAAATAATGGCAGTTCTTTGCCGTTACCTTTGAACATGGCACTTGTCTGCACAATCATTTCAGTCAATTGGGTATTCAGCTGATCTCCATGACGATCCACTTTCATGAGTCATGCCAATCCTTTGAGTCTTTCAAAAGAATGCAGTGTCCACTGTCACATTTTTTGTCGATCCTGTCTAGTCATGCTACCAAGTCATTTTGTCATGCCGCCCGATGTTCAAAGGGAATCTGAAGAAGTCTTACCTCTATAGTATACATATCCTATGTGTTAGTATCTTTGAGTCAGTCATATGGTTACTATGTTCACATCAAACCAGAACTATGTTCCAAGTTTCGTGTCATCGATGTGGGACTCATCATGGCCCTCCTTCGATGAGACTATTCCCATCGACATCAGCTCATCATCCGAGAAATAGTCTTAGAAACAATATTTAGTACCTTGAGATCCGTATGCCTTAATGACAGACTCTCATTCTCGACATAGTTTTACATCATTGACCTTTAAATGATAGAATCGACTAGGTGTTCGACATCAGGACATCTATTCGCACTCAGTAGATTGTACTAGAGTACCTTGGGAATCATTGTCATTAATGATGATCTCCCTCGCACTTGTTAATGGTTCACATCATTGGTCGGTAATCAAGTGGTTTCTACCATGTTCGACTTTAGAACATTGTAATCACATGGATAGAATTGTACTTTGTGGAAGACGAGACGAAGACCCTGGGCATTTGTTTAAAAGCGTTCATTGCTTTTTCCCAGGTTGCGATGAAGTTTTGTATATCTAGCATGGATCCACATTTGTATGGTCATGGTTATGCTCAAATTTGCATTTGTATGACATAGATCTATGTTGTATGTTTGGTAGCTATGTCCAAGTTTGAGTCCTCTATACAATGGATCTACGCTGTATTCTAGTAGCCATGCTTGTTTATTCCACTCAT
Organism: Pseudotsuga menziesii; assembly: GCA_001517045.1. Classification (NCBI taxonomy): domain Eukaryota; kingdom Viridiplantae; phylum Streptophyta; class Pinopsida; order Pinales; family Pinaceae; genus Pseudotsuga; species Pseudotsuga menziesii. The sequence continues at coordinate 285,648 of LPNX010152757.1, read as the reverse complement.
GGATATGCCTTGTATTGGTCTGCAGCTATGAGTTTGGTTACTTGTGTCTATGAGTCAACATACTGATGTACTACATATGTCTACTTGAATGCATGCTCTGATTGAGCCAACATTTTCTTCTCTTGGCAATGACTTGTTCTCAAAGCTCTCATTTATCTGATCACTCTAAGACTCATGCTTTGGGGGGCATCCTGTTATACCAAAATCCTGTCACCATCATGTGATAAGACCTTTGACATACCTACTTTCCCTAAATCCCAACCTCTGAAGTGAAGACTAAATGGTTTCTTATCAGTCTGTCATACAAATTGTCAGCACCGCTCATCCTCCCTTATCCAGGAGTGATAGCCCTGCTCGCACCACCTTTCATCAGTTGTCCACAAGCAGTGCCACCGCCCATTGCGCTTGGTCCATAGGCGGTTATTACCAGAACCGCTTTGTCATAGAAGGAGAAGCGCGGTACCTTGGGTAAAAAGGGAAAAAGAGAAGTTTCTTGAGGCTTCTAGATGATAAGCCTCATGTACTGCCTTATCCCTACTATTGTGGGTTGGTTGAGCTCGAGATCCCTCATCCTAGGATCTTAGAAGCCACCTCACCCACTAATTTCTCAACCATCTCTATCCATTAAAGCCCTATAAATATGAGCTCATAGCCATGGTTGAGGGGAGAACATTGAAGGTATTGTTATGCTGTTGGACTGATTCTTGGCCCAAGATCATTTGGAGAGAGCATAGATAGCTAGAGTCAGAACTTTTGGGGATGAAGAGCTGGTTTCATGGAGATGCATGTCAACACTAAGGCTTGGTTGTAAAATTCTTCATATTTCTAATGTAAGTTGATTTTCTGTTCCATATATATTGCTGATGTTTGATTTTAGATATATATTGTTAGATTCCTTAGTCACTGGCATAGATTAGTAGATCATATTCTGGTTGCTTTGATCTGTTTCGTGTTGAAATCTTTTGCAGGTACACAAGTGAATTGTCAAAGCCTTGTATTCCAGATATCTATAGTGTCTAGGGGGAGTTATCAAACTCTGTGATCTATTTGTTCTGGATCTGAACCATTCAGACCAGTGGAACACCTTGCTATCTGCAAGAGGTGAAATATTCCGATCAACATATTTCCAATTCCAATGAATAATATCTACAGAAAAGAGCAAGAGGTTTCAAGCAAAGAAAATAATGTAAAATACAATGCAAGAAACATAAAATCTCTTTGAATGCAGAGGGAATATAACAATCAAAGCGACTGCAGAGGGAATATAAAAAAGCAAGCAAAAAGCACACAAAAATCAAAATACAAAGTATGGTACAGGGCCTACCTAGCACCATGCTAGAGGGTTCTTCACAGAGCGGTTCTAGATGAGCACCGCTTCTAGATAACAGGACTCAGGTGGTGGCACCACGTATGGCTAACAGAGTTCAGGCGGTGGCATCGCTTGTTTCCAACAACGCATGAGAAGTTCCCTGAATAGATCCAAAAAACAAAGGAGAACGAAATATCAAGTTAGAAATTGATCAGATCAAGGAAAAATTTGATGGATTGATAGTAAAAAAGAGCATAAAAAGTTGAAATAATTTAGATTTGAATAGATCTGAAAGTTTCAAACCAAAATTCATTGAGTCAGATGGCAAATTTGACTGAAGAGAGTTGGAGATGGATCCTGGATTTGGACAAGAGTTCACAAACCGAGGAAGATCAGATCAACTAAGATATGAACTATTCCTTAGTGGAGTCGCCATATTTTTAATTAGGAATATTGCACCTTCTGCAGATAGAAGCTGTTCCTCTGGTCTGAATGGTTCAGATCTAGAACAAATGAGTGAACCACAAAGGATGAAGACCTTCCTTGAATGTCGTAGACACATGGAATGCTGCTTAGGTTGTGAACCTGTGTACTTGCAAACAGATCAAACATGAAAACAAATCAAAGCTACCAGAAAATCATCTACTTATCCATGTTAGTGACTAAGGAATCTAACAACATGTACATGTGAAATCAAAACAACAGTAATGTGGGACATAAATCAGGTTTGCATTAAGAATGTATGGAGAAGCTTACAACCGTTGCCTTAGTGTCAACAAGCATCTCCATGAGACAAACAATTCATCCCCATAAGCTCCAACTTTGTTCTCTATGTTCTCCAATGACTTGGACTAAGTGGTCAATCTAATAGCATAACAATACCTCTACAGTTCTCCCCTTCAACTATGGACACGAGCTTGTATTTATAAGGCTCAATGGATAGGAATAGTTGAGAGAATTGTGGGTGAGGTGGCTCTAAGATCCTACCATGGGGGATATCGAGCTCAACTAACCCATAATGATAGGGATAAGGGAGGACATGAGGCTCATGATCTAGAAGCCTCAAGAAACTTCTCTTTTTCCCATTTTACCCAGGGTACCACTTTTCTTCTCTTATGACAGAGCGGTTTAGATGAGAAACGATTTTGGACCAAAGACCATAGGCGGCAGCACCTCTCCTTGAAAATAGGATATAGGCGGTGCTGAGAAAGGTACTGCTCATGGTCCACAAGGAAAGCCCGATGCTGAGTTTTTTCAAGTAGAATTGACAAACAAAGTAAGTTTCCACTCTAAGTGCTGGGATTAAGGGAAAACATGGGAGTTAAGGGTCTCATCACATGGTGGTGATAGGATTTAGGTATAACATATTCATATTTCTGTGGATCTTATTCAACCATTAGATAGCACTTCTGAGCAAATAGATGATCTTTCACACAAAGGGCACTCTCAGATTGAGATCTAGTCCTCCTTATAGTGTCATTAGGATTTCTAGCTAGCAACCCAGCTGCATGAATGGTATTTGCTTCCCATTTTGGTCTTGTAGGACTGTTAGGATCTATAATCAAATCATCATTATCAGACATATCAAAATCAACAAACTCATTAGTCTCTTCACTTACAATCAATGGTTCTGGTGATGAAGAGGACTCTCCAACTTCAACTACTGCTAAAGGATCTTCTTCGAACTGAACACTTCTTTCAATGAAATCTTTGTTAGTGCTCAAGTTGATCAGCTTGTAACCTTTTGAATCTTTAGAATACCCAACAAATAGGCACTCTTGGCTTTGGGGTTGCAAAGCCTTCCTCTTTTCAGTTGGAATTCTAGCCCAAGCCTTTGAGCCAAAAATCATGAAATGGTTCACATCTGGCTTGTGCCAACTCCAAGCTTCTAAAGGAGTAATACCATCAAGATGCTTATGAGGCACACTGTTCTAGATGTAGGATGAAAAGTTTATAGCCTTAGCCAAAAAATTTGGTGGAAAAGTCTTAGCCTCCATCATGCAGGTTTCCATCTCTTTCAGTGATCTGTTCTTTCTCTCAGCAACACCATTTTGTTGTGGTGTGTAAGGGATTGAATGCTGCATCTGGATACCTACATCTTTGCAATACTGAATGAACTTAGTGTTGGCCACTTTCCTCACTCGTGTGACCCAGGTTTTGCGCATCCTGCCGATCCAAAAACTACCTGAGATACCGGCCCGATAGAGCAAGCCCTGTCGGTAACACCTGCGAAGTGTCGATCAGAATATTTCACCTCCTGCAGACAGCAAGGTGTTTCACTGGTCTTAATGGTGAAGCTCCAGAACAAATAGATCACAGAGGTTGATAACTCCCCCTAGATACTATAGATATCTGGAATACAAGGTTTTGATAGTTCACCTGTGTACCTGCAAAAGAGTTCAACATGAAATAGATCAAAGAAACTAGAATATGATCTAATAATCTATGCTAGTGACTAAGGAATATAGCAATATCTATCTAAAATCAAACATCAACAATATATATGGGATAGAAAATAAAATTGCATTAGAAATATGAAGAATTTTACAACCAAGCCTTATTGTTGACATGAATCTCCATGAAACCATCTCTTCATCCCCAAAAGCTATAACTCTAGCTCTCTATGCTCTCTCCAAATGATCTTGGGCCAAGAATCAGTCCAACAGCATAACAATACCTTCAATGTTCCCCCCTCAACCATGGCTATGAGCTCATATATATAGGGATTAAATGGATAGAGATGGTTGAGAAATTAGTGGGTGAGGTGGCCTCTAAGATCCTAGGATGAGGGATCTTGAGCTCAACCAACCCACAGTAGTAGGGATAAGAGATATCTCGAGGCTTATCATCTAGAAGCCTCAAGAAGCTTCTCTTTTTCCCCTTTTACTTAGGGTACTGCGCTTCTCTTTATTTGATAGAGAGGTTCTGGTAATAACCGCCTATGGACCAAGGGTGGCAGGTGGTGGCACTGCTTGTGGACAACCGATGAAAAGCAGTGCGAATAGGGGTACCACTCCTGGATAAAGGAGGATGAGCGGTGCTGGGAATTTGTATGACAGACTGATAAGAAACCATTTAGTCTTCACTCCAGAAGATGGGATTTTAGGGTAAGTAGGTATGTCAAAGGTCTTATCAGATGATGGTGATAGGATTTTGGTATAACAGGATGCCCCCCAAAGCATGAGTCTTAGAGTGGTACGATAAACGAGAGCTTTGAGAACAAGTCGTTGCAAGGAGATGAAAATGTTGGCTTGATTGGAGCATGCAGTCAAGTAAGCATCTGTAGTACATCAGTATATTGACTCATAGACACAAGTAAGAAAACTCATAGCTGCAGACCAAAACAAGGTAGATCCATGAGTGGAATAAACAAGCATGGCTACTAGAATACAGTGTAGATCCATGTGATAGAGGACTCAAACTTGGACATAGCTACCAGACATACAATGTAGATCTATGTTATACAGATGCAAATTTGAGCATAGCCACGACCATAAAAATGTGGATCCATGCTAAACACACAAATTTCCATTGAAACCTAGGGAAAAGCAATGAGCGCTTTTAAATCGATACCCAGGGTCTTCGTCTCATCTTCCAAAAAGTACGATTCTATCTATGTGATTACAATGATATAAAGTCGAACATGGTAGAAACCACTTGATTACTGGCCAATGATGTGAACCATTAACAAGTGCGAGGGAGATCATCATTAATGTCAATGATTCCCAAGGTACCCTAGTACAATCTACTGAGTGCGGATAGATGTCTTGATGTCGAACACCTAGTCGATTCTATCGATCAAAGGTCAATGATGTGAACCAATGTCAAGAGCAAGAGAATCTGTCGATAAGGCATACAGATCTCAAGGTACTGAATATTGTTTCTAAGACTATTTCCCAGATGATGAGTTGACGTCGATGGGAATAGTCTCGTTGAAGGAGGGCCATGATGAGTCCCACATTGATGACATGAAACTCGGAACATAGTTCTAGAATGATGTGAATGTAGTAACCATATGACTGACTCAAAGATACTGACACAATGACTATGTATACTGCAGAGGTAAGACTTCTTTAGATTCCATTTGAACATTAGGTGGGACGACAAAATGACTTGGCAGCATGACTAGACATGACAGATACACAATGCAATACTGGACAATGCATTCTTTTGAAAGACTCAAAGGATTGACATGACTCATGAAAGAGGATCATCACGGAGATCAGCTGAATACCCAATTGATTGGCATGACTGTGTAGACCAGTGCCATGTTCAAAGGTAATGACAAACAATTGCCATTATTTACAAAATGATTCCCTTTCCCATTTTCCATATCATGATCGATGAGTGCCTCTTTTCAGTTTTACGAGTTCAAAGAGGGTAACAAACACTCGATATAGCTTGCTAGAAGACAAGTCCAGTCTCATATGTTTTACGAACCTGAGAGAGGATGGGCTCATTCCCAAAACAGGTCTCTCAATGTTTAATTTAATGATTCCACTAAAAGAAAACTTGATATCGTTCACATTTAGAGAGTCTAAATGAACACGGAAGAAGACTCCATGGGGGTCCTTTTTCGTATGATTTAGTCTCTAAGGCCCGAAAAAGTATAAAATCATACCTTAGAGAATTCTTCTAGTCATGATTGCTTGGAGTGTTCCTTTCTCATAAATAATACTGTCCGAACCGAGAAAGAGATAACCTACTGTCAGATAGACAACTCTTCAAATACTTTAATGAGCGTGAAGAAGACAAGATTGCTCGACAATCTTTTCATATTTAGGGAGTCTGAAAAGGGTTTAAAGGGAACTCCATGAAGTTTATTTACACAATATCACTTTTTAGGAGCCTGGAAATATTCGGAAACGGAATCAACTATCTTTTCATGTTTAAGGAGTCTGAAAAAAGATGTGAAAAGAAGACTCCATAATGTTTCTTTACACAATGCTGGATTTTACAAGCCTGGAAAGAAACTCAAACTAGACTCAAAACTTTGATACTAGATTTTAACGAGCATGAAAAAGTGTCGTAATAAATGCTCAAGGACCTTTTCCGTTTTGTGAAAGTATGAAAATCCATAAACAAACTTTCCAAAGATTTTACTAAAGTCAACATGTAGATGACTCATAAACAAGTGTTAAATGCATCCAAAATCAACATTCCGGGATTATGACAAATAGATTTGGACCAGAACATGATGTAATATCAAAACTATACTAAGTCAGACCCAAAGATTGTCTATATAAGGCAAGTAAATAGTAAAAGACCAAAAATTTCACTATTTACCTCTTGGGAGAGAGCACTTGGAGCATTTTTTAGCCAGATCTTCCACAGCTGATACCGAGAGTTTCCACAGTCTGTTTTCAGTCTCGTCAGTTGTAGGTAACAGCTAAGACCTTCTTTCATTTCATAGCTTTAATTTTGGGATTTGATGGGGTTTTAGGCCTATTTGGAAAGCCCTAAAATTTGATTTGCGGGCATCATGGCTACCCCTTGCGGGATGGGCGGTACCACCTGAGAACCACACCAAGAACAAGGGGGATAGGCGGTGCCACCGCCTGTCTCCAATGGGGCACAGGCAGTGTCGGACGTGGAGAAATTAAACCAATGATATATACAAAACTAGCTCATTCTTTTGATTTATAATGATTCAAGGATGATATTGATGTATACCATTGTTGTTTTGGCAGGTCTAGGCTTCCAAAATATGGTGACATGGAAGGAAAGAACACATGATGATGAGGATGTTGCTGCTGAAAGGAATTTGGTTTGTATTGCCACACTCTGGAACTGTTGACTTCTGAAGTTCTTCCGAACACCAAGCATGTTGTCCCATGAGAGACTACTAGAACACATACTGAGAATGTGGAATCTAGAACAATAGTATTTCGAGGTGGGGGCACATATACTTACAGTGGAGGTAGAGGACATCTACTTCCTGACTAGCCTATCAAGATGAGGTGCCCCTATCTCACTGATAGGTTCCCATGGCGGGGACATTACAACTAGAGAGCTCATAGTAGGACCTAAGCAAACTGCTCCTGACCTGACCAAATCTTCAACTAGGGAATAGATAACCCAAGTTGCCGAGGCTAGATTCAAGGTGTGGTGGCAAGCACCATCAACAAAGCCATAGAAAGCCATCTACATGACCAAAACATGGTATAAACAGATGCGGGCACCAAAACTCAAAACCATCTTGAAAATATTGAGAACACACTGAAAGTCAATCAATATACATATATATAAGATACCATCCAAGAAGACCTAGGCATAGTACCTTTTCAGGTACAACCCATTGCGAGGTTGCCCCAAAGCGATTCCATCATAATCTACCAACTCATAGGCTCCTTTCTCTAACACCTTGGAAATAACAAAAGGTCCATATGACATAGACTCAAACTTACCCTTTCCTAGCTTGTCATATCTCTGGTCATAAGTCAAAACTAGGTCACCGTTGTTGAAAACACGAGGCTGGATGGATTTATCATACTGCGCCTTGACGCATTTCTTATGTGCCTCAATAGCTAAGGTAGCATCTCTACGAGTCTCATTAAGCTTATTCAAGTACAAAAATATTGCTTCCTCTATGGAAGTGTCTGGGAGAAGTTCAACGGCAAGTTGTAATGATGGAATCTGACATTGGATAGGCAAGACAAATTCAATTCCATAGACAAGCTGAAATGGCATGAAACCAGTAGCTGTTTTCACGGAAGTCCGATAAACCCAAAGAGAGGAAAAAAGAATGAGATGTCAATTGGATTTATGATCTCCAACCATCTGACGAAGCATAGTTTTCAAAACCTTGTTAATGGCCTCTACCTGACCATTAGCTTGCGGATAATATGGGGTAGAGTTTTTATGTCAAAAACCTAGCTTGGCACTCAATTCCTCCATCATTTGATTACGGAAATGGGATCCGTGATCAGTGACGATGGACTACAGAACTCCAAATCTAGCTATGATATGATTAAACAAGAAGAGAGCTGCAGTCTCACCATATTCTGCATATGTAGGCATGGCCTTAGCCCATTTTGTAAAATAATCCATGGCTACGATGATGTAACCATGCCCCCCGACTGAGGTAGGTTTACAATGCATGAAGTCAATCCCCCATTTGGAAAAATGGCCAACAGCAATGACGGGGTGAAGCAGAGCAAGATGGGTTCACTTTTTGGGGTAAAAATGTTGGCATGGTGGGAATTTCTTAACAGCCTCATGACAGTCTTTGAAGATAGAAGGACAGAAATAGCCAGTGCGAAGGATTTTCTGGGCTGTAGCCATCCCAGATAAATGACCACCACATGCTCCAGAGTGGCAATCATTCAGCAGGTGTTCAGCCTCCTCATGAGTGAGGCATCATTGGAGAATGGAGTCAATCCCACGTCTATACAAGGTATCATTCAAGATAAGGTAGTATTTCGCGTGGTGACGAATGCGGCGAGGATCATCGTGAGATAGATGTGGCTGAAAACGCTGGGTCTGGAGATAAATCAACAAATATCCATACCAAGGATCAATAGTGCTAATTAGGAACATGAATTCATCTGGAAATGAATCGCTGGGCTTAGATTCCGTGGTAGCACAGGGAAGGTCACATATAATCTCGGTAAAAACCAAGGATTTCTTTGGTGTAGCCTTGGTAAACTCAAGATCGAACTCCTGAAGGATGATGATCCAATGGGAGTACTTTCCCCTGAGTACCTGATGATTCAGAATGTAGTACATTGGGTTCTAGTCTTCCAATACGGTGGTAGTGCGAAGCAGAATGTACAGACAAAATTTTTACATAGTGATGACCGTGGCTAAAGCTATCTTTTCCACATGTGAATAATGGGTTTCAAAATCAATAAGATTCTTATTGGTGTAATAAATCACATGCTCCTGACCGTGGAGATTATCCTGCAAAAAAATCATGGCGATGGTAGTAGCGGAGGCAGCAATATACAAGAGAAAATCATTTGAATAGTCCAGGGGGTGTATCACTGGTGAATGAGTCAGAGCATGCTTAAGACTATCAAAGGCACATTGGGCCTCATCATCCTAGAAGAATGGAGTGTTCTTCTTGAGGAGACGCATATAACCATGCATTTTCTCAGCAAAATTGCACACGAAATGACGGATAAAGTTTGCCTTCCCCTACAAACTTTGGAGTTCAAGGATGGTGGTTGGGGCTGGTAGATTAATGATGGTGGAAATATTCAAAGGATCGATCTGGATGCCATATTTGGATACCACAAAGCCAAGCAGATGTCTTGTCTCAACGCAAAAAACACATTTATGCGGATTGAGCCATGTATTATAATGACAACATCTCAGGATTATGTCTCTAAGATGACCGGGATGGTCCTCCCGTCGCTGTCAATGAGCAGGGAGGTCATTAAGGTACGGTTCAACAATATGTTTAATGTCATGAAACGCATAGGACATCACATGCTGGAAGGTGGTGCCAACATTTTTCAAGCTGAACGATAACTTCTTATATGCAAAGGTTCCCCATGGGAAAATGAATGCCATCTTATGCTGATCGGCGGGCAATATCTCATTCTGATTGTAGCCAGAGAATCCATCCATGAATGAAAAGATGACACTTCCAACATAGTTGTCGATAATTTGATCGATGTGCGGGGTAGGAAAGTTGTCTTTGGGACAAGCTTTATTTAAATCCCTAAAGTCGATATAGACTCTAATGGTGCCTTGCTTTTTGTTGACAACGACAACGTTCGATACCCATTCCGTCAAAGGTACAGGATAAATAAAACCAGCTTTCAGAAGTTTCTCGATCTCAACTTTAATAGCTGGGGCCTTCCTAGGATGGACTTTCCTAAGTTTTTGCCTGACAGGTTTAGCCGTAGGATAGTTTTTTATCTCATGGACCACAATGGAAGGGCCGATCCCCGACATCTCTTCATAGGACTAGGCAAAAATATCATGGAATTCCTTAAAAAGTGCCTTATATGCTTCAGATTCATCTGTGGATCAATTCTGCCCAACATGAACATGCTCAATAACATCAGGCTTGGCTGATATGTCAATTGGGTTCGTTTGAGTAATGTTGCAAAGGTTTCCTTCAGAATCTGTATCTTGCAAGAATATAGGACTTTGCGGAACGTTGACAATATCAGTAGGAAACAAGGATGCAAAATCATAGCTTCCTGAACTGGTATTGGGGAGGAACATGGATGTATGATGGTGATCCTCCCAAATGGGCTCACCCATGTTCATGATCTCTATAATGGACTCGTCGGAAGGAAAAGTCACAGAGAGATAGTCTAGAACCAGAAGAGAAGGTTCTAACCAGTATGGTAAATGGTAAGGATCCGAAGCCACTAAATGAATATCATTAGTGTGATCATCGAAGCAAGTTTGAATGGTGTCATACATAGCTTCATGCGGGCTCAACAAGGTGCACTCAACAACATTTGTGCCCTAGGGCTCAATATCAAATGAGGCAATCATATGTACTGTCATGGTATCCGTGCTAGGAGGAGTAGAGGGAAAAATCCCCATAAGGGATTAATACTTCAGCATACCTACCCCAATCGACTGGTCAGGAGGAGGGGACTGACCTTACATGGGGATGTTATTAGCCATGGAGGTAGTAACATCCGGCGTATAGAAATCAAGCTAGTCAATAGTAACAATTATCCCAAGATGTGGGAATTGGACCATTTGAAATATTGTTGAAGGAACAACATTCATGGCATAGAACCAATTCCTTCCTAAGAGGAGGTTATAATCTAAAGGGGCATCTACCGCTTCTACTTGGATGGAAATAGTTTTGCCCCCCAATTCGACTGCGAAGGCTGATACGAGGCCATGGGGTTGGAATACCTATCCATCAAAGGCTTTAAGGGTCATAGGTGATGTAACAAGCTCGGGAGAGCCAAGAGTTTTCCAACAATTCAGAGATAACACCAAGGTCAAAGCTCCCTCATCTTGTACCGTTCGAAAGACTTTATTTCCCACTACTTTCGTAATGATCTAAAAATCAAGTTTATGTGGTAATATAGGTTTATAGTTCTCAACATTGAAGTGAATCAAGTTAGTGTTATCCAAGTCTACAGCTCCTAATGCAGTCAACAAATTCTTGCGCTGTGTAGGGAAAATTTGGAGTACTTCTAGGGTAGACATCGCACAAGGTGCCTGAGCGAGATCTTCAACCACATTATAGAATTGAGCAGGTCAGGCATTGGGATTAAAGATAGCCTTCCGAAGAGTACTCTTTGGTGGGCGCAAAATCATGTTGAGAGTAGGCTCTTCGATAAACAAGGGAACAATAGACGAGGGTTCCAAAGAACTAGTGGAGGGAGTTTTCCTTGAAGAAGATTAATCTTCTTGCTTATCTGCGGGTTTATCATAATTCTGGCTTCAAGTTTGCAGATGGATGGTATATGAGGACATCATACGAATTTCCTCTAATGAACTAGAGTTACCCTAGTTCGACATGTGGTCTACCAGCTGTTGTTGAGACTGGAAAGGATCCATAAGTATTGCAGGTGGAGGGTTAGACTTCAAAAACTGGGAGATTTTGTCCCGAGAGGGACACTCCTTGGAGAAGTGGTCAGCACCACATAACAGACAAGGGTATTTAGCCTTCCTTTTCCCTGTGTTGTTGTCATTATGGGTTGATTGTGGGGCCTGCTACTGGTTTCCAAGTTTTTTATTTCAATTTTTACTTTTCATTTTATTACCCGAGGTTTGAGTACTTTGAATAGAATTGACCTCAGTAGAAACCTTGGGAGTCGAAGGAGTAGTAGGTTGGGTTTGCTTGGTAGGTTTCGCTTCGGATGGGGACTAGATTGAACCAACAATCCCGTCAATAGGTACTTCTGTTGATGGCTTGGTAGGGTCAGTGCTGGGGCGAGGAGCTTGAGGAATCAGGTCATAAAGAGTCCCGGACCGGGAATAGACCAAGTCTAGTTACTGAGCCCGACTAATAGCCTGCTCTTTGGTAATGGTACCGCCCATGGCCACATCTTGGGAAATAGGAGGCAACAAGAACTTAGTGAACCAATCAGCTAACAACTAATCCAGAATAGGGGCCTTAATAATCCTTCTCCACCTTCTCCACTCATGAATATGATCAGAAATGTGGGTGGAGGTGTTCTGTCACAGAGAAGTTAAAAGATCAGTGCTCATTTCATAACGAATAGGTTGCTGAAAGTATGTAAGAAATACAATTTCCAACGAGCCAAAATCCACAAAAAAATGTTGTGGGAGTTCAATATACCACTTTGTGGCTGTACCAGTCAAATTTTGCTGAAAGAGTCGTAACCAAATGGAATCATCCATGAGGGAGTTAGAGGAACACCACAAATGAAAAGTCATAACATGGTTCCACGGATCTTCACCTTGCTTCCATCAAAGTTTGGAATGTCCAATGGTAACTTTACCGAAATGGGAGGCCATGAGGGATTGTGTCGAATGGGATCATTAATCAACTTGGACAAATCAAGCAAGTCCAAAGTTGTAAGGAAAGGTAATTGTCTATTGGTCTGCACGTACTGGTAATATTGATATGGCATGAAATTACCAGTAGGGCCACAGGTTGACTAAAAAATAGGTTGCTGTGAGGAAGAACTATCGAGAAATCCACCCATGGGGGGTTGATTTCTGGAATTAGGACCACTAGTACCACTAGGGCCCTGTTGGAAGCTAGCAACAACCTCTTCAATTCTCAATAAGATGAAGAGTGATCAGCGCTTTCTATGATTCATCAATTCAAAATTATGAAAGAGCACCTTTAGAATCTTTGATTCTGAAGGTACTCTTAATCAAAGAAAGGTAAAATATTATTTGAGAAGTTGGTGAAGACATGTTCATAAACTTGGCATTTAACAACTGTCAGCAAGTCTCATAAATTTTCATGAATTTATTTAATCATTAAGATAAATTTATGTGACTCAAGAAATTTGAAATAATATGCCAAGAGAAAATCAATAAAATACATTTTGTGTTTGTTTAAAACCTAGATAAGGGTAAGGTATTAATATTCCTAAGTTCATAGAACTTATGGTGACTTTTTTTTCCATACAATACCTTACTATGATTTTTGTAATTAATGAATAAAGTAATTTTTATATAGAAATGTTTTACATAGGATAGTTTCATCACTTAATATCCTATCAATCTAATGTTGGATATTCCTAGATAGGATGTTTGAAAGGTTTAAAACTAAGTCTTTGTCTATACGTAGCATAGATATAAAATCAAGCTATGTTAACATTAGAATATGCGATTTCATCACCTTGCATGCCACCACTTAACACGATTAAACTGGAGATGACTGTTAAGATTGACTGAGTTTACAAGGAGCCATTTGTCAAGTTGATAAGTGATTATCACTTGGATCAATGAGTTGGCATGAGAACATGGCTTATACCTCTTGATAAATCAACAACTGTAAAAATATGAATGCATTGTATTAACAATGTTAAATGTTGATAGTCATTTCCAATTAACGTCGATGTACTTGTTCATTATTAGCCACTTTCCATAATCAATGGTTGAAATTATGATCTATCAATCACAATATCTCTGGTTCGCCAATTTGGTGGTTATCAATACTAGTCATGGTTAAACATAGATAAACCTGCATGAATCATGATATAACATGAAGTTGCAGCATTCAACACTGCTAAGGTTCAACTAAAATGGCCAGGTCTAGAGATATCATATCTGTCAGATCTGAAGCATGCGAAGACTGCCCATCATGTCATATGTGTGGGTACCTATTCCCTCTATGTTCACCTCTCCGTTCATTTCAGTTCGAAGCCAGGAAAGCGTAGAAGAAACCATGCCTCCTCTAAACCATTATGAAATCTCTGGTTCTGAACTTATAGAAGCTGACCAGGAGATTGCTATGCGATTCGAGAAAATGGGGTGGGGGCATTTCTTTAGAAGTTTCGATGGCCACCATGCAGAGATTACTAAACTGTTCGCCATGAATTTTAACGATGACAGGGTGCAAATTGGGGTTTTTGAGTTTATTATCAATGAAGATAAGATCGCAGAAGCCACTAAGCTTCCATAGGTTGGAGAACGTTGGTTTAAGGGCAGCATGGTTAATAAGAAGAAATGCTTGGCTCTGTTAATGCCATTGCCGGATGATACAAAGATGAATATTGGCGTCCCTGTTAAATTTATGAAGCCCGAATGGAGAGTTTATTACGAAATGCTGGTAAGGTACATGTCCTGTGATGGATGTTACTCCCATTTTCACTTATACCATTTATGATTGCTGTTAGCATTACGGGGTTACAAGCTTAATTTGCCTTTCTATTTATGGCAAAGTCTAAAGAAAATGTCACAGATTGTTAGAAATTTTAGTAACCCTGATAGGAGTCTTTTCCACCACGGGTTAATAAAAATTATATTGCAATTTCAATTTCAATTATCTGCAAATGGCAAGTCTTGGGATAGTTTTTTAGTCGACTGTTAGTTGGGGCCGACGCAGCATTGGCCGAATCCATCCCCACGAATTTGTAAGAAACGAAAAGCCATAAATTCTGGGGTTAATAGTACTTCTGAAACTATATCAGAGGTAAAAGGATTCGAGGAAGTTAGCATACCCATAAACAATGGGATCAGTAAGAATGATGACAGGGATTCAGTTCCTTGCAACTCTAAAGCAGTCTTGGATCAACCCTTATCTGGTAAAAGTGGTAGCACCCCTGCAGAAATAGAAGAAGGATTAACTAAAGGTAAAACTGATAATAATGTTGAATGTAAAAATCCATTTGAAACAAATAAACCTGATGAATATAGAAGAGAATCGATGCATAGATTATATCATCTTGCTCAGATTTGCTGTGATAAGGAAGGGCTTGGTTTGGAAAATCTATCGTTTTCAAGAAGGGTTACGAGGAGCATGCACAATATCCATACGATTTCGGGTCATATGGTTAATCAACAGGATTCTAAGCCTGTGGTCGTCAATATTGAAGATGACATCCTGTCATCTATCCCTAATACAATTAATGTAAATAACCCTACTTTCATATAGGGTAATGATGCCAAATCAGGCAAGGCCGAGGTTACTCAACCAGGTATAGATACGGGTATTGCAGATCCTGAACTATCGTCCAGCCAGTATATTGACAGCCCTATTTCTCCTCAGGTAACAAATGAAGATGATACTCTACATCATACACAATATAATGCATTCCAGGATAAAATTACGGAGTTCAAGGGTAAACTGAAGCATTGTCTATCTAGTACAACATTATTAGAAGAGGAAAATAGAACCTTTAGAAAAGAATTGCTGGAGTGGATTGGTATATGGAAAGAGATGAGTGCTAAGAAGAATCAATACAAAAAATCAAAGAAGTCAATCATAGGTACAAACCAGCTATTGCTTAAATGAATTGAAAAGCAAAACATTAAGATTATCAGGTTAAAGGCTAAACTAGCATAAGCTCGAAGAGTAGTCGCTCTTCAGAATAAAACTTGATGATTTTTCTCATTTCTTATGTCGCTGCAAAGCAGGTAATGATCATTTTTGTTTCGCATGCCTGTAAAATCGGAGATTTAACAGGCATGCATTTAAATTTTAAAATCTTATTTACCTTTGTTTTAATTGGTTTTGATAATATGCCCATTTGAATTAAATGCAAGTGGGTTATCATCATTCCTCTACAGAATTTCAGGACGTGGTTAATATTCTGGCATGGAGATGTGGCTGTTTGTTACGAGCTGGAGTTTCATCAATGGACAAGAATCTTCTAAAGTACCTCGACTCAGGCTAGTCGTTTTCTGTTTTATAGTGATAGGTGTGATATAAGAGATGAGATGCTCTTTTTAGTTAGATGAACCCTATAATGTTGCAGGCAACATTAATAGGGAAAACTAAATCGTAGTGTTATATAAGGTAGTGATTTTGATGAACAAAAGGATGGAGTGTTTGAAGAAAACGTACTGGAATTATATTTTGTTGCTGGTGTTTTGTTTATCTCTGAAGTTGGAACTTTGGATGTGAATACTACTGGACATCCACAGACTGATACCATTTCTGGTATTTTTGTTTTGGATTATTATATATATATTTCAGCATATTATCTTCTTTCTTTATATTAACACAGTGTACTTTGATATACTGATGTTTAATTACATTTTTTCACTTTATCAGCTCAAGATAGTATTTTGAATGAACATCTCATTATGATTATGTTTATTAGTATTTTTACTGTAAGATTAAGTTATAATGATATACTCTGTTGTCTGTTTAAAATTTCATTTGTATGTTGACAGTGATTTTCAATAGACATTATCTTAAATTCAAATATCTCTCTTGATAATTAATTATTAATCAATTTCAGAAAGTTAAAATTAATTGTTTATTTGCAGTTATTTTTCAGTTCTGTTGTCATATAACAGAGTGACTTATTATTCATGATTTAAATGTGTCTATTTGAATTATGCTTTAGTCTTTCTGTTCATCTTTTACTGATTAATAGTTAATATAATCTTTAAATATGCTCTCAGCTGAGATAGGACATATAGAATAGTTTAAATTAAATTTTATTTTTGAAGTAGTTGAATTAACAACTGTTAAATCGATTTTCATACTTTGTACAAGTTTTATACACTTAAAACTTCCCAAAATTAAAGTCTTTCCTTAAGAAAGCAACTATAGGACAGTTTAGATAGTTTAATTTTAATCATTTAGATAAAAATAACATTAGAATAGGTTAGATTTTGCTGGTTTTAAGTTCTCCTTAAGAGACAAACTAGTTGGTAGCAGGACCATAACCTGCGAGGTTTTGTTAATTCAAACACACCGGACGCTGCTTTAAGCTGATTGTGTGGACAAAACCTCCTTATTGGACTAGATTCATAAAATCGGGCCAACAGGACCCCAGGAGGAGGACCGCTAGGAAAACTGTGACCACCAAGACCACTAGGAGGCAGACCACCAGACCCTCTAGAACCTCCAAGAGGTGGAAAACCACCAAAGCTACCGGATCCACTAGGCGGAGGGCCATAAGGAGGAAATCCACTAGGTCCCCTAGGACCACTAGGACTGCTAGGACCATTAGGTCCCCCAGGGGGAGGACTGCCATAAGGTGGTACTCCCGCACCTCCCGTAGTATGTATGGGTATCCCTCCTATGGTTGGCATGTAATACCAATTGGGCTTCCCCCATGGCGTAAAAGTGTTTCTAGGGAATGGATTTCCAGTAGGATTAGACGGATGATTACCCATAGGTATTTTATAACCATAACCACTATAAGACTGAAGGGAAACAGGTTGTGCCCCCAAGGGATGACCTGAACTAGATGGGGGATTTACCACATTAGTTTGGGTGGGAGGGACAAAAACTGTAAATGTTTCTATGTTTGAGGTATGCTCTTGACTAGGTACAACTCTAGGATCAGATAATGTAAGTCATGCTGGGGGTTTCCCCTCGGCATTCAAAGGTACTAAGACACAGGAATTGAAGGTTGGGCCCCATATGCAAAAGATCCGGGTGGATTTGGATCAAACATAACCTAAGAGGTGAGAGGGGTGGAAATTTGACCTGGGTTGTGGGTTGTTAATGGACGATCTATAATCGGTTCAATGGGTCTCATAGAATAGGCTAGTGAACGATATCTCATTGGAAGGAATGTGGAACCAACTAGTGAAGGGCCTAATAGGTTGTCAATCTTCTTTTCTACCTCCTGTACATGGAGGATAGCAGCATGGTATAGCCTACGTTCTTTTTCACTTTCAGGAGAACTTACATGGGTGCCAAATGAGGCAATGGCCTGTCCGATAGGTGTCTTCCAAAAAGGAGCATTAGGACCAAAGTCCAGACGGGTATCATCAACATGATATTCCATGGGAGGATGGAGCGATGAATCCTCATGTGAAGGTTGTTGGACCAAGGGAGGTGAGTGTGAAGAATATGGTACTCCACTTTTTGCCACCACATGATATCCCACTTGGGAGGTGGTAGCAGCTCCTTGGTCGATAGCTTCCATTGGATTTCCTTCTGAAATGGAAGTAAAATTGGGTGGCAAGCCCTGTACTCTCTTGGACTATCTTAACTCAGCTAGTGTGTACAGTTCCTATCTAACCTAGGGTTTGAAAATCTAGAAAAAACACACAAAAAGACTTCCCTACTCAAACTATAGGTCAAAACAAGCAGACTTAAAATGACAGGAAGAGTTCAAAAAGTCAGGTCTCTCACTAGGATTGTCAAGCCAGTGCCACTCGCAATATACCTCGAGGGTACATGCGTAGTAATCTCCCCAAATGCTGTTTTTTGTGTATGGATCCAAACAAGACGGCCAAAGGGCTTTTCTCAGATAGATAAGGTACCCTAGAGGGGTCTCCCGATATACTCAAGGTACATGGGAGCTCGAATCGGTAGTAGTGCTGTCTAATGCATAACCATACACAAGGGGCCTTTCGATATACAATCAAGTAGATGATGTACCTTTCTATATACCTCAAGCATACGTGAAAGGCCATTCAATATACCAACGGTATGTGGAAGAGCCGCGCGAGTCCCTGAATGTAATGCTGACAAATAATGATATCTCCTACGTTTTATGATGCTCGAACACGTCTCTAACCTATCACTCAAGTTACTATGTAATTTTTAACCTACAACTACCGTTGATTTTAACTTGTACGGTTAGGTGAATGCATGATGTTCTGATAGAAAAGTAAAACCATGCAGTATGCTTGTGCAAATGTTCACTTTACCGTTCAATATGCCTACTTACGGGAGGGAAGAGAGTGTTTTTCTTTTTTCTCAAAACCAAAAATCATACCAATCAACAGTCATGAACATCAAATCAAAGACAAGCAAATACTTCTACAAACCAAATTCTTCTTTTCGAAAGAAAATGGGAAGGGTGAGAATCTATTTTCCTAAAAGAACAACACCGAGCACACCTATATGCCAATGCACTCTAACTTTTCAAATTTCTTAAAAACATAAGCAAATCTAACTTAAAACTACCATTTTTTTTATTTTGATCAAGATAGTCCTATATGAATGAGAGACGAAAGATCGTAAAGGTCCTAAAAGATTATGAAGCCAATCAAAAAACCTGAATCCAACACTCAAATATGATGTCCTAATCTCAAGAAAAACTTTTCTTTTTTGAAGGGAAGAAAAAGAAGTTTACTATGCAAGCAAGAAATGAAATCTAGAAGCTAATCTAATGTTCTTCTTTTAGTACATGCAACAAAAAGAGTGTTCAATGAGCACCCTAACTTTCAGAAAACAAGAAATCCTTCTTTAAACACAACCAACAAGCAAGAAGCAGATGAAGAATAAAAAAGACTAAACAAATTTTTGAAATTCCACTCAAAATCAATCTTGAACCATTAAAGCAGCAAGCCACACACATTAGATTCAATAAAACAAGCATGATAACAGAACTAAAAGCAATCCAAATTCCAAAATTTTCAAAGAAAAAGAGGAAAAAGGGGTTTTGGACTAATTCCTACCTGGTACCATGCTTCACAAGTGTTGTAAGAGGGTTTCCAAAGCAGTACCACTCCTCGCTAACTAGATATAGGCAGTGTCACCGCTTACTGTCCACTGTGTTTAGGTGGTGGCACTGCTCCTCACACAAAGCATTTTTGTAGTTCCCTGTAGATGGAAAAAACAAGAAGAGAACAATGGATCAGATAAAAATAGACTAGATCAAGGTGAATACTATCGAATTGATTATGGTAATAGAGCATAAAAAATTGAAATGACTCAGATCTGAATAGATCTAGAAATTTCAAACCCAAATGATACAAATCAGAAAGTAGATTTGACTGTAAAGAGTTGAAGAAAATGGAGCCTGGATTCAGACAAGAGTTGCAGACTGAGGATGAGCAAGAACGACTGGATACAACTACTCCCCAGTGGAGTCACCATATTTGTTGATTGAAATATTTCACCTCCTGCGGACAGCAAGGTGTGCCGCTGGTCTGAATGGTTTAGATCCAGAACAAATAGATCACAGACATTGATAAATCCCCCTAGATGCTGTAGATATCTGGAATAGAAGGCTTTGATAGTTCACCTGTGTACCTACAAAAGAGTTCAACATGAAATAGATCAAAGCAACCAGAATATGATCTACTAATCTATGCTAGTGACTAAGGAATCTAGCAATATATATATGAAATAAAAAATCAACAATATATATGGGACATAAAATCAACTTTCATTAGAAATATGAAGAAGTTTACAACCAAACCTTAGTGTTGACATGCATCTCCATGAAACCAACTCTTCATCCCCAAAAGCTCTGACTCTAGCTCTTTATGCTCTCTCCAAATGATCTTGGGCCAAGAATAAGTCCAACAACATAACAACACCTTCAATGTTCCCCCCTCAACCATGGCTATGAGCTCATATATATAGGGCTTTAATGGATAGAGATGGTTGAGAAATTAGTGGGTGAGGTGGCCTCTAAGATCCTAGGATGAGGGATATCGAGATCAACCAACCCAAAGTAGTAGGGATAAGAGATATCTCAAGGCTTATCATCTAGAAGCCTCAAGAAGCTTCTCTTTTTCCCCTTTTACTCAGGGTACCGTGCTTCTCCTTCTTTGACAGAGCGGTTCTGGTAATAGCCACCTATGGACCAAGGGTGATAGGCGGTGGCACTGCTTGTGGACAAACGATGAAAAGCAATGCAAACAGAGGTACCACTCTTGTATAAAGGAGGATGAGCGGTGCTGGGAATTTGTATGACAGACTGAAAATAAACCATTTAGTCTTCACTCCAGAAGCTGGGATTTTAGGGAAAGTAGGTATGTCAAAGGTCTTATCACATGATGGTGACAGGATTTTGGTATAACATGAAGCAGGTGCATTCTCAGCTGAGATATCTCTTAGGTGGGTAACCTCCGGAACCATGCTTCCATGATTATCGAGGGATTATAGTCCCTTGGCTCGTAGCCAAGGAGCTCAACAAAGGAAACAGGATGGCTGGACAGAGGAGTCAGTTCTGCGCAATTGAGCACAAATACATGTCATCACGCACAAGTTGACCTTCCTTTCTACATCGCAAGTGGTGCAAATTTTGTGGTGCAACTGACTCACATTAATCGGACCTACGAATACAGCCACGACTCAATACAAGCATACAGGAAGGCATATACACATTCATTTCAGTGACTCCTTTCCAAGCATTCATTTATTGGTCACATAATAGCATTAGAGACTGAAATAGTGTTTAACATTATTCAGAAAGAAAAAAGCAACCATTCAGATAAAAATTCATCACATTAATTAGTCCTTCAATACAAGAGATAACGTGGAAACCCATCTAGGAAAACCACCAAGGTGCTCTTCATCTGGCATGAGAAAGGATATAGCACCTTGCAGTCTGCGGGATGTAGAATGATCTTGAGATATGTCTCTAAGATCAGAGTTATGGTTTTCATGCTCTCTATCTTATTTCTCCTAATCTACTGCTATCACCTATATATCTGTACAGCTCATGGATCAACCTTCCTAGAATCTACACCGCTCTAGCAGAGCTCTCCTATTGCACTAACTCTAACTACCTCCTGCAGATTCCTGACCATTCCCGTATTCAGATCTAATCTTCGCAACTATATACAGATCTTGGCCATCAAACCAATTTCATAATTACAACTAAAAAAAGCAACCTTCTAACTATTGAATCCCTCCTATTTATATTGTTTTACATGACCACGTAGGGTCGAGTGGTTACATGCAGTCTGTTAACTATCACCATCAGCCACCCCTCAGGCTACAACTGTGGTGATAATGAATTGAAACAAGGCACTAATGGACTTATTAATAGCATGCTTCCATTCATGTGGCATCCAGCGACTTAAGCCAACTTCCACACCCATGAGATCCTTGTCACTTTCTGGTCGTTTATGATTTGCACACTTGTGCACTTACCCTTCTTTTGCCGCGACCTCTCTATTCTGCCTGCGTGGTTCCTTCACGTCCTTTTTGATCTTCCTTTGTTTTCCTTGCTTGTGTGGTGCATCTTTCCTAGTTGCACATATGAACTTCTTCCCTATGCTCCTTTCTCGGGCCAATAGGCCCCCAACACTCACTTGTGGCTTGTCCCAAGCCACTAAGCAAGGGAAATATGAAAGTCATGACCAACGCTGTATCTTTTACAAAAATTTCTTCTTCTTTTTTTTTTTCTTCCTTGCGTAGCATCTTCTGTCTCCTCACTTGCGCACCCTGTTCCTTTTTTTTTTATGCTTGGGTTTATACAACTTCTTCTTTAGCCTCTTCCGATGAGTCTATGTCCACATGTTTGTTCTGTGCATGGTTCGACCCTTCTTGATGGTGCTCCTCTTGTTCTACTTCATCTTCCTGCCCACCTTTATCTTTCTTTTTCTCTTTTTCTCTTGTTTCTCCTCTTTGTTCTTATTCACTCACAACCTTGGTTAGATATTTTGGCGAGGGCTGCTCTGCACTTCCAGCTTTCTATTGGAACTGGTCCAGAATAGGAGTAAGCTGCTCTATCTCCTGGCAAGCTTCATTTTCCTGCTGCTCAAGTTCCTGCACTCTTTCGAGGGCTGCTCTGCACTTCCAACCTTCTGTTGGAACTGGTCTAGAATAGGAGTAAGCTGCTCTATCTCCCGACAAGCTTCATTTTCCTGCTGCTCAAGTTCCTGCACTCTGTCGTTGCTAGCCAATGCGTGAGTGAACTTGTGGATTTGCTGTTGGATAGAATGAATTAACTTTGTCATCCTTTCAGCTTCAGCTTGCTGCTAAGCTATTTCCTTATTGCCCACACTTTCCTAATCATGGAGTTCTCTTGCCTTATTGAGGGGTTGTTTAAGCTCAGTGCCTCTACCAATTTTCTCCTTTGTTGGCAACTTGTTAATATCGAACTTCATTGCCAATATTTGTAAGTCTGCTTGCTGTGCTTGCTCAGCAAGTTGTTCTGCAGTCTCATCATTAATGAGCTATTCCCATGTTGCCGCAACTATTTCCATTGCTTTTGCAGAGATGTTCCTGGCTTCCCTAAGCTAAGAAACAACTTGATTTGCCAAATGCTTCCTTTGGTGCAGCACTTCAGGGGGCATGCTCGGCTACTGGTTGGTTTTCATCTCCTGGACCTGTTTCTTGAGGCCTGCAGCCAGCTTGGATAACCGTCTTAATTGATGCACTAGTTCTGCTTCGGTCTTTTCCTCCTCATCTAAGAGCTATGCAGTTGCCTCCTTTATCACTTGTTCCAGGGAATCTTGCCTCTGTGCTTGGACTACCAGGTCTGCTTGCTGGTGGTTGATAACTTGTTTTCACTCCCTTGCTTTCCTAGTTGCCTTGCTTCTTGATATGCAAATACATTTTCTCAGATTCTAACTTCTGTGGTAGCGACATGTTGAATAGATTATATTTGCGGCAAGTTTAACTTCAAAAAATTCAAAATTATTGTATTCAAGCTATGGATACTTGCCTCGTTGTCTTCCTCTTTTTTAGAAAATTCCTTTGCAGGAATTTCTATTCTTAGGGGCGGGAGCATTACTGGTGTCGCTAGGGTGTTTTCCTAATTTACACCACAGGTTTCATTCTGCATGGTGTCATGTACTTCTGCAACAGTCTGTGCCAGTTGGTTAACCTTTGTAGTGATGGCTTCCATCCAATTAGTTTTCCTGGTCATGATATTTTCAAAATTTTTCTCGGTTACTTTGGCAACTACGTCGTGAAGAAGTGTCAGGTCCTCGTCTGCTATGCCCATGACTTGGGGTCGATTAAACTTCTGCTTCTTTTGTTATAACCAAATCCTGTCACCAACTTGTGATGAGATCCTTAACACCTATGTTTTCCCTAAATCACAAACTTGGAGTGGAAACATGCTCTAGATGTTAATTCTACATGAAAAACCATAGCACCACTTTTTCCCTTTAGCTGATGAGTAATACCTTGTTCAGCACCACCTGAGTCCTGTTATAGAGAAGTTGTGCCACCGCGTATGTGCTTTGTTCTTGAAGCAGTTCTTACCTACACCACTCTGTCATAAGGGTGTATAAGTGGTACCCTTGGTAAAAGGTGAAAAAAAGAAGCTTCATGAAGCTTCTAGATCAAAAGCTTCATGGATAGCCTTATCCCTACTCACCTGGGTTGGTTGAGCTCGAGATCCCTCTTTGTAGGATCGCTTAGCTACCTCACCCACCAATCTCTCAACCATACCTATCCATTTGAGTCTTATAAATACAATCCCATATACCTGGTTGAGGGGGAGAACTGAATGGTAATGTTATGTTGTTGATTTGACTATCTAGCCTGATCCATTGGAGAACACAAGAGAGCAAGTTGGAGCTATTGGGGATGAGGTTTTTGTCTTGTGGAGGAGTTTGTCAACACTAAGGCAATGGTCGTAAGCTTCTTCATTGATTTCTTAATGCAAACCTGATTTCCGTCCCACATATTTGTTGTACTGATCTCACATGTATATGTTATTGGATTCCTTAGTCACTAGTATGAATGTGTAAATAATGTTCTGGTAGCTTTGATGTTCTTGTTTGTTTGACATGTTCTGCAGGTACACAGGTTTGTCATCAAAGCATTATTCTAGGTTTTTACAACATTCATACTAGTGACTAAGGAATCCAGTAACATATACATGCAATATCAGTACAACAAATATGTGGGACAGAAATCAGCTTTGCATTAAGAAATCAATGAAGAAGCTTACAACCATTGCCTTAGTTTTGACAAACTCCTCCACAAGACAAACACCTCATCCTCGATAGATCCAACATGCTCTCTTGTGCTCTCCAATGGATTGGGCTAGATAGTCAATTCAACAGCATAAAATTACCATTCAATTCTCCCCCTCAACTAGGGATATGAGCTTGTATTTATAAGACTCAAATGGATAGGTATGGTTGAGAGATTGGTGGGTGAGGTGGCTAAGAGATCCTACAAAGAGGGATCTCGAGTTCAACGAACCCAGGTGAGTAGGGATAAGGCTATCCATGAAGCTTTTGATCTAGAAGCTTCATGAAGCTTCTTTCTTTCAAGTTTTACCAAGGGTACCGCTTATACACCCTTATGACAGAGCGATGTAGCTAAGAACCAATTGAAGAACAAATCACATATGCGGTGGCACCACTTCTCTATAACAGGACTTAGGAGGTGCTGAACAAGGTACCACTCATCAGCTAAAGGGAAAAAGTGGTGCTAGGGTTTTTCATGTAGAATTGACATCCAGAGCATGTTTCCACTCCATGTTTGTGATATAGGGAAAACATAGGTGTTAAGGATCTGTTGCTGCCACAACTATTCTCCCCAAATTAATGTTTTAATTTTTGGGCCCCTCCTCATTATTTCACACAGTTTGATCGTTGAACTCTTGGACCTCTAGAGCGTGTCTTCTTTTGTTTTACTTTGAAGTTGGATGCCCACGGATTTATGTCCCCCATGTTCAATTTTGGTTAAGTCGTGGATTTCTGGCCGTGGAGAAGTAAAATCTTGTGCCTCAGAGCAGCCTTCACGAAGGAAAAATGACTTTGGCTGCAGTTGACCCTTAACGCTATTTTAATCGTTGATTTTTCCTTTGACCGGGCCTCTTTTCATTGTTAGATTGGAAGCTGCAAAGTTCCAGCCCCTCCGCCGTTGCGGCTCCAAGATTGTTTATTCGTCCGAAGTCTGGATTCCTTCGACGCCCGATTCGTTTTGGCCTTAAATCGCTAGACCATAGCTTATACCCTCCCGCCGTTGCGGCTGGGGAGAGCTAGTGAGCTGCCGATGCGAGTATCTGCCGACGTCCGATTTGGTCCTTTCCCCACCCGCGGTTAGCTTATGTCTTCAGCCTTGGCTCGTCCGCTGTTTCGGCTGGGAGATCCATTCAGCCTCTGATGTGCTATCCTTTCCGATGCTCGATGTGAAGTTTTCTAGCCCACGCCTCCGCACCACGTTAGCTCCTTCTGTTCCGTCGTTGCGGCCAGGTTTCTCCTTCCTCGTTCCTGTGCTCGAAGATTTCCGACCATCGATTTATATTTTTGCCCGCCCAAGGCTTAATCAAAACCTTGTCCGGATGAACCTGGCTAGTTTCTTGTGGATTTACCATTATGGGTAGAAGAGTTTAATGTTTAAGATCTCATTTCAACGAATAATGCACCAAAATTGTCTACAGGAGGAATCCGATAGACCGTTGAAACGACCTGGAGCTGAGAAAAGGAAAAAACAAACGAATGACAGAGGCACCGACTAGGAAGATTTATCGGTTACTGATCAGGATATAAACGCTCACAGAAAATGATTGGGAAGACAAAATGGCCAGAAGAGGAAGATGAAACGTTGAAGATACTGAAACGTCACACGGTGGGAGGCAGCCCATGGGGGCAGCAATTGTAGTTTAAATATTTGGAAGTAGGACTGAGATAGGGCTTTTTCCCCTGGAAAATTTTGTAAATGTTTGCTTGTAAGAGGAACTACTTCGTTTTGCAAAGGAAACAACAATTTTTTACTGGTTGGAGAGAGTAGAATGGAATGTATCAATGCGACTCAATGAATAATGTTGAAGAGGAACTATTTCGTTTTCAGCGGTGTTTCATTTGCTGTGAGAATGTTTAATTTCTTGAACCGATGTTCTTGTTGAATGTTCTTCGGTATCTTTTTTTTGATATTTTCCACTGTGAGCAATTATTATTGTTATAAAATGATCGGCTATCTGGTTATTTAAATATCTGTAAGTGTTCATGTGTCTTGAAAGAAATATCAGCAATCTGTGATTCTTCATAGTGCATGTGCAAGATGTATTGCTCACTCAGAATGATAACCTTTCTCCCTAGGGATAGATTAGATAGTTAGTTTACTTCTTACTGTATTTGATTTGGTTGCTTGCGAGCATAAGACGAGAGGTAAGAACCTGCGCATCACATTGTGACCTCTCCTTGCATCTTTATCGGTCGGCATTTAGTTAGGCACTTGCATCTCCTTTCTTAAAGTCAAAATGCAAAAACTCGGTGGGCCGGACCACAACCGGTAAAGCCTTTGTTTTGTTTCTTGACCTAAGTTAGCCGGACCGCAAACCGGACGGATTCCCTATTCCAAATAGTCAACGGGGTAGTTGGGAACGTTGATTGGGGAGAATCCCTTACTGTTGCCGCCTGCGAATTTCCAGGCCTCAACAGTTTTGGCGCTAGAAGGAGGGCCGCTAGTGCATGGCTGGCCGAGGAAACCCGTTTTCCTGAGATTATTTCGCTGGTTACAGTTCTGAAAGTAGTGGACCGCGCAATCCAATTCTGGAAGAAGAAAAAAGAGAACATCTATATGTTGTTGGTAACGAAGTAGTTAAATACCTAAGAAGACACACTCAGGCATATGTAAAGAAGATTGGAGGGTTGGCAATTATCCCTGACTTTCCTAGAAGAGAGTACAAGAAGAAAAACCGTCCTCTAGCAGAAGATTCATTGTTGGTTGGAGACTGGGAAGAACTTGTAGAGACTGCTTTGCAAGAAGTTGAGCTACCTTTGAATCAAGAAGGCCTAGAAACCCCTCACATTTCTCCTATTCACACCCCTGTTGGTTCACCTCCTCACTCTCCACCTCAACTCATGGCCAGTGTTAATGCCAATCAACCTCCTCCCAATCCACCTAATCCACCACCCACATGGAAAGCCAGGTCACCCCTAAACCTGACTCCCCCTTTGCATGACCTACCTCAAGCCTTTGAGAAGTTACTGCCTAAATTTGACCCCAATGAGAAGATCCTAGTGGACGATCACCTACAAAGTTTCTACTTGGCAATAGAAGGCTTGAGGGTTGGGGAACATGAAGATGTAGTGTGCAGACTTTTCCCGCATACCCTCAAAGGATCTGCTGCATCTTGGTACTTTGGGTTGCTTGCTAATTCTATCCCGGATTGGGATACTTTCGAGAGAATTTTCAGAAGTAAGTATGCAGTTCAAAAGACTCACGCGGCCCTTATGAAAGAACTCTGTGCACTGAAGAAAGAGAAAAAGGAAAAAGTGCACAGTTTCACACAAAGGTTCACAGCATATCTTAAGAAATTTTCTGAAACAGACAAGCCTTCAGACAAAGTACTAATTGAGTACTATACTTCAGCTTTGGGTCCTGATCTGGCCATGTTTGCGAAAGGTAGGGCCAAGCCTACTCTGACTGAAACCTATGAAGAAGCAGAAGTGGTGGAGGCTGAGAGAGAGAGTATTGAAGATTACCCCAAACAATCAGGAGAGAGAAGGAAAACTTTATTGTTCACTAAGCCTAAAGAGGAAAAAGCACCAGATTATGAAAGTATGGCCAAAATGATGTAAAAGCTGTCTAATAAGATCATAGACTTAGAAAAAGAGAAGGAAACACAGAAGTTCTACAGGCCTTATTATAATAAAAGGGAGGAGAACAATCAGTCCCAACCTCCTCCTCACAATACTACGTCTATGAACCTGACAGAGATAGGGATGGAAAATTTCTGCACCTTTCACCAGCAGCCTCATTCTGAAAGGAACTGTCCGCAATGGATAAATTCAATGATGTTAGTTATGAATCAGATGTTGGATTCGAGACTAATGGAAGAAGATGATGATGAAAAGAAAGAAAATGTTGCTTCTACTTCCACAAAGGAACAGGAAGAAGAGACTATGGCATTATGGAGTTCTGTCTCCTTACTCGATGCAGAAGAAGATACAACTAAAAAACATAAAGATGTCAGGGAGGCTAACGTGACAACTAGAAGTCAAGGGATGGTTAGAAATGACAGTCTCTTACTCCCAAAGATCAGAAGGCTGCAAAGAAATATCAGGAAGAAATTTCAAGATAAATCCGTGGCGGATAGGACTCCGTAATTCACTATTACCAGCCAAGATCCTAAGCATAATAGAACGATGCCTGAACTAAACAAAGAAAAGGTGAATGCTGATAAATCTCAGCTCATTAAACAACAAATAGAATATGACGTTGTTGAGGATTTAAAAAATATAAAGGCAAACGTCCCTCTGTTTGAAATGTGCAAAGTACCTCAACAAAAGGAAATATTGTTGAAAGCGCTGGAAACATCAGAAGAGGAGCGGCCCGCTGACAATCAACCCTTGGACGAAGAAGAAATTGGAGAAGCTAGCACTGGAGGTAAGTATAAAACTAAACAACCACCCTTCCTCTTGACATTTTAAATTTTTAATCATAACGTTCACAATTCTCTAGTAGACTCAGGGGCGTCAATTAATGTCATGCCCGTATCAGTATGTAAGAAGATCAATGGGCAGTTTAAGCCAACCACGTGGAGGGTGGTGCAATTGGATAGGACAGACGTTAAGGTAATTGGTGAAATGGAGGACGTTCTAATTCGTCTGGCATCAAAAAACAAAGTATGCCAAGTTATCAACATCGTGGTGAGAGATATACCAGATGCTTATGGCCTGGTCCTGAGCAGAGATTGGTCAGCTAAATTGAATGGATACTTCGCCTCAGATTGGTCACACCTGTGGTTTCCGTACAAAGGAAGCCCCAATTAGATTAAGGTTTTGAGAGAGCCTCACATGAAGTACAATGTTACCCAACTGGATGAGAAGAATATACCAGTCGAACCTGTGTTGGGAAACTACTTTCTTGAACTGGAACCAGGGAACTATCAAGCGGAGAAGGCCAGTGACACATCTGACACCCAGCCTGAACTCCTTCGATTCTCGCAGGCTGATGAGTTTGATTGTAAAATAGTAGATTTAGCAGTAGAAGTAGATTATTTTTCAGTAGATAATGTTTTTTGGACTTTATTTTTTGACAGATCTAAAACTTTAGAAGGGTCAGGGGCCGGCTGCGTCCTCATTGATCCACAAAAAAAAAACACTTCCTGTCCTGTAGATTAGAGTTTGAGTGTACTAACAATACGGCTGAGTATGAAGCACTGCTGCAGGGACTCAAGAAAGTGATTGAACTAATTTAAAAGTTTTTGGGGACTTAGAAATAGTTGTAAAGCAGATAAGAAATCAAATACATTATGTTTCCCCCCACTTGAAATCTTACCAAAGCGAGGTATGGGATTTGCTTAAATGTTTTCATGCATTCAATATTGTTTCAATCCCAAGAATGAAAAACGTGGCCGCTGATCTTTTGGCCACATCACCTGCCAGGCTGGTACCCACTAATAACAGATGTTCTATTGAATTACTTTTCAGGCCCTCCGTACCAGATATAATCACCAATCTGAGGGTGTTTGATGATGACCAGCAAATCATAGAATGTTTG
The DNA here is from genome assembly GCA_001517045.1 of Pseudotsuga menziesii. Taxonomy (NCBI): domain Eukaryota; kingdom Viridiplantae; phylum Streptophyta; class Pinopsida; order Pinales; family Pinaceae; genus Pseudotsuga; species Pseudotsuga menziesii. Next base: position 255,190 of record LPNX010152757.1, on the reverse strand, counting down.
ACCAATGAGGATGTATTCAAAGGAGCAATCATCGATGATGAAAAACACCAAGCCGAGATGAAATTTGACAAGTTCGTCCCTAAAGGAGTCAGAACATTAGAGAAGATGTTTGACTTGAATGAAAAATTCCGAAGACCCGCTAATGTAAAGACGCACAGCTCAACCCTGCAGTTCGAACTGATAAACTTGGGGAATGAGACGGATCCTAAGTTTGTGAACGTCGGTAAATGCTGTTCACCTGCTGAAAGGGATAGGTTTGTCAATTTGTTCAAGTAGTACAAAGATGTCTTTGCCTGGACTTACGCAGATTTGAAGACCTACGACACTAGCATTATTAATCATATCATCCCTATTAAAGCAGGTGTCAAGCCATATCAGCAGCCATTAAGGAATATGCACCCCAAGTTAGAGCCACTGATTCAAAGCAAGGTGAAAAAATTGCTGGATGCTAGGATTATTTTTAAAGTCCGGCATTCAGAGTGGGTGTCAAATTTGGTGCCGATCAGAAAAAAGTCGGGAGAAATCAGACTGTGCGTGGACTTCAGAAACTTAAACCGTGCCTCAGACAAAGACAACTATCTGGTGCCTCCCATGGAGCAATTTCTACAGATGGTTTCTGGTTCTGAATTGTTCTCATTGTTAGACGGATTCTCTAGATACAACCAAGTGTTAGTGGCTGATGAAGATAGAATGAAGACAACGTTCAGAACTAAATGGGGAACTTTCCCATATAGAAGAATGCCTTTTGGACTGATTAATGCTGGCGCGACATTTCAGAGAGCTATGGACATAGCTTTCCATGGACTGATTGGATGAAGTGTGGTGGTCTACCTTGATGATATCACAATATTTTCAAAGAAAAGAGGGGAGCACGCGTTCCACCTAAAGCAAATTTTCGAGCGCTGTCGGAAGTATGGCATTTCCCTCAATCCTAAGAAGTGCGTATTCGCGGTCACAGAAGGCAAATTACTGGGGCATATAGTTTCAAAGAGAGGTATATCTATAGACCCAGAAATAATCTAGGCCATTGAACAAATCCCCATGCCCCATAGTAAAAAAGGAATGCAATCCTTCATGGGGACAATAAACTTCATGCGTCGGTTTGTGCCTGATTTTGCTCAGACTGTCAAGCCACTGCAGCAGATGGTCAAGCAGAATGCATAGTTTAAGTGGACTGAAACTGAAAAGACTGCTTTTAACAAAATCAAGACTGATGTTGCCCATGCGCCCTCCCTGAAAAGTACAGACTTTGATAAAGACTTCATTATGTACACATTTGCATCCGATGATTCATTGGCAGCCGTGCTTACGCAAAAGGAGGATGGGGGTGATGAATTCCCAATATCTTTCATGAGCACTGGGTTACAAGGGGATGAATTAAACTACCTAGCCATTGATAAGCAAGCATACGCAGTGTTTAAGGTAGTGAAGCAATTCAGGCCTTATATATTGAAAAATCGGACCAAGGTAATAGTCCCTTACCCAGCTGTAAGATCCCTTCTCATTCAAAAAGAATTAGGAGAAAGAAGGGGCAACTGGGTAACAACCCTTCAAGAATACGATCTTGAATTCAAGCCAGCCACTATAGTGAAAGGTCAAGGTTTATGTAAACTGATGACTGGGAGCAGAAACAACGAAGAACAAGCATGGGAAGAGGAAGCCGAATTGCATGTAATGGATGTATGCCCTCTGTTTACAGCTCCTGAGACCTGGTATAGGGACCTTGTGCATTACTTACAGTCGGGGATATTACTAGAACATTGGAATTCCAAACAAAGAAGAGCTCTGCGTCTCAAATCATCCTCCTATCATCTTGTTGAAGGAGTGTTATTCAGAAAGAATTATGGCGGGGTTCTCCTTAGGTGTTTAGAAAATGAAGATGCAAAGAAATTAATGGTAGAATTACATGACAGTCCAGCTGGGGGACATTATTTCGGCGACACTACAGCCCACAAAATCCTTAGAGCCAGTTACTATTGGCCTACACTCTTCAAGGATGCACATGCACATGTCAGGAAATGTGATATTTGTCAAAGGTATGGTGGAAGACAGCCCAAGGCAGCCGCACCCCTAAAGCCTGTTATGATCACAGAACCATTTGAACAACGGGGGTTGGACATTATCGGGGAAATAAAACCAAATTCTTCCCTGCTACACAAGTACATTCTTACTGCAACTGATTATTTCACCCGCTGGGTTGAAGCTATCCCATTGCGCAAGATCAACGAGGACGAAGTCATCAGCTTCCTACAAGATCATATCATGACCAAGTTTGGAGTTCCAATTTCAGTAGTTTTTGATAATGCCAAATACTTTTCATCAATTAAATTGACTGCATTTTCTCATGATAAAGGGATAAAATTACATTATTCTGCTAACTACTATCCGCAAGGGAATGGCCTGGATGAATCCTCCAATAAAAACCTCATTAGAATCCTGAAGAAGACTGTCATAGAAAACCAGCGAAGTTGGCACTCAACCTTACCCAACGCCCTGTGGGTTGACAGAGTCACCCCCAAGTCTGCAATAGGAGTGTCACCCTATACCCTTGTGTACGGGAAGGAAGCTATCTTTCCTCCCAATATCCTGCTGCCATCTTCCATACCAGCTCAAGAGTGTAGGGGGTCGGATGATGAGGTTCTCCAAATAAGGATATATAATCTCCTGAAGGAAGAAGAGGCCAGATCCAAGGCTAGAGAACGTTTTAAACAGCAGCAAGATTCAGTTAAGAGATGGTTTGACAAACATAAAGCTGGGAAAAAATACTTTGAGGTAGGAGACTTAGTCCTCAAATGGGATCACCCCCATGATGAGAAAGGAAATCATACCAAGTTCCAGTAGTTATGGGTAGGCCCTTTTCAGATTGTAGCCAAACTTGGCCCTGCTACATATAAGCTGCAAGATTTAGAGGGATGGGAGGAGAACTTGCAAGTTAATGGTTTGGTTCTCAAACCTTACTTTTCTTGAGTTTCTTTGATTTTTTCTGCCTTGTATATAAATAAGTTGTGGGTTTGTTTTCGAGTAATGCTTTCATTCGATTTAATTTTAAGTTTTGGATTTTCAATAAGGGGAACGAACTTGCGGTTGTCTGGAGGATATTAAGGTCTTTTTGGAATAGCAAATACGTTGAGTGTCAGCCTATGTGTTGCTAAAGATTTCTTCCATCCTAACGGTTTTCTCGAATAGAATGTTGTGTGCATTGAAGTCCTGCTTAACCCCTGTGAATTAGACCAGATTCGAAGAGTCTGGAGTACTATGTCGGGGCTCCATCCACGTCACATTTAGAATGTTCTAAGGAGCGATAGTAAAGGACCCATGGGAAGAAGCAAGGTGAACAATGTATTAAATATAAATGATCCCATGCCAAGAAATGAATGCCAAAAGGCAAGTAAAGAGTCAAAACTTCTATAAAAGCATCATAAATCGAAGCAAGTGCTGAATCATAAATACTAAATTGCCAAAAGATCCTCTCCGTCCGTGAGCTGAAACTTAAAGTACACCACTCACACAAAAGGGCACTATGGGATAGAGGATCCTGAATTAAAATTTAGTAAGAAAGGCATACGGAAGTACTCAGATGAAAGGGACAAAAGTACAAAAGCACAAAAGTGTTAAAATGGCATGGGAACGAGGAACAAATGAATATTGTTGTTTACTATCTGCTATAACCCCGTGGTGTCCACACTGTTAGCTACCTGAAAATAGAGGTAATAATGAAACTCATACTCTGGCCTTAGCATAGTTATCTAGACTTGAGGGTCTCGGTTTTCCTTTTCCCCAATGGACCATCATCAATGATTAAGATCCACACTTCTGTCAATTAGGAAATCCATCTGGATAGCTGGAAGAATTCATTTGATGCATTTTTGTTATGAAACAGTCTGCCACTCAAAGAAACATCACCCAAAGATCTAGGTTCACCAGGTAATCGCCAGTTGTTGCTACCACAACTGTTCTCCCCAACTTAATGTTTTAATTTCTGGGCCCCTCCTCATTATTTCGCACAGTTTGATCCTTGAACTCTTGGACCTCTAGAGAGTGTCTTCTTTTGTTTTAATTTGAAGTTGGATGCCCACGGATTTATGTCCCCCATGTTCAATTTCGGTTAAGTCATGGATTTCTGGCCGTGGAGAAGTAAAATCTTGTGCCTCAGAGCAGCCTTCACGAAGGAAAAATGACTTTGGCTGCAATTGAACCTTAACGTTGTTTTAATAGTTGATTTTTCCTTTGATTGGGCCTCTTTTCATTGTTAGATCGGAAGCTGCAAAGTTCCAGCCCCTCCGCCATTGCGGCTCCAAGATTGTTTATTCGTTCGAAGTCTGGATTCCTCCGACGCCCGATTCGTTTTGGCCTTAAATCGCTAGACCATAGCTTATACCCTCCCACCGTTGCGGCTGGGGAGAGCTAGTGAGCTGCCGATGCGAGTATATGCCGACGTCTAATTTGGTCCTTTCCCCACCCGCGGTTAGCTTATGTCTTCAGCCTTGGCTCGTCCGCCATTTCGGCTGGGAGATCCATTCAGCCTCCGATGTGCTATCCTTTCTGATTCCCGATGTGAAGTTTTCTAGCCCGCGCCTCCACACCACGTTAGCTCCTTCTATTCCGCCGTTGCGGCCAGGTTTCTCTTTCCTCGTTCCAGTGCCCGAAGATTGCCGACTGCTGATTTATATTTTTTCCCGCCCAAGGCTTAATCGAAACCTTGTCTGGATGAACCTGGCTAGTTTCTTGTGGATTTACCATTCTGGGCAGAAGAGTTTAATGTTTAAGATCTCATTTCAATGAATAATGCACCGAAATTGTCTGCAGGAGGAATCTGATAGACCGTTGAAATGACCTCGAGCTGAGAAAATGACAAAACAAATGAATGACAGAGGCGCCGACTAGGAAGATTTATCGGTTACTGATCGGGATATAAACGCTCACAGAAAATGATTGGGAAGACAAAACGGCCAGAAGAGGAAGCTGAAACATTGAAGATGCTGGAACCTCACACGCCGGGAGGCAGCCCATGGGGGCAGCAGTTGTAGTTTAAATATTTGGAAGTAGGACTGAGATAGGGATTTTTCCCCTGGAAAATTTTGTAAATGTTTGCTTATAAGAGGAACTACTTCGTTTTGCAAAGGAAAATGCAATTTTTTACTGGTTGGAGAGAGTAGAATGGAATGTATCAATGCAACTCAATGAATAATGTTGAAGAGGAACTATTTCGTTTTCAGCGATGTTTCATTTGCTGTGAGAATGTTTAATTTCCTGAACCGTTGTTCTTGTTGAATGTTCTTCGGTATCTTTTTTTTGATATTTTCCACTGTGAGCAATTATTATTGTTATAAAATGATCAGCTATCTAGTTATTTAAATATCTATAAGTGTTCATGTGTCTTGAAAGAAATATCAGCTATTTGTGATTCTTCATAGTGCATGTGCAAGATGTATTGCTCACTCAGAATGATAACCTTGCTCCCTAGGGATAGATTAGAGAGTTAGTTTACTTCTTATTGTATCTGATTTGGTTGCTTGCGAGCGTAAGACGAGAGGTAAGAACCTGCGGATCACATTGTGACCGCTCCCTGCATCTTGATCGCTCTGCATTTAGTTAGGCCCTTGCATCTTGATCGCTCTGCATTTAGTTAGGCCCTTGCATCTCATTTCTTAAAGTCAAAATGAAAAAAATCGGTGGGCCGGGCCGCAACCGGTAAATCCTTTGTTTTGTTTCTTGACCTACGGTAGCCGGACCACAAACCGAACAGATTCCCTATTCCAAACAGTCAATGGGCTAGTTGGGAATGTTGATTGGGTAGAATCCCTTACTGTTGCCGCTTGTGAATTTCCAGGCCTCAACAGGATCTCATCACATGTTGGTGACAGGATTTGGGTATAACATATTGCTATGCGGGAAGCTCAATGTGTCTTCATCTTCCTCCTCCTCCATGGGCTGCTTGCCCTTACTTTTTCTAGCTCGCTCTATGCTCAGCTCCTCATTAGCAGGTCTTCGAGGTCTGCATTGAGTGGGTCTCGGTATTCTTCTACTTCTTCTTCTTGGGAGACATCTTGATGCTCTTGGGTACTGGTATTGGCACGGTCCTGGTTTGGGTTCTCTTATGGATCCCCCTGTGGTGCTTGCTATCCTATAAGAACCTCCTTATGATCACTAAACCATTCCTTAGGCCAATCTTTGATTCTCGCTCGATATCCGCATCTTGGAGGATGAATAGTGTTGGGAGTGCCCAATTCTTGGGGTCCCCATGCGGATGCAGGATGATTTTGTGCGGCACAACATGGAATTGAATGAATGGATACTTCGTAACCATCGCAGGATTCAGCTGGTACTTCCCATGCACAATCTGTCAGATCATTTCTCCTTGTAGGAAGAATTTAATTCTAGAGTTCGTCTTACGCTTATTGTCCTTGTGGTCCTAGATGTTTTGGTAAGTCATGGAAAGGAGCTCTACTGGGATATCCATGGGTTGATAATCCGATGGAGGAGCCCATACCGCAAATGATATTAGAATTAAAAGCCACGAGAAATGGAACTTCACTGTGGGTTATTCCTATGCTTCCTGTGCATCGTCCATCAGTTCATTCAAGAGGAGCTGGGACCAGTTAATGTGCACACCTTGCGTACACTTTTCTACAAGCTCTATTATTGCAGTTGTGCACTCAGTAGGCCTCATCTTGCACAAGACCTTGCTACACAATATTTTTGCTGCTGCTCTTACAACACTATCCTTGATGTCTTACAACACTATCCTCGATGGAGTTAATGAGGAAACCCTTTCTGTCACCAAAAAGCTGGTGTTTAGTCTTGGTGTCATTTTTGTCTAGCTTTTCCCCTCATTGTGTAGGTATGGGGTCAGGTCGAGTCCTTACTGTGGTAGAACTGTAATGGCAGAAATTAGGTCCATCGTCACCTCATATGGTTTGTTCATCTAGACGTAGCCACCATGGAAGCATACCAACAACTCCTTGAACATACATTTCGACCGGCCCAAAGCAACCGAAATGGGGCATAAGGATCATGTTTAATATACTTGAATACTCCAATCTGCGTGCATAATCCATTGAAGAGACAACATTTGCATTCTGCGGTTGATCAGATTTTACAGCCATGATTTGATCTCTAAACATGTATTTCTTTCGAGTGTCATAGTATTTAAACTTTAATACCTGAATTTTGGGCATGATGGAATCTTGTGGTTTTGTGACACCCTTTGGAATAGTGGGTTCTTCTAATAGTTTCAGAATGTCCACCATTACTGATATGGCACCTGGCCTCCTTGGTGATACATATGGCAAGAGTAAGTTCTTCTCTTCCTCAGTGAGCTCTACTTCAAGTAACGGTGGTGGAACCAGGTCGGCTCTACGGGCTTTGGTTATTTTTGCTACGGGGCTAGAGGAGGTAGGGAGGTCTGCACTCAATGGGTCTATGGTGAAAAAAACTTGGGCTCCAGTTGGTTTCACCGGTGTCTGAGATGTAGTTAGCTGCATGAGCTGAATCCCTACTGGTGATGGATGCGGTGGCCTCTGTGGTAGTTTTTTCACGGCCTTTTGTCTCAGTGCTACCTTCAAATTTTCCTGTGTCTTCTTCATCCTCTTGGTTGACTGAGTAGGTTTAGATATGTCCTTAATGGATTCCTCACTATTACTGAATATTCGATGAGTATGGGCTTCGGCTCTGAAAGATGGGTCAGCTTGTTTAGTGGGCTTGGCTCTCTGGTTCCTTGGTTTGGTCAAGTAATGCAAAGGTTAAACAGTAGAAGGTAACTACTATTTATAGGAAACGAGTCCTCAAGCTGACTGGATAGAGTGAAGGATTTATGATGGAGCACATCGGCTCATCCTTTGCATACTTAGGTTCCAATATGCACTTGTCAGGGCAGTTAAGGGTAATATGGCAGATGGGACTGAAAATCCCACCGCCCTTCTCCTCGAACTTACCGCGTTAATGCTACTGAAATTTTACTGGCGCTGGATCTTTTTCGAAATTCTCATTCATTTACCGGCTATCAGATCCTGCTAGCTGTCCATCACTTTCTGCCAGCTGTCTCTTAGCTCATTAGTGGATTTACATTTTTTTTTTGTGCATCATGGCCTTATGATACTGCGCTATATTCATCACGATATGGTTTTAATTGACTTCCATTGATCATGCCCGCCACCGGTGTTCCATCCAGCTTATGTATTTTTACTGCGCCTGCTTTAGTAATATGCGCAACAACATATGGAACTAACTAGTGCATTTTGAGCTTACTTGGATGGCTAAGAAACTTACTATCATACATCAGAAAAAGTCCACCAACCTTGAACTGCTTTGTTGTGATGTGGCGGTCATGCCAGGATTTCTGCCACTGCTTTTCCACATTTTGATGGAAGCCCGTAATGAAGCATTCTTCTTCCATTTGAACTAGTTGCATAAGTATTTCTTCTACTGTCATCTCTATTATTACAACCATTCGTAGGCTCAGGACAATGTATTCCATGGGCACAATTACCTCTTGTCCATAAACTAACCGGAAGGGAGTGCATCTAGTTAGTCGTTTTCATGTTGTTCTATAGGCCCATAATACTGTTGAGACTTTCTGGTCCCAGTCATCTCTGTGCACATTGCATACTTTGGTCAACGCATTCTCGAGTATTTTGTTGAATGCCTTAATAGTTCCATTTGCTTGAGGGTGGTAGGGTGTTTTTTTCTTATGCTGGATTTGGAATTCTGTAGTCAGTTCAACAATTAGCTTATTGGGAAAACGCGTACCTTGGTCGCTGATTAGGATATTAGGACAACCAAATATTGTGATGACATCATCAAATAGGAATTTTGCCGCAGTTGCAGCGATGCAATATTTTACAGGAGCCGCCTCTACCCATCTTGTAGTAGTGATGATATAGCGTGCACCAGTCTGTTTTCCTGGCGGTCTGATAGGGCCAACAAAATCCACTGCCCATTTATCAAAGGCCTATAGTGTAATTTGTAGCACAAGTGGCATTTCATCGTGTCATGATGGTTTCCCTATTCTTTGACACTTATCGCAATTGAGACAGTAATTCCTTGTATCCATATGCACAGTTGGCCACTAGAGTCTAGCTTGCAGAATCTTACGCACCATTACTTTCCTGACATAGTGTCCTCCTGACACACCCACATGCACTTCAGCCATTATCCATCGTATTTCATGATCAAGGTTGCATCTTCGCAGTATTTCATCTGGTCCCAACTTATAGAGTTGTCCTGGGATTAGCGTGTAGTCTGAGGCCTTGACAACTATCTGTTTCTTTTGCCATGTCAAATAGTCTTAAGGTGCATAGCCTATGTTTAGTAAGTGTATAATAGCATCAAATTCTTTATAGATAACATCAATAGCAAACAGTTGTGCATCTGGTAAATTATCCTCTAGGCTGGTGGGTTCCTCCCAACTTTCAATGCGCGATAAGTGGTCAGGCCCAACATTTAGTCGGCCTGGCTTCACAATAACTTCAAAGTAAAATTCTTGAAATAGGAGGAGCCACTGGTAGATATTCCCCCCCAACACTGGTTTATTGACCAGGTACTTTAGCATAGAATGATCGGTGAACATTTTGAAGTGTCCACCCAATAGATAATGTCTGAATTTTTGTAGCGCGTAGACCATTGCAAGTCCTTCTCTTTATGTTGTGGTGTATTTTTTCTCTGTCGTTGATAGTTTCCTACTTGCAAATGCAATTAGATGATCAATTGCACCATCTCTTGGTTGGGTTAATACTATGGTTAGTGCAATTGATGATGCATCAATATGCCCATGGAATTCCTTTTTCCAATCTGGGAATATTAATATTGGCACAGTAGCCATTTTACCCTTCAACTTATCCAGGCTTTCCTGGAAATTCTCATTCCACTCGAATTTGGCATCCTTTTTCAGTAGCTTCTCCATTGGAACAGTTATCTTTGCATACCCTCTTATGAATTTTCGATAATACCCAGTATGTCCCAATGTGGACCTGAGTTGCATGACTGATGTGTGTAGAGGCAAATCCAGGATAATTGCTACCTTCATGGGATTGACCAGGATCCCATTGCGACATACTACATGGCCCAGCAGTACACCAAATGGTGCAAATAATATAGATTTTCTCAATTTGAGCACAATTGGATATTGGCGACACCTTTCTAGCATCATGCACAAATTCTCAATACAGTCTCTTACTAGACCAAAGACCATCCAGTCATTAAAGTATACTTCAAGAAACTTGTGAATGAAATCTTTAAAATCATAAATTACTATTCTAGAAAAAATAGCAGGGGCATTTTTAAGGCCAAAAGGAATTACCGTGTATTGGTAGTATTCCCATTCTGTTATGAAGGTTTTCTTGTGACAATCCTCTGGTGCAATTATAACTTGATGGTAGCCTGCGAATCCATTTGTGAATGAGTACATTTCTTGTCTGCCGACACTTTCCAAGACTTCATCTGTAAATGGCACTGGGAATGGATCATGCAAGCAGGCATCGTTTAGTTTCCTAAGGTCAACACAGATTCTTACTTCACATGTCGCCTTTTTGTCCTGAATGACTATGGGGATTATCCATTCCGACCCTTCAACTGGTTCAATAATTCCTTCTTCTAGCATGCGATCCAGTTCTGCTTTTGCTTTCTCATTATAGTACAGATTTAATCTGTATGACCGTTGTTTCATTGGTCTTGTGTCGGGTTTGAGTGGAATTTTCATTTCACCCAAATCCCCTACTATCCCCTTCATCTCCCTAAAGTTTGCTGGGAATAGGTCTTGAAATTTATGTAATAGATCAGTGATTTTAACCACTGTCGCTTCATCCCAATAGTCTCCAATGTTAACAAATTTTGGATTGTCCTCTGATCAAATGTTAACCTTTTTTATTTTTAGTGGTTTTACAAATTGCTCACTGGAAATGCCACTTTCTTCTACTACTCGTAAGCCTTTTGACTCTGGAATATTTATGTTAGTCAGATCATCCTCTGGGTCTCCAGAAATTTTATAGCATGTCATCCAGTGTTGAACTATCTCACAGCATTGGTGGGAATGTCCAGCACTAGGTTTGAGAATACACAACCTCCAGCTGGATCTCAGCGAATATATTCTCCTTAATAGTCTTTAGTGCAATATCAACTATCGATTGCTCGTTTGCGAGCTGGAATGTGTAATTGAATTTCTGCACAACTTCTTCCCATTCCCTTGTTTCTTGGGACAAAGACATTTATGCGTACCATCCTCGTGGTGCCATCTCAAGAGTATGGATGAAATGGTGAACCCACTCCTGGTAAGGGTAGCACAAGAATGCTGCGGAACACTGTTCCAAGTGTTCAACATGGTCTGATAACCCTGTATATCATTGCATCACAGTTATGATTTCCTCCCCAAACCTTACTTCTAGCATCCTTCTGCACTATGACCATTCCATTATGGAGCTTTTATGTGTACCCCACCATCTCACAGGCATAGATTTCAATGCAAAGTCTAGTGCAGATAGTCGTTGTGGCTATGTTACCAGTTCTTCAAATTCAGTCAAGAATGCTGCCAAGTTAGGCAGTCCTTCATATGTGGGTAGCGATCACAATTGAGTTCCTGGAACATTTCCTCAAAATACTTCATGTAATCGGTTATGCCAGTTCTCAAGTGCCTCCCCCGAGTCTGATGTACATGAACTCTCACATTTCCAGCTTAGGTTACCATTTGCAGTAGGATTAATATAATATTCCCTAAGGGCAGTTACATTGTAGATGGTATCAAGGTGAACACCATGCTCTTTGTTGAACACAGGTTCAATGTGCCTCGGTCCTTCAAGGGGGTCGAGGGGTGCAATGACCCTCATCTCATCATCTTCAAACAATAGGATCCTTCTTTTGAAATTTATGATCATTTGGTTTTCCATTGCCTAATCAATCCCAAGCAGTGTGGGATATGGGATGGTATTGTCTACTATATCTATGACTTCGAAGTCCGCAAAAGTGCGTAATCCTTCTATATCCACTTGAACTTGACTCAGCCTACCAACAGGGAGGACCTTTGCTTGATTTTCAAGACTTAATTGAAGTGGGGACCATTCTAAGGGTGGATTTCCCATTATTTCCCACATCTGGCGTGTTAAAATGTTAACTTTGGATCCCAGTTCAAGGATGATATAGTCCATATCATAATCACCAATTTGCACCATCACAATAGAATAATCACAATGGAAAGAAATAATGGACCTGGGAACTTTCATCCTAGGCAGAATCAGATGTATCAAAAGAATTTTCCTCAATAAGAGCCTAGGATTCCAAACCAATTAGACTTGGCTAACATGGTAGAAGAAGTAATTCCATGGTGTAGACCCTGTGAACAATTCCACCAAGAAAGCACTTGTTATGTTGCAAATCAAGTCATGGAACATGAACTTCCCGAGGTCAGTAATCAAGAAACAACTTCAAATGAGCGTGATCATATATACATGGTAGGCCAGGCCTACCCTTTGTCACCATCTAAATAGTACAAGCCTGAGGATGAAACCATTGCAGAATCTTATAGTGAAACTTATGATGAAAACTGTAATATACATGATGGGACTCCTATGTGTTCTCCATATAATGATGATAGTCTAGAAGGTTTACTACCTTATGACCTTTTCTTTGAAGAATATGAGTATGAAAATGAGGACAAGTATAGCTTGGAGCATGATACAAGTGACGAAGACTCCCTTATCCTCGACAAAGATGTTGATGAGGAGTCCTGGACGTTGATGGAAAATCCCGTCTATGACATGAATAAAGAGCAAAACTAATGAACCATAAAATTTTGATGGTTTTGTTGATTTTTCTATCTATGGCATATCTAAATGAGAGAGCATGGACCATGTGGCCTTGGGAAACTTTGATATGAAAAAGGGGCATAGAGTTTATCCACATGATTAGTCTGAGACATATATTAGTATTAGTAATGAAAACAAAGAGAACTCGATATTAGCAATGGGGAATCCATCACATCTAACATAGATGATGGTGATGACTATAGGGATTTTTGTGGATATCTTATTAAGAATCCTATCTATGCTATCTCCAGCAAGGGCAGTGTCTATTTAGAAATTTGTGGAAGTCCAATCTACTATACTTCCATAGAGGGAAGCATGGATCTGGAGACCTTGGAAAATCCTAGTATCGAAAAGCAACATTCAAAACTCTTATATGATCATTTAGAGTCATATCATGTAGAGCCACACAAAGGTATCAATAATGAAGACATGGAGAAGCAATGTGGTGAAAATACATATGTGATGCAGTTAGTAGAATATCAGTCTCAACTATCATCTTCACATATAGAGTTTCCTCATGATTTGGAGCCGCTTGGGGCTTATACAGTGAATTATCATCTGGTAAGCCTTGATGATCAGTATGATGGTGTAGTCAATCTACCTCGTCATCCCGATTTGTACATCAACTCTATCCACTCATGGATAGAAGCATCCTGCACAAGCACTTACCAGTTTGGGAGGAAGTTTGAGGACATTATTCATGCCTATGATTTCCCATCCATCCCGCCCCTTCTGGATCATCACGCAGGTTTCCATTTTCTGAATAAAGCATCCTTACTTTGGATGGTAACCAAATACAAGGAATTTTTTTTATGTTAATAAAATGATTAGGTGGTTACATTGGATTTCTGATTACACTTAACCCTTTTTATATCATGCTTAGAGTAGGAAAATAAGCTCCTTGAAAAAGAGCATTTACTTTCCGCATTTTTTGTTTTGTACTTAGCTATAATCAAACATTTTTTTCATTAGTTAGTTACATTTATTTTGTTTAAATAAATCAACTTAATGGTTCATTTAGTTTTTTATGTAAAGCTTGTGCTATTGAGGTTTTCTTGTCAAGTTGAGATGTTTTTACAGGGTGTATAAACTAGAGATTCTGGTGTTCTCATATCCTCTCCTTTCCCTATGACCAGATTGAGCACACGTTCCGCAGTTGGAGCGAGAATGTTGCCACCTAAGTTGTACTTAGTGGTTTTTTATCAAGTGAGCTTGGTGAACCCGACAAGGATAATTTGTTTGGACTTTAGAAGACCTTCAGTCTTGCTTCTGGGAAGCTTTGTTGTACTATATCACATGTTCATACCCCTTGGGGGAATTGTAATAAATGTTCTATCATGATAGTGTCTGTAAAAGACTCGGTCTCTTAGACTTTATTTGTCAATCCAATCAGCCCAGGGTGTTTTTTCCCTTGGTTATTATTGGTTGTTGAATAAACGACTGATAATTTCTGAGTTTTTCACTCCATAACTCCAAAGTTGGGGTGGTCGGCTTGGCATTTAGGCCTATTGAGGTTATTAGAGTCTATGTGTCAATCTATAAACATGCTAGACATCATGGTCGAGTCATATGAACATGTCTAAGTCACCCTAGGTTTTTTCACTTTTTCAATTTTTTAGTTTTTTCAGTGTTTTTTATTAAAATTTAATTTTTCCAAAAACCTAGGATATTTTTTAATAGTTTAATTGAAAAAATTCATTTTGTAATAAAAGTGGGCCAAATAATCAATTTTAGTCATGTAGGTGCTCATTTTCAAGCTAAGAGCACCTTGTAAACCCATGGACCCACTATTTCCTAGTTTTGAGTGATTTTCCATCACTCAGGTCAGAAAGCCCCAAAAATCAATTATTGATTATTTTAATTAATAAATTGATGAATAATGGAGCAAATCCAGAATCATAGATCAGTGGATTCTCAGTCGATTTGATTGAAATCAGTTAGATATGAACCAGATTGACTGGATCAGACAAATCCTTAACTGAAGGAGGTGATCAAATCAGATCCAGAGTTGATATTCAACATCCTTTATGGGGAATTTTGCCCTCCCTCTCTCCTCCACATGTTTTGGCTCATCTGGATGAGTTTTGGTGGATGCTTCAGTCAACAGGTTGAGGTGTCAGTCAGGTCATCTCTCCGATTGACAATTGCACTCAGTGAGACTCAGATCTGGCTCAGTTAGACATAGATCATGCATTGATGGACTCTCCTTCAGCTACAATGGTCTATCTCTTTGGGATTTTTGCCCCCCTAGGCTGGATCTCCTATTTTTTGTATAAAAAAAGCACAAGCTACCTCTTCCATGCTAGTTAGAGTTGGATTGAAGGGCTTGCTATTGTAATACTATTGTAATCTTTTGATTGTTGAAATAAAGAATATTTGGAGAACAAATGGTGTAATTCTCTCATATGTGTGGATTAAGCATTGTCTTACGGTTATTGATGTTGTCGGCTTTTCTCTCAATTTATGCATCTGAACCCTGTCTGGGTTGAACGATTTAGCTGAATCAATAGGAGTATAGTTAGGAAAGTAAGGTTACTTGTTTTTCTTATATATCATAGCATATATGTTATAAGATCTAGATTATGCATGTTTAATAAGTTTATTTGCATGTAATTCTTGTCTCTTTTTCATATATATATCCAGATCTCATGAGGTTTCGTGCAGGATTGTGTGTTTAGCTTTTAGCTAGCAAGGATTGGATGAGCTGTGGATCTAGTTTGAATCCACTGTACATCAAAATATTTGTGAAGACATTTCCCCTCTGTATTCCACTAACAATTTTCCATTGCAGATCTGCTTCAACAACAAGCACTTCTCTTCTCCTTTTCCTCCTTCAAAATCAATTTTATTACCTAGTTACTGTGTTCGAAATATTTGTTATCATTTGTATCTGTTATATCAAAGTAAAATTTACATCGATCTGCTATTTCAAAGCTCATAGTCTAGATCTTAATTCTGAAAAGTATCATTAAGCCTTCTAGATCTAGCATAAGGAAATCATCCATTTTGCATGGCAAGTTAAAGAAAATCAGTAAGTTGCATGCTCTAGATTTCCTTTTCTGTTTAAAAAAAATTAAATCTAGAAATCAGTACATATTTTATTGGCCGCACAAACAGCAATCCAAGATACCAAGGAAATCTTGCTTTCCTTGGTTCCTTTTTCACCTGTTTAGTTAGTTTTAACTTAATCTTTTTGAGTTAAGGTAGGCTGATCCAAAGGTACTCTTAAAGTGATTTTGGGCATATGTTATTCTAGCATGCTTGCTGGTTTTTATCAGTCATAACAGAAAATAAAAGAATCTTCTGTTCGAAAGTGGCCTCATGAGCGTTCAAATCCTGCTAGGGGTCTCCCCTTTCACTAAGATTTAAAAATTTTGCAAAGTTGTAAGATCTTGGGTTCATCCCTTATAAGGACCAAGAGGTTTCTGATATTTCTATTTTCTGATATTATAACCAATAATAATAAAGAAAATATTTTTTGAGTAGGCTCTTTCGAGCCCGCTCCCCATCCCCCCTGGGGGGATTTGTGTCCGTGTCTTTTTTTTGCTTTTCGTTCTTTTTTTTTGCAATCTAGTGTAGTTATAATCTGCAGGGTAGTATACTTTGATTTATTATCAATTCCATATTCCATATCTAAGGTTTTAAATTAATTTAATACTTACCCCACGACTTCCCGATTGACCCGAAAGGGGAAAGAGATGCGTGGTAGGACTAATTAGAGAACCAACATTGTGTATATTGGTTTTTCTTTTCATCAACTGTTTCTTCAGATTTAATAAAATTAAACCCTCATTTATTCCCCGATTGAGATCCATTTGGATCGAAAGAGGTTCATGGAGGGTTTTCTTTTTAACAAGAACATCCATCTCAAAATTTACTAAAATTGACGAGACTCTGGTGTGTATGCTCTGCACTTGGCTGCGGTTCATCTGATCAGTCAAGCTGTATCAAAAGCACTTGAGTGACTAGTATAATTAGGATTCACTCTCCCAAATTGACAAACCATTAGGTGAAAATCCAACACCTAGATCAAACCATTACGGTGGAAAAATACCCAAAGGAAGCAGGAACTTTTGAAAAGTGACCTCGGGGCGCCAATCTCTGTCACACCCTAATAGGTGCATTATGAACAATAGCCCTAGAGACTCCATTCAGCCCACATATTCCTTGCGGGTAGCCATGAAGGTTTAGTTTTGGACATACTCCAGGTACTCCC